>CAJQUW010014262.1:0-437224 GCA_907163375.1 Prostheceraeus crozeri
ACGGGCGAAGCCCTAGAACCTTCGTTTGTATGGTCTCATCTTCACTATTAAAAACTTTTTTATATTCCGAATGTGAATAATCATCAAACATTTTTTTAACTTTTATATCAGTAGGCAATGTTTCTAGATAGTTTTTATAACTATTTAATTTTAATATATTTCCTTCATCAACTCGTTCTACATTTTGTAAATGCAATTTACTATTTAAATGAGATTGATAACTTCTTTATTGTTTGGCAACTTTTTTTTAACATAAGACACAATAAAACTTGGTATTTTCCATTTTTTTTATTTTTTTAGAGAAAATTTAAGAAAAAATTTGTGTTTAATTTTAGATATAAACATTCTAATATCAAGGACTTGAGTGTTATTTTAATAGTATAATATATTTCACGTTCTTTAGTTATTTTTTTCTTTATCACATTAAGTTTTATCATATTAAGTTTTATCATATTAAGTTTTATCTTATTAAGTTTCATCATATAATGTTTTATCAAAAGATAATTTAAATTTTTTTTCACTAACTATTGATTCTTCATCATCATCATCCTCAATTGATTCTTCATCATCATCATAAATTGTTTCTTCAACATCATAAATTACACTTTTTGGTATAGGTGATGCCCTTCCATGATAGGATACCATTCTCTTATTGGAATATCTAATTCTAAATTACATCTTTTATCTGATAATAATATAATAGAGAAAAATATTGGTCTTTGATCTCTTTTGGAAAATTTAATAACACCACCATAATCTGAATCACTTTTAGTTTTTGTTAAAGATGATAAAATTTTAAATTGATTAGATGTAAATCCTAATTAAATTTTGTAGACCCGACACATAGTTGTCTAACAGTATCTTCACTATACCATCATTATTATTTTCAATTGTAAGAAAATGAAATTTAGATAAATTTTTATAATTACTAATATTTTTATAATCTTTTTTACCATTTACACCTTTTTCAGATGTTACAGAATCATCATTATTATCATAAGATTCTTAAGATCGGGCAAAGCCCTAGAACCTTCAGTTTCGTTTATTATGAATATGATTATGGTCATTGTTAATAGTATAAGGTGTAGACCACATATAAATTTTCTCTTGTGAGCTAAAACCATTTATATAAGATTTTAACAAATTAATATTTAAGTTTGAATATAATCCTATATACGTATCATCATCATATCTTTGCGGCATTTCTAATGTTTCTTGTTTATAAATTGTGTCTCTATAATAAACTTGACATAATAATTCTTCATTATGTTTTTTACTCTCTATGTGAATGTTATATTGATTTTGATCGTCAACAAATAATCTAATTTTTTCTTTCGAAAAAGATTTTAATTTTTTAACTAATTCTTTAATATTGATATAATTAGTAATTTTAGTTTCTATCCAATCAGTATTACTAATCGGTAAACTGCTCTAATAAATCCATAAACATTATTATGACCTATTATAACCATATTTTCTTTATTTAATTCAACATAAGCTACATCATTATATATTACTTACAATCTCCATAAATTTAATAAATGGATCCCCCGGAAATAAACAATAATTAGTTTCTATAGAAGGTAAACCTTTAGTCTGTTCTCTAAATATTTCGGCTTGTAATTGAAATAAAATATTAACATCTATACATGGATTATTATTATTATTATTATCAAAACATTTATTTTCAAATCCCGTTGATCTCGTCGAATAAGAAGAACAGGATGATGCGGGCGAATATAATTTTTTTAAATTTGGATTTTCCATTTTTTTATTTTTATTAGAAAAAATCTTATTTTTTTATTTTTATTAGAAAAAATTTTATTTTTTATTTTTATTAGAAAAATTTTATTTTTATTGTTAAAAAATGATGTTACCAAATGTTGGTGGAGGTGCATATATCCCGAATAATCGTGAATTAGAAATAGAGATAGAAAATTATATCATGAAAACTGGAGACGTTTTATCTGGTCCATTGCATCTTTCTATTCTTCCGCAACAAAATACAGAGTTAACAAATAAACAATATGTTGATACACAAATCAATGACTTAAAAGAAAAATATAAACGATGTTTTGGTTCCACTGATGAATGAATTAAAGTTGCTAAAACTTAATGACAAATCATTAAACGAAAAATTATTAAAACTTGATAAAAAGGATAGAGAGCTAGAAGCAGATATAGCAAAACTTTTTAAAAAGATTTCTGAACAATCAAAAATTTTAATATTACTTTCTATAAAGTTAAAATCTGCAGTCATTAAAAATAAACATCAGATAAAAATGTTAAAAGAACAATTAGAAGATGAAATAGAAAAACTACCTGAAAGAATTAAAAAAAATTTAAAGCAGTTACAAACTACATTCCAAAAAAGTGTTGATGAATTAAGTTCTAAAATTACTCAACAAATGAAAAAGATGAATAGAATAATAAATGAAGTAAACTCACTTAATCAAAAAGTTGATAAAATGAAAACTCTTAAAATCAATTTAGAAAATGAATTAAAGAAAAATTTACAAGAAAACTCTAAAGAAAATAAAGAACAGTTAGATGCTGTTAAAAGACAATTAGATGTTCTTAAAATTAAGTTAAATGCTCTTAAAACGGCGTTGAAGATGAATCAGGAGAAAATGCAAGTTAATAGAAAAGAAATTAAAGTACATCACACGCTGCTTGACGCAATAGATAAAGTGCAACAGGCAATTAATAAAGTTATCTCGAAGTTGTTGTCCATTCACAAACGTAAATCTTAACACGTAGATATTTTTCCCAAAAGTCAAATTTAATCCTAAAAAATGCCTATAATTTATAAACACAATCTTAAACATTTTGCATCAAATAATAAAATTGCTCATGAACCATCTATGAAACCTGTGTACCATTATGATAGTGTAGAAACTGTCGGAACACAAAAGTTCCTAGGCACCGCAGGTGCCGTCCAAAAAGAAGGGGCTGGCATCTTTTCTGGTATTGGAAGTATCGTTAACTTAATTAAAAATAATAAAGATTTGATTACATCTGCTGCAAAAGGAGCAGCTGCTATAGGTAGTACAGCTAGTGCAATATCAAATGCTGTTAAGTCTCAAAACGAATTAAAACAACTAGAAGCTATTCGTAAACTTAGGAATGATTCTGAAGAACTAAAAAAATTAAAAAAACTTTCAGATGAAACAAAAAACAAAATTGCTAACATAGCTGTTGGGGAAACCTTGAGGAGCGGAGCTCCGTCTAATAGTAAACATAATGAAAAAACAATTGAAGAAATAAGAGGAAATGGCGTGAGTAGCAACCTTCGGTTTAACCAGCAAAGCTGTAGCGGAGCTGGTCTAGCAAAATTCTAAAATATATTTTTTAGTAAAATTTTTTTTAGTAAAATTTTTTAGTAATTTTAGTAAATTTTTTTAGTAAAATTATTTAGTAAAATTATTTTAGCAGAATTTTTTCTGTCTGTGAGAAAAAACAAAAAGTCAAATTATTTTTTATAAAAATGTCTTCGCTTATCGAAAATAAATTTAGATTAGACGATCCTCCGTTCGTCAGTTACAATCAAAAAAAGAATGACTATATAAGAATTGCTATGAATCCCGGATCTTCCAGTAGAGTAAATACTGGAGGTGATTTAATTTTTGAAGTTGATAATCAGCAGAGTTATTTATATTTACCTGATTCATTTTTACACTGTGAATATTCTTTATATAGTGATGCTAATTTTACAACACCATTACCAGATACCGATAATATTACACTAGAGAATAATTTTTTCCAAGATTATTTACACAAATGCGTTTAGATGTTGCAACTCAAAATATAGAAACAATAAGTGATTCTCCAGGTGTAATTGATACAATGCTTAGATTTGTAACAATTGGTGAAAATAATAAAAAGTATGAAATCGAAGGTTGGTTTCCTGATACTAATGATGGTATAATTGTTGATGATTTAACTCACGCTGGAACAGATGCAGCAGGAATTGCGAAAGATGTAGAAAATATTGCAAAACATTTAAATAAAACAAATAATGATGCATATAAAGAAAGACGTGAATTTAACAAGAAAAGTAAACAGACAGTAAATTGGTCATTGTCTCCATTATTCGGATATTTAGATTATGATAAAATATCATATCAATTAAAATTTAAATTAATAATTCATCGTACAGCAAATAATGAATTAATCTTTTTTGGTAAGACTGGAAAAAAAGCATATTTAAAAATTGATAGACTTGAATGGTGGATTAAGCATATTACTCCTAGTTTAGAGGTTGAAACAGCTATTGCAAAAAGATTAAATACTAACAAACCAATTCCAGTTAAATTTTCTAAAGCGTACTGCTAGTTCAGTAACTTTTTCCGAACAAAGATTTAACTGGCATTTTACTAGAACTGCGAATACTCCAAGATATTTATTACTAACATTTCAAAGAAATAATTCTCCAAGTTTTGATAAGAACAATAATATCTTTCCATATTAATACAATTCGAAGTTTACAAGTTTCATTAAATCAAACTCGATATCCAATTGATCCATTAAGATTCGATGATACCAATAATCAATTTATGGAAGGATATGATTCTTATCGAAATCTTTGTACAGAATTTGGAGTTGAACCACAATTAACTCCTGGAGATTGGAGACATTTATATCCAATTTTCTGTTTCGATTTAAGTGCACAATCTGAAGATATTATTAAAAATGGTTGTGATGTAACAATTAATATTGAAAAGAAAGATTCCACAACTTCATTGATGGCTTATGGTTTATTGCTAGAAGATGTAAAATATTCTATTGAAATTCTTAATGGAAAGATGGTAGGATCGGTTAGTAACCTGAGGACCTTGGTCATGGCTAAGCCAGAGGAGCTTCGCTCTGATAAGTTAATTAAAATTTTTTCATAACTAGAATAGATTAAAAATTCTTAACTTAAAATTTTTCATAACTAGAATAGATTAAAAATTCTTAACTTAAATTTTTTCATAACTAGAATAGATTTAAATTTTTGATAACTTAAAATTTTTTTATTAAAAATGTCGCAAGCGAAAAGTAATATTAATAATAAAACTGTTGAATTAAAATTACGTAATATTGTTGACAAAAATACCCCTAAAACTATTACGATTAATCAAAAAAAGAAATATTACATAAGTAAACCAATGATAGAGAATATTCAATTACAAGAAGAAAAGAATGGCGGGATTCTCCCATTAATTCCACTAATAATAGGAGGCATAGCTGCAGCAGGAAGTGTTGCAGGTGGGACAGCTGGTATTGTCCAAGCAGTAAATAAAAATAAATCAGAGAAGGCAGCATTAGAAGAACAAAAACGTCATAACAGAGAGTTAGAGAAAGTTGCTAGGGGTGAAGGAATAGTAGATAATTTTATTAGTAAATTAAAATTAGTTGATGAAGGAAAACGAGTTCTTAAAAATATTCTCCACAATGTTGATGATTTAATTGAAATTAAAGAAACTAAAGATGGTTCTGGAATATATCTAAGTCCTAGTATGATTCGGTAATAACCTCAGGACCTTTGGTCCATAAGGTAAAACATTTATTTTATCTTTTAAAATGAATTCTACAAATTCCGAAAATTTAACTAAATTAAAAATTTCTAATTTAGATTTATTGAATTATCTATTAAACAAAAATAAAAACTCACATTGTCAGATATTGGAGGTGACAAGAACAAAGTTCCATACCACTTCGGTGGTGATATACAAAAAACATTAGAAAACTTTCCTGGATTTATTTGGAGTAAATATTCGAAAGAAAAACATCTTCCTGGTCATTCATATACTGGTCCAGGAACTCGATTAGATATAAGACTAGATGAGAATAATAATCCGAAACCAGGTGAAGAACCGATAAATAGAGTAGATGCCGCAGCTTACAGGCATGATTTAGCTTATCGAAATCATGATCTAAGTTCTCGACATGCAGCTGATAAGAAGATGATTCAAGAATTAGATAGTATTCAGAATCCTACATTTAGAGAAAAAATTGAAAGAATGTTTGTTAAGAAAGCTTTACAAGCTAAAATATTATTCGGTCAGGGTTTAAATGAAACTAATAACCTGAGAGCACCGCTCGAACTAATAACTCTGAGAGCAACGCACGAACTAATAACTCTGAGAGCAACGCTCGAACCTACGCGTCCGAAATCCACAAGGAATATAGAAGGCCTAAATATTTATTGAAAGTAAAAGTATTTAATAAAGATGATATTTGGAGTGCTGATCTTATTCATATGCCGAATGAAAGGGACTACAAATACGCATTGACCGTTATAGATTTATATACACGATACGCTTGGGTAAAGCCTTTAAAAAATAAAAGTGGTCTATCAGTTAAATATGCGTTTGAAGGAATCTTTAAAGAAAGTAATAGAAAGCCAAGGAAATTGTTTGTTGATAAAGGGATCGGAATTTTATAACCGAAACGTACAGCCACTATTTGAAATTGTTTAAACAACTGAAAATGCAGGGAAAGCTGTAGTGATAGAAAGATTCAATCGGACGTTAAAAAATATAATTTTCAAAAATTTACTCAGCAAGGAAATCAGAAATGGTTGAAGATATTACCAGGAGTTGTAGAAGAGTACAATAATAAAGTTCATTCTGGTATTGAAGAAACCCCAAAGAATGCTTCTGACGACCCTGATTTGATACGAAAGAAAATATTCGAGAATAATAATTTGAATGAGAGTAATCCGAATTTGCAGAAACTTAAGCCGAAATTTAAAATTGGAGATAGAGTTAGAATATTTAAATATAAGAATAAATTTGAAAAAGGCTTCGTCGGATACTGGACTAAAGAAATATTTGAAGTTTCTAAAATAAATCAAAGTTATCCGATTACTTATGAAATTAAAGATTTAGATAATGAGGATATCAGAGGCCGTTTTTATCAAAATGAATTACAACGAACTGAGCTTTAGCTTTTTAATTATCATTATTATTATTATTATTTTTATTATTCAATTCTAACATAATATCAAGAAATGATACTCCTTTTTGTAATTTAAATAAAACATAAAGACATAATTGACCACAGTAAGTAGTTCCCGGTTTTTGAATTTGAAATGTATTATAAGTTCCATTTTCAAGTAATTTTTTAACTTCGTTTGTAGGTGGAAGACCGTATGAGTCAAAATAGTAATTATCTCCATTTTTATTAGACATACCTGCTGACCAATGTACGCCTTTTTCATCTGAAGTGTGAAGATTGGTTACGAAGTTTACAGTTATTGATGGAACTTTGTTCCGGGAACTGAAGGTTCCTGTTGGCTTATTTTTTAGGAATTGTAATTCGTCTCTCATTAGGACATGAAAATTCTTTATTCCTAATTCATTTGCGATTTTCTTTAGGTCGAAATTTGTCGTAGTTTGCGTTCCATATAATTTAAAAAACTTATTTATGTTGCTCATTTTATAATAAAAAAATTTCTTAAGGGACCCCTTGAAGTCAGAAGGGACCCTAGAGTTAGAAGGGAGGGGGTAGTAGAACTACGTTCATATGATATTGAAGGATATATTCTTGCGGCTTCTTCCACTTTTGTTTTCTTCACTTGCTTTTGAACAGAAATATTATTTCAGTTCACTGATTCTAAATATTTAAAAGAACTCTGTGAAAGATGGATAAAATTTCATGAATTTGAAATTCTACAACTATTTTATCGATTTTTGGTTGGTCCTGGAAAACGGTCCATGTTTTTTAAGCAATGAAAATCGAACGACAGGTTTCTAGGGCTTTCCGCCCCGTTTGTGTAATTCTAATTTTTGAGATTTTGAAAAAATTTCGAAAAACTTGGAGGTATTTTTAAAAAACGCCCCAATCGGCGAGCGCACGTCTTGACTTTATGGGCTCGATTTATGTACATTTAGGTCTTCATGAACCCTGAAAAAGGGTTTCAAATTCTTGAATTTATGTCCCGGTTTTGCTATTAAAAGACCATCTTGTCTGACAAAAAGGGTACTTTTTGAATGGACTCAAATTCATGTAATTTAGTTCTGCATAAAAAACCTGAAAAAGGGTGGTGCAATCTTACTGGTTATTTATTGTCCCGTTTTTTACCCGATACCAAATTATTTGTGACGATTTTATGGTGTCTGGGACTACGGTCCTTTTTACCCATTGTACCCCTCACTGCTCTACGTTTTTGTCTAAACCGACGCTTGCTCGGATATGGATATCTCAGCCATTCTCTCGCAACAATCGATAGAAAATGACAGCCGAGTACCGAGGAGCACCCGGTTTTTATTTCGGTCGAGGAGTATCACCTGCTCAGTTTCTTCTTCGCGAGAGAAAGGAAGTTCTCGCATTTCTTTGGGGTGTCGTCGACCCCCAGGATATCGCAACCAATTTTACTTATTTGGCACAGAACATTCCACAGTTACGACACCGTATCACCAGGCTTGAGGCAGTTACTGATCAATGGTTCTGTTGAAGGCCGGAGCAGGCCCCATGCTTCACCCAGCCGCTGCTCATTCGCTGGAGCGCTACCAAGTGGCTACAGTACAACTTCAAGGTTCAATATATACCAGGCAAAGCCAAGACACCTGTGGCAGTGCTCTCTCTGCGTACCAACCAGGACAAGGATTCTACTGTGGAATCTCTTCGCTGTTTCACTATAAAGTGAAAAATGACCGACACTCCGACCTTGACTCTGTGTCAACTGCGACAAGAGACAGAAAAGGATGAGACGTTACAAGGAAGAGTCAAAAAGCTTCATTCACAAAGTTGGCCTATACGAGCGAATTCAATTACCAGCTAGCCAATGGAATACTGGAAGTCCCGAAATGAACTTACGGACATCGATGGAGTCAATGTGATCTGTGCTTATTGACAAATTTGGTTCCATGTGCTCTCGGCCCGCCCTGCAAGAAGCAGGTTGTGTCATTCGCTCACGAAGGAATATGGGAAATTCAAATGTAATAAGCTCTCGCATTCCGAGAGTACTACTGGTGGCCGAAACCTGATTGCTAGCGTCGAGACCAGAGTCGAAAAGTTTGTGGATGCTGTCAGTACGGTACGCCAAGAGAACTCACCCGTCAAAGGGCCGTCGTACAGTGAACAAACCGTAAAGGCACCATGATAGCTATTTTTGATTTCATGGGTCCTCGTACATCGCACGAGTCTCTCTGCGCCAAACATTACACTTATGGTTTTGGTGGACTGTACGCCGCAGTCGAGTTGACTAGTTGTTTCTATATCCCCAACATCTGTTAAGGGTGATTGAATTCCATGGAACTCAGGCATTCTCCTGTTTTTGCGCCATTTGTACGATTGGCTGCTCTCAGACAATGGACCCCACAAGTTTATTTCCGCAGAATTTGGAACTTACACTTGCGTGTCCATCTCAGGCGTCATTATTCATCGACGCTCGGATGTTCAGTGTACAAGTCCTCAGATGCCAATGGGCGTTTGGCGAGCGCAATGAACTCCGAAACATTGTACTCAAGGTCGATTCGAAGCTTCAGAAATAAAGAAAATGCTTCACAACTACAGGACGTGTTGGAAGAACAATTACTCGTTTAATTCTTAATACAAACCAAACACTCAACTACAGAAACTCGTCCCCCCCCCCTGATGTGGACATTTACTGTTGAACGGTTTAAGGCCAAATCCCAGTCTACTCAATGTCTCTCACTGGATGTAAATCCAGAGTACCGTACGTATTCGGGATAAAAGGGATCATCCCCAAAACGTGGAGAACTTTCTGCTGTTATATACAAACAAAAGAAAGAAGGCCCAAAACAAAGGTCAAATATGAGGTGGGGGATACAGTCATTACAAAAGAAGGGGCAAAAAAACAGTGACAGAAAGACACAGATAGTGTAATTCAAAGAGTGGTACACCTTACACCTTCCTACTGGACAATGGCTTCAAAATAAATTGCAGAAGAAAAGAAACATTCGTGGAAAGGGTTCGGCCATGCGGAGGATATTAAAAATGACGACTGAGACCATTTTGGATATATACGAAGAGTCACTAAGGAGAAAGTGGTCTGCAGAAGAAAATACTCCTTTCGGCGCTGAAAGATCCAATCGACTGATTTGGTTGATTCTTGGACCTAAAACATTGTAGTCTGTTTAGTTCTTCCCCTGGAAATGCTATACCAATGGAGGAAAGACATACAAGGAAATAGAAGGACGTCCATCATATTTACAAGATTATGTTGGACTGGTGTCCAAAGGAGTTTTATTTATATTTATAACTACATTGGATATAATTTTGAAGGAAGCGTAAACATTACGTTTTTACTTTAAATTTACATTTCAGTTGATTTGGAACACCCATGAATACTGATTTTCTAACTGTTATCGGTGTTTTTAGTATTATGCTACATCATTTCGACATTGATACTTTATGAGTACCTATTAAATGGACATTGTGCTTATTCTTGGGAGTACAGAGTATTTGATTCTCATTGACTTAATCGTTTTGTGACGAACATTCTTCTTTGAAACGATGGGAAATGTTTGTGACTTCCTCACAAATAATTATATTTTCATTGATTCTTGCGCTAAATGTATATTAAAAGATTTTATGTCGATTTTGTTAATATGCATTAATATTCTAATTTGACTTAAAATCATATGGTCACTAAGGCATTATAACTTTCGGTGTACTGCGAATTTGTAAGTTCTCTCTTGAGGTACTGTTCTGGATTTATACATGACTTTTATTACAATCTACTTGATATGATTTACTCGGGATATTTTATATTTTAATTACAAAAGGATACAACAGTTACTTGCCCCACCGGTTTCAATTATTGTCACATCGAGTACTATCGAATTCCTACACTATCTGTGCTGATCATGATAGTACCTCTAGATGTATAATCATTATTTTAAACCCTTATTTACTCGATAGTCTTTAAAATCTCCGAGAGTGTACGTACTCTCTGGAAAATTCCTTTACTGATATTTATTGGTCTGTACATCCAATTTTTGCACATCTCATCATGATACCCTCTTTTATTTGTAAGTGATGTTCAAATAAGTGATGTAAGGACCTCTCACAACGTATATAATGTTGATCATCATTAGAGACAATTAAAGATGTCCGTCTTTACATTATAATAACATTGTGGACAAGTCTGGTTCGTCTACTGTGATCTTTATTTCAGCACCATTCTGTTGAATATTATCTTTTTCAAGAAAGTCATAATAATGTCTTATCAAGAAAGTGGCGATTATCGGGCTGCTAATAAGATATGACATAGGTTCAATTGTCTGCCGGACAGAATTTAACTCATGCCCAGAGCCCCCAAATATAAATATACCTCTTCTCTGCTGTTCCTCCTCCAGGCCCTCTCGACACTTTTTTACATATGCTCGAACATTCAACAATCCCAAGATTACTCATCCTAAGTCTCAGATATTATCTAACCATACCTCTATCAAAAAAAGTTGTCATCGATGATAAAACGACTCAATTCTTGACCAGCAGCTGTCTGTATCCCTCCAATCATAAAACATACCTCCTTCTATGCTGTTCCACCTCCCAGGCTCCTCTCAACACTTTTTTTCCTATCCTCGACACATTCGACAAATCCCAAGATTCACTCATTCCTAAGTCTCAGATATTTTACATGACTCTATCAAAAAAGTGTCGATCGATGTTGAAACGACTCAATTACATGCCCAGCAGCTCCCCAAACATAAAACATACCTCCTTCTATGCTCTTCCACCTCCCAGGCCCCTCTCGACACTTTTTTTGATAGAGGTATGTTAGATATCTGAGACTTAGTGAGTGAATCTTGGGATTTGTCGAATGTGTCGAGGATAGGTAAAAAAAGTGTCGAGAGAGGCCTGGGAGGTGGAACAGCATAGAAGGAGGTATGTTTTATGATTGGAGAAGGCTGCTGGGCAATGTAATGAGTCGATTCCAACATCGATCGACACTTTATTGATAGAGGTATGTTAGATATCTGAGACTTAGGATGTGAGTGTGAATCTTGGGATCTTGTCGAATGAATCTTTTTATTCCCCCCCCATTAATTTTTGTTGAGGATAGGTAAGAAGTAGGGTGTTTTTTGTGAGGAAGTGTCGGAGGGGCCTGGAGGTGGAAGAACAGCCAGTAGAAGAGGTATGTTTTATGTTTGGGTAGCTGTCTGGGCATGTAATTGATCGTTTCTATATCGATCGACACTTTATTTAGATAGAGGCATATGTTATATATCTGAGACTTAGGACAGGACAGGAGTGAGGTTGAATCTTGGGATTTGGTCGAATGTGTCGAGTGAGTAGGTAAAAAGAGTGTCGCGAGGGGCCTGGGAGATGGAACTGGGATCGAATGAGTAGTGTTTTCTATGGTGGTTGCAGTTCTAGGTATCTTCTATGGGGGGCTTGTAGTTTAGTCGATTGTTTCAATATCGATCAATGACACATAGGAGTGAGCTGATGCGTCCTTTTCGAATTATTAAGTTCGGGCTGACTTTATTTAGTCTAGTCATGTGAGAGGAAATGCATGTATTTATGCTTAATTAATGATGATCCCGTTCAAGTTGGGTAATCAGAAATTTCCTATGTTGCGTGAGAGGAAAGTTTCTATGCAGAAACAGGGATTTTGTTACCTCTGAATCTGTGGTTTTCGAGGTGTATGATATGACGAGCCCTATACATACTGGCTCTGCGTGAAGATGTCTGTGATATCCACTTGGGGGTATTGGTAAGTCCAATTCTCCTCTCTCTTTACATTCAGGGAGCCTGGTAGATGGCGGATATCACTGCTGACATCATTGATGGCAGGCCACGTCGAGAAGACAAGACGATAACATCTAGAGTCAGAAAATGTATATGGCCTTTTTTATCAAAACCTCGATTGTTATTCGAATAACCACATTGCCAAGGTATGCAAAATTGAAGGGATTTATTGAAAACATTTCAATCACAGTTTGACATTGCTATACGAATCATGCTGACATTATCCCTATTCCAGTATTGTCGTCTTAGTGGAGATCTCGTTTTACCCTACATGGGCATGTCAGGTGGGACACGAAGTAACTTGATTTTTGCATTTCATGATTGTGTCGACTAGACAGGTTATGTCATTTGTATGAGACACGCTTGTATTTGATCTTTTTAGTGTATAATATACCTGTGATTTTTAACCGGCTACAATCTCGTGTTTTAATTAATTATGTACGCATTGTCTCTATATGTGACCAATTTTCTACGGTTTTTTTTTTCATTTTTTTTTTTTTTTCGGGTTTGGAGCGCAGTCGATTACTCGTATTATCCCGCGAGCCACATCAGAACTTAATCTCGGCGCCACTCAGGCTTGCTCATCACGTTATAATGCAGACTGTAACTTATAATTTATATTTGGTGTAGTTCGGAATTATTTTTCATAGTGTGGCCCTACGTATGCTCGCTGTTTATCAATCCAATTGATGCATGTATATCATCATGTGATTTTATTGTAAATAAAAAGAATCATGCCGATTGGGAGTGATGCAATCAATATCACGTTGTCCACTGATAAATTTCGGGTCGGATAGATCACTTGAACGATCACTCGCAAACAATTTCTAATCAAGACTTATCCTCAGTATACAGTGTTGAGATGTGTTGTTGATTGATTATGGAAATGGGTGAATGAATGAAAATTCTTCCTTTTAAAGTTCTTCACTTTGCTCATGGTGCGAAGCCTTGTTATGTACAATGTTGCATCTGTCCGACTTCTAACGACGTAGTAGCTGCAAAAAATAGCAAGCAGGATAATTTAGGTGGATTGCGTTTGCAAATAACAATGGATGTTGCGTTATTGGCGATCATCATGTGCCTGTGTGGTCGTTTGAGAAATCACTTTTTCTACCCTATTCTCCAAATTACGGTAGAGAATAAAATTAATGCCTGAATCAATGAATCAAAATGAGATGAAAAAAAGAATAATGAAAAACGAATAAGATAATGCTTATCATGAGTTGTTGTTAGAATTATTCTCATAATTCACAAATGCATTTTTTGTCTTATTTAAAATGACTGTCCTTCGGTAGATTAAAAATATAATTGAAACTAAATATTCTGCTCACAAAAATTAAGTGTCGAGGAATGTGTCGAAAAAGTTGTATACGTAAAAAACGTCACGAGGCAAAAATAGCGAAAGTCACACCAACAAATGCTTGAATTGGAATGATATGTTTAGCTATATAATTTTAATGCAATAAAACAAGAAGATTTTCGAAACAATCCTTTAAGAGACTTGCTTACATTTAAAGTGCAAGATCATGTCGTGACTCAGTATCGACATCAGTTGAATTGAAGAGGTTAATATGGTCAACTATCTCTAAATATTTTCGTCATCTGTGTCGCACTTGCATCATGCTTCAGTAATTGTTGTTCATTTGCAAGGTCACAATTGACAATTCCTTTTTGTGGGAGTCGATTGTTGCTCATGATTGCGAAAACATCGCTAGAGCAATAAGCGAAAACTTAGCCGATTGACTGCGGCATTATTCATCATGCAGCGGTAATGATGACTGTGATCCTTTTACCTATACCCGATCTGTTTCGAACGAAGGAGCAGAAATTATGCAGATTTACACTCGAGACAAATATCTTGTTATGGAAATAGGATTCCATTTTTGAAACAGATGTCTTGCTATGAACACCAGGATTGTTTTTTTCGAAATAGAAATCTTTTCATTCAGAGTAAACTTCCAAAGACTTCATGCGCAGTAGTTTATCTTATTGTTTGTCTCTTCTAAATTTCTTCAATAGAACTTTTTGTAGATTTCCATTGTTCAGTTTCGTCAGCTGTAAATTTTTGTGTAATATCTTCATGTTCTTAGAACTGCACTCAAAATCATATAAGGATGTTACTAGTTCACACACTCATGCGTTTTTTTACATGAACTGATTTACCTCAGATGTGGTGTTAACATGCCGTTAACAGTTCGCATTACTGATAGTTAATGATTATTTGTGGCGGAGCAGAGAGATCTCAGAAATGACATCACCTTCAATACATGACAATAGATGACATTGCGACGGTGGAACTAAAGTGAAATCTTTGTGTTATTAGCACTTTAGTGAAATGCTCTCAGACATAATGCTGACTTAAAATCAGATTATTTCCGCTTCTTATTTACATGGAGATCTTTAAACATATGATAGCCACCTTCCATTTGACATGCATGTTGCTTTGTGTTGCTTATTTTCTCGAGTTCATGTGGGTCAAAAGATCTGTGCACTTGCTTGATTCCACCAACTATCTTATTCCCATACAGTATCAAGCACCAGCGCTACCAACGTCGTAATTATGCAGACAGTTGAATTCTCGACAAGTTGTGACATGTCAGTTCATCAGCTGTTGCTCAGTTACGAACCGGCTTTCACAAAAACTTGAGTGTATAAGTGATTCATTCATTTTGCTTCTCTTATCCTTGTTTTCCAGGTCCACATGAAATTCTGATTTTGAAAGGCAATATATAATCAACCTGGTACATCCTTTCTTTTTCTACACAAGCAAAAGCACCATTTCAGTGCAACATGCAAAATGTGTTAGTAGTGACTGCGAAAAGAAATGTATAATATCAGCATTTGCGGCAGCATTTCACCCACAACCGACTTTCTAATTTCAATAAGAATCTGTTTTCACTAGCACCAATGGCGTGCGCAACAGCACTGCTGCTTCTATCCCTCTACTGCGACCTCCATTCCAGTGTGCTCTGTCCGTATGAAATTGACCATATCTTGTAGGTAGAGATCAAGCCCATGCAGCTGAAATATCATCCAAATCAAAATATGAAAGTATAACTAAGAAATAAAGGTATTTCGACTGTGTGTGTGTAGTTCATAACTAGGCTACCAAGGACACCAATAATTGAAATGTTGCAAAGAAAATTTCTAGAGCTTGTGGGTATGCAAAGTAAAAAAAGTGACGAAACAGATGCGGGAATACCAAAAAGTTTAACTACTTAGTAATAGGACTAATTTATAAATGTTTTACAAAATATGAATGGATTTACTGAAACAGACGAAAACACCAGAATCCAAGCTAACGTAATATTAAGCGAAAGTCCTACAAATCATGGAAACTTTATGGGTCTAAATAGAATATTGATGACAACTTTGCATGCTCCTATACTGGCATGATGGAAAGATAGGCCTTATACTGGTAAGCTTTTTCCATAAACTCAATGTTCCTTCTAAATGTGTGCATCGAACCGAATTTGACGGTTGAATTCGATCCGACGGTTCGAAATCAAATTCCGAAGAGAACACGAATCCGTACTAATTCGATCCGACAACATGTTTTCCAGGGATGCAACCTCAATTAGACTAATCGAGTTTGAAGTCGGCCGCGAATTAAGTTGTATAACATTGATTGACTTTGATACCAGGTACTTGCATCAAGGAAAAGGAAAATATTTTGTGTTCATCATGTTACTAATCCAGGGTTCACACGGTTTGAAAGTTTGTGAATGTCACGATTTTTCAAAAAAGAATTTTTTGAATGGGAAAGTTGAATGTCTGCGGATCATTTCTCTTCACGATTTTAAACACTCACGAAGTCAAGCCACAGTGTCATAAAGATCATCAAATTCGGAGGTTCGTCACAAAATCATCAAAAAATCATGAAATATGATTTTACCAAAAATGTTGCGAAATTCATGAAAGAATTTGTCAGGTGAATTGGGGATGGGCGGGCTGAACGAAAACGTCCTTTGAATCATGGCTGTGGAAGCAATTTAAATCCAAGTTTGGAACCACGCTCTGAAAACTGGAATCATGTCCATTGCAGAAAATGCATAACTGTTTCAAGAAAAGTGTGAAAACAATTTGGTGAGTTCATAGCAGATGTAGGCCTACATGTACTTGGACATCCTTTATGATACTCGAGTGCGTGGACAACTATTCTCTCGAACGAAGCAGTGGGTGTGCCTGGATGACTTATGTTGCGGTTTGTTTCCTGATGGTGGCTAATCCGTAAGTCAGCCTCACTTTAAATTTTTAATCAATGGGAAAACTTGAAGCAGTATTTTCTCGAATATCTTCCATCACAGAAGGAATTCCGAAGTGCTATCCGGTCGACTGATCGCTACAAATAAGTCGCAAATAATCTTTAAAGCAATGATTGCAAGCATGCTTAGCCTACTTGACTTTTGAGTATATTGAGGCATTCTTGCTGAAGCTCCGAAGAAGCAACAAGGAAACTAGCCATTTAAGTGACGGAGGAGAAAATTCATAATGCGAATTCAGAACTCCAATAAGTATTCTCGGGCGAAGTTGTGGGAAGTAAACCGTCCACTTAGTTGGCCATCGAACAGAAAAAAGACCATCACTCGAGCACTTTAAGATCTAGAAAGCAAGGGACAGTTTTCTGCTGACATTTAATTGATGCTAACATGTTTTATGCTAACACAATATGTAAGCCTCCAAATAGTGATCTGCATCTAATTGTAAAATTTATTTGCTTAACCTTACTATTTGACCTATAATCACTGCTCGCACGTTGCCAATAACATTGAACTATTGCGGCCGATAACAGACAGCAAGGCGATGAAAGTTGAAGTTCAGCAAAGTATATGCTACTTCTAATGCAGTCAAACGCATTACGTCGGGGAGCTATGGGTAGAAGAAAGAGATGAAGAATGAGATGATTTTTTGAAAATTGAAATGATGTATTCTGCTAATATAGTGATGCTTATTCTTGAAAACTTCAACCCTTATGTAATTGTTTTTTTTCCATTAAGTGAGTTGATACCTGGACATAGATTATATTCGCTTCTATTTTATAAAATATTATTTTTTTCTAATAATTATTAGTGATGCTATTGTGAGTTTCATTCTTGTAATCATGATCATCCGACATCAGTAATTATTCCAGAGGAACAAGACCATCCTTGGCCTTGGATACAAGGTCGTAATATATAGTTAATATTAGCATGTATTTTTCTTACGATCACCGTACTTGGCTTTCCCAAAACTTAAAAATTATGTCGAGCCAAGGCATATTCAGTTACCCTGCATATTGTTGTTTGCTATTATATTTCCATTATGTAATCGAGATGGTCTGAACAAATAGTTTTAGTGGTAGGCCTAGTTATTTGTTTCATGTATTTAAATGCTTGGTTTTCTATCAGTTAATGTCAGTTATTGTATGTTTTTCTATCAATAAATATCATGTGCTTCAAAAATGTTTTGAATAAAATCACACATGCACGTACGATTTCTTACTTCAGTATTTTTGTCATAATGGGTCAATATATGAAATGAATTGAGTTGTAATCATTGGAATGTTGGTCTAAATTTCAAAAATAATTCGGCAAAAAGGGCCTTGTAGCTGAATTGTTGGGGTCTTCTCTTGCCGAATAGTATCTTCCCCATTATACTTGCGAATGAAAGGTTAATGAAAGTTTGTGAAAAAAGTTTGGGCAGGTGTGTGAAGGTTTGTGAATTTTGCCTCCAGGAAACCGTACAAACCCTGTAATCATGTTATTAACCCTTTCGCGACTAAAGTGAAATTGATTGCATTATCCGAAGTCACCATGACGTGCTATGCACGCACAATTTAAATGGTCTCTATTGAGGTCTTCCCAATCATGGTGACTTTGAACAATTCATGTATGACGTGCTCTGCACGCATTGGTCGCGAACACTCTGAAAATCTCAAAATAATCTATGGTAGTGTTGAATAGTTAATTAGGTAGTGCATCATATGACATGAAAGACAAAATATGCTTTATACCAACAACTGCAGATAAAAATGATAATTTCTAGCTGGTACGCTTAAAACATTATTCAATACATTATGCGAAGTCGCTACAAAACAATTTTGTAAATAAAGAGAGTCACAAAATTCATTGAAATTATCTAATAGTACGAGGCCTTTCGTCAAATCATAACATGTGCTTGATTTGGACACAGTCATCTTGAATACACATTTAGATAGATTTGAATGATTGAAACAAATACTATAGAAGCATATGAATATACTTTTAGTCCCTCTGCCAGGACGAGTTTCTGCATGGAACGAGACCGAAAATGAGACTTTCACATAATGTTGTACACCATATCACTACCACAAAAATGCGCGCCTTCCGAGTTCTATCCGGTTTCTTTGATCTACAGTCAAGATCAAAGATAAAGACTTGTTAATTGAAGGGAAGTTGAAGTTTCCGACCAAAGCGTCAATTTTGTGTGTTTACGCCTACTACACGAGATCTATAAACTCTAGCGGCCTAATTTTAGGCATGATATGTCTACATATCGTATTCCATCACGTTTTATCAAGTGGTAGAAACAGCTTTCGATGTGCGATTTTTGCAAGAACGTGGTTAGTTGCTTCAGCTAAAATTTGAACAACATTTCATGTTTACCTTACTTACATGCTCGCCTTAGTAAAAGAAATAAAAAAAGCAAACATAATATTATGAAAGGTGAAAAGTGTCTGTAATTATCTGACTACCGTTTAGTCCGACCCTGATCTCGATTAAAATCTGTTGAGGTCGAGGTTACACCTCTGCTTTTATCTCATTGTGATTGCCCCAGGATCAATAATAAAAATATGAAATGAGCCGCCATACTTCAGATATAACTTAAAATCAGCGGTTTCTCTCTTGCTTATTTTTATTATATTTTTCATGTACTTTTTTGGTTAACCAAACGTTTTGTTATGGCTTTTGTCAATTTTACAAGGGTTCAAAATCTATACGAATGGCGACCCTTCCATTACCGATCGACATTGAGAAGACCATGGATGCCGAAGCCAGTCAAGTACAACGTTATTTTTCTTTTTTATAATTTGAAACACGGCAATTTCTGCCAAAACTTCGGGAAGTTTCTTCTTCAATTATGCTTCAAATGAAAAAAATCATCTTCCACCAACTAGTCAGTTACGACTGCTAGTGGAGTTCCACCGAAGTTTAGCTTTCCGCTATTGATTCAGAAATGTTGTCCACATGTTAATATTTGTTATTTTTTATGTTATGCTCTCATTAACAATTATCAATATGTGACGATATTCTCCTTTAGTCATGAAAGCATGAAATCAAGAAAAGAATAAGCACAAAGTAGAAAGGTCCAAGCGTGACAAACTCGAGTTGAAGTTCATTCCATTTTCGACTACAACCTCAAACATTCACTGCTGCCGAATGAGCGGCTCTTCTTTAATTCTTTGAAGGTTTTGCTTACTCGGAATGTTTTGGGAATGTATGGTGAAGACACACAGGATATCTGCATATCAACTCAGGAGTTTCAGTCAGCCGTAAACCCTAACCCATCTACTGCAAGTTAAAGTCAACTTGCACGGTAATCCATTGCTGTTGGTATCACCATTGTTGATGTGCATGCGCGGTAAAATTTCTCTTGAATAACGGTTTACGCCCTGAAACTTATTCACTCTGATAGTTTTAACTAAATTCCTTCATTTAAAGGAATCCCAAAATTTGTGGCTTGTTGCATCAGATCTCTCTGACTCCGCTCTGAGTTGTGAAAGAATTCATGAAATAATGTTTATTGATGCTTAGTTTGTTGGGTGCCTGTAATCAGAGCTCATTGTTCAGTGAATTCCTGTTAAGCCTATTAATGCGCTTTCTGTGCACCGATTGTTTGAAGCTCATAGGCGTTCAATTTTAGGCCTGTCATTTGGAACAGTCTGATAGACTGCGACACATAGTGTCACGTCTGATGAATGTGCGCCTGTAACCTCAAAGTATCTTCTCAGAATGGCTAAATCCTGCGCAACTCGAAAAGTTATTAATGAATATCAGTGGCGTAGCGTGTTTTCAGACTATAGGCCTTCGCTACACAATGAATTCCTAATCATACACCAGTCAGCTGGAATTGGGAGGAATTCAAATGACTAATTAGATGTTGATCTTAATTTCAATGAATTTTAAAGCTTTAAGCATGCATGCACTGCATATTCAAAATTATGATATGTAGCCTATTGCAACACAATGAAATGAAAGTACATGCGATAAGTAAAAACTAGATTTCTAAATGAAAATTGCACTGAAGTCCATAGACTGCCCGAAGCGCATTGATTTATAATTTCATGTGAATTTATTCATTTTAACTTTATTTAACATGACTTCCGAGCATTTTAAACGTCAAAGGATAGTGAAAATGCGATGTTTTTTGCTCATGACGACCTGCAAGAAGCCCATTGCTCTTATCGAGCAGTATGACTAATGAGATATTTGTAGAGAAAAGTTAAGGCCAATTGCAGCGAAGTCATCTATTGAAGTCAAAATTAAAGTTAAAGTAAAATCAACCGAGTTAACTTTCACCTGGTCTTTTCAAGGCTGACCCAGGAAGTGACAATTCTCTCGACATTACAAAATTGCGGTGAAACAGTGATGACAATTCAAATCACCATGGCAGAGCCAACTGTAACACAAAATCTTTCTGGCTACACAGAATTGGCTTGTAGAACCTGATGTACATAGCCTCTAACACGGACAACATGATACTCGATCGTGCACGAGTGACGACACTAAAATTAGCACGCTGATCCGAGTCACGTGACTGTGATCAGCTGACAATGTGCCTCGTTACTGCTGTCACAGCTTTACAGTTCTTACCTGCAGCAAACCATGCAGGAACATGCTCACAGATGCGAGTTGCCAGACGCCTGCGAGTTCTACCGATGTAACTGACTCCACAATTACAAACATACTTGTAAATCACATTAGAACACTCAGACGCTGGCAACCGATCCTTAGGGGATGCTACAGGTATACTCCTTGTAGAAAAAATCACAATAGGTTTCACAACGGGAAGACAGGACAAGGCACTGTACACTTCCTTCTTGATTCTTGAGGACACAGAATCACCATAAAATGGTAGTCTCAGGTAGACAGACTTCTTTTCAGGACCCTCAAATACGTCACAAGGTGTAGAGGGTAGTTTGACAATTTTGTGAAAATCTATAAAATCCTGCGGATAACCGTTCCTTTTCAATACTTCAACAAGAAACAAAAATTCGTTATCCAAAAATTCAGGAGAACATATGCGCAAAGCACGTAAGAACAGGGTCCTCACCAAAGACTTCTTATACTGGACAGGCACAAAACTGTGAAAGTTTGTAAAGACACAAGCTTTAGTTTTTCTGTAAACTTTTGTCTTCACAATACCCTCGCTTGAACGCATCACAAAAACACTTAATGAGATATTATTCTAAGAACTAAGTAGAGCATCTCTCTCTCTCTCTCTCTCGAGGAAAACACAGCAAATGCAGAATAGTTTGTTGCGCTTATTGCAGCCTGTCAATCACTCACGTGTTTCATATCTAGAGCTGTCAGAATATATTTTGCACTTGCTTTTTATTTTCTTCATGAGGAGTTTCCATTTTCTTGTTGATCTAGCTTCGTGTATTATGGTTAATTTTTACTGATTGTTTTCCTGATTGTTTATTAGACAGATTATACTCAAGAAGTTCAAAACTTGAAGATGGGCGGGATGACAATCGAAGATGTTGAGATGGGACTTTTCGATGAATGACTCAGGTTGTACACTGTATTGAGTGTACATGTTTCTTCATTACTTACTCTTACTCTTACTCCACGTTTAACGTCCGTTGAATCCCATCTCTTGGGGCTGGACGGTTGATGGCTCTCCTCCTCTCGGTTGGCAGAGAGTTCTTCGGGGATTCCTATTTTCTTCAGATCTTCTGAGACACATTGACGCCATGTTTTTCTTGGTCTTCCGACGGCTCGACGCCCTGGGACTTCAATGCTTTCCACTCTGCCCAAGCAGTTTCCCTCAGCTCTCTTTACATGACCGAACCATCTCAGACGCCCTCTTCTAACCCGATCTTCCAGCTCCTTCAGACCACACATTCTTGCCACTTCCGCACTTGATCTTCCGTCGCTCCATTTTTCTCCTGCCATGTATCTCAGCATTCTCCGATCACATGCTCGCAATAGTTCAAACAACTTTGTGTCAAGGACCATGTTTCTGAGCCATACACAAGGACAGATCGTATGCAGGACTCATACACATGAGCTCTGGATCTTAGGGGGACACTCTTGTTGTTCAGAAGGCTGACTAACTCTCTCCATTTGGACCAAGCATTAGCTACCCGAGCTCTCACTGCCCTTTCTACTCCACCTTGGCTGTCCAGCATATCTCCGAGATAGCAAAAGTGGCTAACCTCCTGTATGCTAGGACTACCATCAATTTTTACAGAGTCGTCTGCCGGAATATTGGTTGTATTTGCGCTTCGACACTTAGGGCATTGGAAATGTGTCACTCCCACTAGAGAGCGCAGATGGGAACATCTTTTATGACACCACTTGTGGCATGAGGTACAGAGAATCGAATTCACCCCAACTCCTTTTCCACAGCATTCACACGGCCATTTACCAGATTTGATTGTTTCTTGCTGTTTCTTCCCTGTCACCATAACCTTCGTCTTCTCCAGGTTAACTTTCATTCCCCTCTTCTCAATGCTGCTTTTCCACCCACAAAGCAATTGCTCCACATCGTTCTTCGTTTCAGCAGTCAATACGATGTCATCAGCGTAAAGGAGCTCCCATGGACCCTCGCCTCGACACTCCTTGGACAGTTCCTCCATCAAAGTGATAAAGGGAAGAGGACTGAGTGCAGAACCTTGATGGACTCGTACCTCTATCATAAACTCCTCCGATGTGCCTGCCATGGAGCTTACCTTTGACGTCTATCTCTCGTACAGTGACATCACAGATGTTACGAGGCCTTCTGGAATCCCTTGACGTCTTAAGGTCCAAGCTATTACTTTTCGTGGATCACTATCGAAGGCTTTTTGAAGGTCAACAAAAACATGAAACAACCTTTTCTGTTCCACACAGTACTTCTCTCGCAGCTGCCGCATAATGAAGATCGCATCGGTCGTCGACTTTCCAGTGCGGAATCCAAATTGCCACTCATCTATTTGTATGAGCTTTTTCAATCTCATTTCGAGAACCTTTTCGAATATTTTCAAACCGTGTTCAAGCATCCGTATTCCCCTGTAATTTCTACATTCCATCGCATCGCCTTTACCTTTGTAAAGTGGAATAGTTACGCTGCTTTGCCATGATGGAGGTACTTTTCCTGAGAACAAAATACTTTGGAAGATGCCTCTCAACACTTGAACCGCAGTTTCACCTGCTCCTTTGATGAGCTCAACCACCATGCCGGATGGCCCAGGAGCTTTCCCACTCTTCATGCTCGCTATAGCATGCCTTATTTCGGCCTCCGTAACTTCCTCCACCGGACCTTCCGTCACTTCGTCATCTTCTGTCTCCAAGTCATTTTGCATATTGAGCAGATTTTCGAAATATTCCTTCCATCTTTTACTGATCTGATCCTCAGTTAGGATTATTTCACCGTCTTCGCCTTTGATATATCTTGAACCACTGATGTCTTTCCGTTCGCTCTTCATCTGTCTTGCCAATCTGAACATTTTCTTATTCATTTCATTTCTGCTCGTCTCATTTACCCAGTTTTTCCAAGACTGATCCTTTGCTACTGCCACCTCTTTCTTTGCCAGCTTCGACTTGATTTTGTAATCGGACCGATCTTCAACATTCTTTGTCGTCTGCCACTTATTGAAGGCTGCTCTCTTGGCTTTAATGGCTTCTTGCACCCTGGCGTTCCACCACCAAGTCTCACGGTTGAACTGCCTACGCTTCCCATTTGTTTCGCCACATCACTTCCTGGCCGTCTCTAACATTTTCTCTTGAAACATCTCCCAGTCTATAACTCCATTGTTTTCTTTTACTTGAGTCATTTGTTGTCTCAGCGATTCTTCGAATTCCCTCTTCAGATCTTTTGCGCTCAGTTTCCAAACTTTGATCTTCTTCTTGCAACTCTTCCTATCTTTCACTTCCAACCCACTTTTCCTCTTTATGTCCATCACCAGAATCCGATGTTGCAGAAGACAGGCTTCGCCAGGGATCACCTTGCAATCTCTCACCACACCGGCATCCTGTTGTTTTACCAACAAGAAGTCTATCTGGGTTTGATGGTCACCACTCTTGTACGTTATTTTCTTCTCCATGCCTTTTGAGAAAAATGTGTTCATCACCTTCAAACCATTGCTTTGTCAGAATTCAAGGATTCTGTTCCCTTCACTGTTTGCTTGCCCGTATCCAAAGGGCCCAACACTTTCTTCGAAACCAGCTCTGTCATTCCCAATGTGACCATTTAGGTCTCCGGCTACAATAACGCTTTCAGATGAGGGCACGCGCTTTATTTCGTCGTCCAGTCTCCCCCAAAAGGCATCCTTTTTGACATCTGGCTTCCCAGCCTGGGGGGGCATACACTGAAAAAATGTGTGTCACTTTGACGTCAAGGATAAGTCGAATTTTCATTATCCTTGAAGTTAATCTCTCTACTTCCAGCACACCACTGGTCAAGCATTCTTTTAGCAGGATACCAACTCCTCCTCTGCTTGACTTCTCTCCAGACCACCAAAAATTGTACTTTTCATCGCCTTCACCGATGTACTTGCATCCACAACCTTTGAATTGGGTCTCCTGCACACAGCAGACATCAACTCCTCTTCTCCTCAACATCTCAACCACCTCCCTACTTCTCCCGTACATTGAGCCAACATTAGCTGTCCCAATGCGTAAGTTTTTCATTTTCTTCTCCCCGGACATTCTTCGCACCCCTTGTGACGAAAATGCAGACTTCTCTCTCTTTCCTCATCAAGACTCGGCAGAAGTGATACTTAACGTACATTAAATTTCAAGGCAACGACGACCAATGGAGTCGCTTGCATGAGCCATTGATCGGCGCAGACTCTCCTTCCCTTCGCTGACGGGAGGGCGAAGCGATGCCCGGTGACATGGAGCCGGCGAGTGGCTGGGCGCCAATCATACGCTCCAGGTGGCTGATCGATCCCACACATTTGGAGAGACATCAAAACTCTCTGCTGACGGACCAAACTCTCTCTCACTCTCTCCCGCCTATAGTACGCACGTTCTCTTGTTGGGAATCAACGACGCTGCTGCGACCCTTCGGCTCACGACCGCTGTCATTGCCAAGTTGACAACTGTACGTACACTCAAATTCTCTGCGAACGCCAAATCGGCTCTCTTAAGGGCCACCACCTGCCTTGCACCTAATAAATACATTCACTCACAGGGATTTGGCCTTTTTTCTGTTCGTACCTTGGGGAGGTCGTAACAGAAAATTGGGGGCTCAGCCGGGATAGTTCCAAATTTTTTCAAAGTTGTCTCATGCTACTTGCGTTGGCATACTTTTCCCATAAGCTACTTACGTTAGCGTTTTCGTCAGTTAACTACCGTTTAAGTTATCAGTCTTCAATAGTTACATAGACATTATACTCGCGTCTAGCATAGATTTATTAATCTATTCTGTTTAAAAATGGCAGACAGTGAGGTTTTGACGTCTATTCCTTCTTACGATGGAATTTTGAATTTCAAAAAGACTGAACTACTTGAATTAGCTAGACACCTCAGCATTTCGTGCAGTCATAATTTAACAAAAGCGGATATCCGCTCTAACATTTTCGCGGCCCTTGGACGCGATCCTTCTGATCATGGTTCTGTTAACGCGATATTGAATCTCAGGATGAGGACACTTCCGAAATTAAAGCTCTGAAATTAAAATTGAAAATTGAGCAGGAAATTTCTAAACGAGATAGATTACGTTGTCTACAGGAATCAAAGTCGGTTTCTCCTTCTACTGACAGTTTTGACATTAACAAAGTAGTGAGGCTTGTGCCTCCGTTTAAAGAATCAGATGTGGACAGCTATTTCCTCCATTTTGAGAGGGTTGCTCAAATCATGAAATGGCCGAAAAACATATGGCCAATGTTGCTCCAGAGCGTTTTGGTAGGAAAAGCTCAGGAGGCTTACGTGACCCTGTCGCTAGAAGAGAGTTCGGATTATGAAATTGTCAAAAGTCGTATTTTGAGAGCATTTGAAAAGGTCCCTGAAGCGTATCGCTATCGATTTCGCAGCCTAAAGAAATCCGAGTCTATGACCTACTCTGATCTTGCCCATTCTAAAGAAGTCGCATTTGACCGTTGGTGCAGATCCATGATGGTAGATAATTTTGAACAATTAAGAGAATTAATCCTCATCGAGGAATTCAAACAGTGTCTCCCTGAAGACATGAAGACATTTATCGAGGACAAAGATCCTGACGATTACAAAGCTTGGATTATGTTATCCGAGGAATATGCAATTTCTCGTAAGCGCTCAAATAAAGAGAGGAAAAGCACATTTAATCATATGGATCAAGGCGCCTCCAAAATGAAACAGTCTGATAACAGACCAGATCGAAACCCTTTTAACGGCTCCACCAGACCGGTGACTTGTCACTACTGCAAGAAAACCGGTCACACAATTTCTGAGTGTTTCAAACTCAAAAGAAAGAAAGAGGAAGAGAAAAATTCCGTAAATACAGTCGACTCCAAAGATGTCTTAGCCTCACCGAAAGGAGATTTTCTCCCGTTCACATTCGAGGGCACAGTCTCGTTGGACAATAAAAATGAGGTCCCTGTCACCATTTTGCGTGACACAGGATCGATTCGATCTTTCATCTTATCAAATGTGTTGCCATTGTCAGAAAATTCCGCTACCGGAGACATCATTGACACAGACGGATTCTGGGGAACCGGAACAGTGAAGTTACACAAAATCAACATTAACTGCGAGCTCGTTTCCGGACCCGTAGTTGTCGGAGTGACCGATCACATACCAGCTCGGGGAATTGCTCTCCTGTTGGGAAATGATTTGGCTGGTTCGAAGATAAGAAAAGGTGTATCAGTTGATATCAACGATTCGCCCATATCTGAGGAGAAAAGGGAAAATGTTCCTTGTGGTGTGATAACACGCTCACAGGCGCTTAAAAGGACTGAAGATGCAGATAATGATATTCCAAATTCTGAAGGCTCCGAGTCTATCAATACAAATGATTTGATAGCGGCTCAAGAACGGGATAATGAAATCAAAAAGTTATTTGATATTGCTGTTTCTGAGCGAGAGATCAAAACAGTACCCCGTGGCTATTATTTCAAGGAATCAGGCTTGTTAATGAGAAAATGGCGGGACCCAAGAGTCCCTGCAAATGAAGAGTGGTCCGTATTTCACCAAATCGTAGTCCCGAAGAAGTTTCGGGGCGAGATTCTGAGACTAGGCCATGAAGTTCCCATGGCAGGTCATCTAGGCATAAGGAAGACTTTTGATAAAGTGACTCGACATTTCTACTGGCCTGGGATAAGATCAGACATTACTGCCTTTTGCAGACGATGTCATATTTGCCAAGTATCCGGAAAGCCAAACCAAGTAATTCCTAAATCGCCACTTCGACCGCTTCCAATAGTCGAAAGTGCATTTTCGAGGATAATTATTGATTGTATTGGCCCTCTCCCAAAAACTCGAGCAGGAAATCAGTATTTGCTAACTATTATGTGCGCATCAACACGCTTTCCGGAGGCCATTCCGTTAAAATGAATTACTGTCGTCCAAATTGCAGACAGCCTGCTGAAGTTCTTCACGTTTGTTGGACTCCCTAAGGAAATACAATCAGATCAGGGCTCAAATTTCATGTCGGGCTTGTTTCAGCAAGTCGTAAACCTGATCGGTGCCAAACAAGTGCGATCATCAGCCTACCACCCTCAGTCGCAAGGAGTATTGGAAAGATTCCACTCTACTCTGAAGACCATGTTGCGGTCCTTCTGTATTGAACACGAAAAAGACTGGATAAAGGTGTCCATTTTGCGATATTTGCAGCCAGAGAAGCCACTCAAGAGTCATTAGGCTTCAGTCCTTTCGAACTAGTGTTCGGCCACGCAGTCCGAGGCCCGTTAGGTTTGCTGAAAGAAAATCTCTTAAACGAAAATCTACAACAGAAAGATTTGCTGTCATATGTCACAGATTTCCGTGAAAAGTTAGTGAATGCTACCGAACTGGCACATAAGAACCTTAGAACAGCACAAATATCCATGAAAGAACTGTACGATCAGAAATCAAAGGTTCGAAGTTTTAGCGTTGGGGACAAAGTCCTCGTACTCTTGCCGATTGTGAGCAACCCGATGAAAGCTGGCTATCAGGGCCCATATGTCATTTCGAGTAAGATAGACGAGTTAAATTACATCGTGAGTACACCAGATCGAAAGGAAGATACACAATTATGTCATGCTAACATGATAAAGGAATATTATACAAGATCAATTGAGTCCGATTCGGTTCTTAGTGTGCAAGATGTTGATTTTGAAATCAAAAATGACAATCAAAACGCAAGATTAACGAATTCTGATATAATGAAAGATATGAAATCACTGGCAAATCATCTGCCATCAGACGAAGGAAATTCACTCGAAAACTTGATAGTAGAATTCAAGAGCATCTTCGGCGATGTACCGTCTCGTACGGATGTTATTGAGCACGACGTCTGTCTAACGAGTGATATCACTCCGATCAAATCACATCCGTATCGAGCAGGCCCAGACAAAAAGAAAATTATTCAAGAAGAGGTCGATTATATGTTAAAACATAAAATTATCGAACCCAGTAATAGTCAGTGGGCATCTCCTTGTGTAGTTGTCAAGAAAGGCGATAATTCATATCGATTTTACACAGATCATAGAAAATTAAATGCCGTGACTAAAAGCGATTCTTTCCCTTTGGCCAGAATCGATGATTGTATAGATCGCATTGGGAAAGCCAGATATATTTCAAAATGCGATTTTTTGAAAGGTTATTGGGGCATCCCTCTGACCGAAAGAGCTAGGGAGATATCAGCATTTGTCACACCAGATGGATTGTATCAATACTGAGTAATGCCCTATGGCATGAAGAATTCTCAAGCTACATTTCAAAGACTAATGACAACTTTGCTGAGAGGTATGAAGAATGTGACAGCCTATGTTGATGACATTGTTGTACATAGCTGGGAGGAGCATCAGAAATCTCTGCGCGAGCTGTTTGTCAGGTTGCAAGAAGCAAACTTGACCGCTAATTTGAGCAAAAGTGTGTTCTGTAGAGCCGACGTCACATACTTAGGACATGTAGTGGGGCATGGAAAAGTTAAGCCAGTAGATGGACATGTTGAAAAAATGAAAAACTTTCCTCCACCAACTGACAAAAAAGGTGTAATGAGATTCCTGGGCATGTTAGGTTACTATAGGCGATTTTTGCCAAACTTCTCGACGGTTGCATTTCCTCTGACCGATTTACTAAAAAAGAACTCAAAGTTTATTTGGACTACTCCTTGTCAGAAAGCATTCGAGTCATTAAAAACTATGATGTGTGATACACCGATTCTAAATGCTCCAGACTGGAACAAACCATTCGAACTCATGACTGACGCGAGCGACGTAGGCATAGGTGCAGTGTTGACACAGAATATTGAAGGTGAAAGATTTCCAGTTGCATATTTCTCGCAAAAGTTAAATAAGCACCAAAAGAATTACTCTACAATAGAGAAAGAGGCCTTCGCCTTACTCAGTGCAGTTAAACATTTTGAGATTTATATTGCCTCTTCAGTGGGTTCAGTAAAAGTTCACACAGATCATGATCCGTTGATTTTTCTCAACAAAATGAGGTTCAAGAATCATAGACTACTCGCTTGGTGTTTAGCTCTTCAGGAGTTTAACCTTATTGTCTGTCATATAAAGGGAAAAGACAACATTTGGGCTGATGCCTTATCCCGCACCGGTTCCCAGTTTTCTGAGAGATCTACCCAGGATCCGTTTCAGAGACCAAACAAATCCTGAGTGAATTAAAAAGTGGTGATGAACATTTTTGTGGTGGTTGGAGAACATTTCTTCGCGTTTCAAGTCATCGCAATGCTCCGATTATCAACGCTCTTTTATGCCGGGGGATGTGACGAAAATGCAGACTTCTCTCTCTTTCCTCATCAAGACTCGGCAGAAGTGATACTTAACGTACATTAACTTTCAAGGCAGCGACGACCAATGGAGTCGCTTGCATGAGCCATTGATCGGCGCAGACTCTCCTTCCCTTCGATGACGGGAGGGCGAAGCGATGCCCGGTGACAGGGAGCCGGCGAGTGGCTGGGCGCCAATCATACGCTCCAGGTGGCTGGTCGATCCCACACATTTGGAGAGACATCAAAACTCTCTGCTGACGGACCAAACTCTCTCTCACTCTCTCCCGCCTACAGTACGCACGTTCTCTTGTTGGGAATCAACGACGCTGCTGCGACCCTTCGGCTCACGACCGCTGTCATTGCCAAGTTGACAACTGTACGTACACTCACATTCTCTGCGAACGCCAAATCGGCTCTCTTAAGGGCCACCACCTGCCTTGCACCTAATAAATACATTCACTCACAGGGATTTGGCCTTTTTTCTGTTCGTACCTTGGGGAGGTCGTAACACCCCTTGCCTATTCAAAGCCTGCCGGGCACTAGGGGCCATTTTTGATTGAGCCATTCCATAAAAAATACGGTGCTGCAATTTTTACGGCCGCATGCCCTTGCTGACGCCAACCATGATTATCCGTCATGGACGTAGCCTTTTCCCATCAATAGATGGGAAGACCCTACAAGGCAGTAGGTAAGGAGATTAATTTTTTAGAGATGGCGCCTCTCCGTCTCGACACTGACTTCAGGACAAATCCAGAAGACAGCCGCTAGCTGGTCAGGGACTGCTTATTCGAGCCAACGGCTTTATTTCGCAGCTAACCATCAGCCAATGATGGCCTCTCGCTATCCGCCACCTGCGACCCTGGAGGTAGCAGCCAACTATGCCCCCCCCCTATTTCGCATGGTCAGATAATCAAAATCTTCACACTGTAAGAAGAGTTAGTCGGACAATATTTATATTGTTTCAACGCCATGCAGTTCGATTCCATATATGACTTATAGGCCTATATCCCCAAGAATATATAACCAACACTTTGTTTGCTACCCAATTAGGATTACCTTGAACTATTTTTGTCAGTTGTAGAAAGATTGAACAAATTTGTGTAGAGTTGGGATGCCACTCTAGGATAGGTCAGAGATAAGTCTCATTGTCAGAGATTGGACCTTTTGCTTTGCAACAGTGATTATTGGGGACATATTATTGAATTTAGTTCAATGTTTTATAATTCCGAAATTGGAGGTGTTATAATAGTAGTTTAATTGCATCGATGTCATGATGCAGTCAACTAAATAGCGTTATGTAATGTATGTCTCATTTCTTATATGATGCAATTTCTAACTGATCTATTGCATTGACATCATGATACTGCCAATGTTTCTTCATTACCGTCGGAGCACGCATATGTTTAGTTTCAATGTGTGCAACTGAACATACTAATTTCAAATTTCATAAATAGACGAGGTCACTGTTTTAGAAGCTCCTAAGTCTCTTTTTATGACTTGAACTACGTTAAAGTTTATGATATAGTGATATTTTTAAGTTACTAATATTTATAGTACATAGTATACTCGTGCAATACAGTCCGTTATGCAGTACATTACAGATTGACTTGATGAAATGTTCATCACGGAACGTCATGAGCTAAGTAAACACTCAAGTCAAAAGAAAAGATTGCCTGTCACTCTGAACCAGCCAAAATTATTATTTTGGTTTGTAATAATCATCTTGATTTTAGTTTCTGTTTAATCAGTCTCGGGTGTTCTGTTTTATATATGCAGCATTTAGGTGTGTGATGGACAGGGATTGCATTCCATTACGTTAATTTATCATCTTATTGCCACGCATTTGAAAATAGCATGAAATGCGTGTAGGGGAGACCGTCTACTTATTTTATCTTATTATCAGATGTGTCGATGAACCCTTCATGACTGCATTTGGAAAAGCTGCCATTAAAGATCATTCACAACGTGCATGCAGACTTTCTGAGACTATCTGTGATTGCAGCAACAATCCCACCGAGAGTGTTAGGACAATGATTGATGAACAACAGAGACCCCTTTCGGTGGTCATTTTTCTTTATTTGTAAATTAAATTTTGTAGGGGAAGGAATGGGCAGCGTTTGGTAAATATGTAATCTATGCAGTATCAAGATCTTTTAAATTAATATTGCAAAATTATTAACCCATTGTCGATATTGGTCGAAGGTGATGAAACGCGGTACTTGTTTGTTCGAGGCCGAAAACGGACAGTGACAAGTCTGAATGCTTCCTGGTGATGCGCTTCCGGTGAAGTCATGCTGAAATCGAACCTGTGACAAATGACAGATCTTCATCTTTTTCAGATCTCGATGTCATACGAGTATTACTCGCATTTCTACTTGAGAGACAAAGACTCTTAGACTCCCTGGTATTGCGTTATTGGCTTGAGAAATTTGTCAGAAAGCGTGTGAGAAAAATTGTAGAACTGAACTTCGGAATATGTTTTTTCATCATGAAATTGTGCCCTTCCACCTATAGTCCGGTAGGCAGAACAAGTTTCTGCAGGGAAAGACACCGAAAATGAGACTTTCACAGAATGAGGGTGCACACCTCATGCCTGCCACGAATCTACACGTCTGTCAAGTTCTAGTTGGTCCCTCTTCTTGTCAGACAGGATCAAAGAAAAACGCAGGTAAAGCCAATGGGGCGCAGATTGACGTATTGGATTGAAATGAAATTTTCTATATTTTCTCCAATCAAGCGAAAAGTGCTAAGCCCAGAGCCACAATTTTCGGCATGATCATGATATGTCTTCAGGTCATTTCCTATCACATGCATGTGATATTATCATGCTTGTGATTGACAATGTATGCAAGAATGCGGATTTATGTGGATAATCAATGGGACGCAGGTTGCATTTTTGGCGATAATGAAATTTTCAATGTTTTCTCTTATCAAATATAAGTACGAAGTTAATAAGAGTCATAATTTTCGACATGATGTGTCTTCAGATAATTTCCTATTATGTGTATGTGATATTATCATGCTTCTGATCGGCGATGTGTGCGAGTACGTGGTTCAATGTGGATAAATTGGGCCAACATGTTGGTTTTTGCAGTAGAAGGCTTGTCAGATCTGAATGTATTTAGCTTTCATAGATAAATGTTCAGGAGCATGATAAGAATTGACCAGATGACATTCCATGTCGAAAATTATGACTCTAGACTCAGTACTTTTCAGTAGATAAGAGAAAGCATAGAAAATTTCATTTTCGCCAAAAACTGCAACCTGTGTCCCATTGGATTAACATGTGTTTTTCTTTGATCCTGTCTGACAAGAATAAGAATTAACTAGGACTCGACAGATGTGCAGATTCGTAGCAGGTATAGGGTGTACACCACTCAGTGAAAGTCTCATTTTCGGCCATTTCTCATACCCAATTTCGTTCCCTACAGAAAGTCGTTCCGACTGCCGGACATTAATAACGAGTCCGAACGACTTTCTTGTCCATCAACAATTTTCTTCCACTAAGATTCCCTGCATCACTGAGATGTCGCCTGCGAACTTTTTTCTTTTTCCAAACTTGAAATCAGCGATGTGGAATTTCGAAGCATGCACGAGAAGAGGAGAAACTTGAGCCTTCCGACTAACCTTGTTCTTTTAACAGTCAGTTTCAGTAAATGGACAGATAAATTGACGCGAATGGAGCGCATTTAGAAAATGTGTGACCCATCCATTGTCCAGACTTGAAAGTTACGTAGAAATAGATACATGCAAGACAAAGGATTCATTTCTTTTAGGAAATGTTTATTGGTGTCATGAACATGTATGTAATGAAATGCGTTTAGATTTCTACAAATTGAGACCAGAGCATGTGTAATATGCTTCGATATTAATGTAAGCGATAAATGTACCGTGATAACTTGAGTTATGTTTATGGATTTTATGACTGATTTAGATTCTCGAATTGAAAATGCCTTTTAAAATCATTCAAAATATCTAACTATGCAACTTGGAATGGAAAGGCTCATTTCTATAATTCACGTAGTTAGATTGCCTATATCTGCGTTTATATCTATTCATATTGTATTTCAGAGCGCATTTGTTAATATAGCTCTACTCCGAAAATAGGGCATTAGTCGTTGGAAGTGAAATTGCAGGACCGAATCTCGAAGTTGAAGGTTAAGATGTGGAGTTTTCCAATTCCTATACGTAGGCACCCTCATAACTAGTGGAAAGGACTTCTCAAAAGATATCTCCGCTGGCGAATGGCACTAGCGTGTGACCTCCTAGGTGCTTCAGGCTTATTTGGAACAGCAAATAGATTAGCCTGTTTCTCAAAGTGGCATTTTAAATACTTGCATATTTATTGGCTTATTGCACCCTCTTGAACCGTGGACGAAAAGCGGTTACCTGCGTTCGAGTTCAAACTCTACAGAAAGCTGATCAAGATCGGATGGTTTCATCATATCACGAATGCTGAGGTTATATCGATGCATCGGCGCAAATTAAGCATCTCCCTCACTCACACAAGCAGTTATTCAATGTAAAATCAGCTTGTTCGGCCAGGTCTACCGAATGAATGTCCAAAGGCCAGTCAGGGATGTCGTCTTCAGCTAAATTCGAAAATAGAGAGATACAAAAGAGGTAGGCCAAAGACGGATTGAATGGACAATCTACGACAATTTTGTAGTCGCAAACTTCATGCACTGAAACAAGCCACAAAAATCGGAAGCAGTGGAGATGATGGCGTCGACAACATTAGCCTTCCGTCGAGATTGTAGGTCACGTTACGTCCGAGAACAGGCGCTAGGAGGGTTTGGAAGGATTGTCTTCTCTTCTAAATCATCGAGTGAAAAGACAATCCTTTTTGCACTATCACAGTTCATTCCCTCAACAACTACAAGCTTTACATGCACTGCTGTCTCTGTACTTTTGTTTGACAGAGAAAATTGATATCAAGACAGTGGCAGCTATGCACGAGGATAAATAATTTATTTGTGTTATACTTCGGGTCTAGTTATAGGCCAGAGTCCTGTCATTTGACGGACTGCGACTCCGCATCCCTGCCTTCAACAGCAAACTGAACTGTAAATCACATATACGCATCTTGCATTGCAAAACTAGCCTTTCAGTGGATTTACCTATTAAGGGAGATCAAGAAAATTCCCAAAGTGAATAAAGAAATTCTCATGGTTGTGCACCGCTCTTGTGTTATGAGTGCAATAGAGTACGATTCACCAATTTACTTTGGACTCACAAGTCAGTGTAACTTGCTCTTAGAGCAAGTGAGACGTCGTTATCACTGGATGTGTGTGGGGTTCCGTGTAATTGTGGAAAATTTACACCCTTAGAGATCAGAGGGGATCACAAAGAAATCAAATCATTCATGGAAATGTTGAATCCCATCCCCATTACCAACTATCTGAGATCAAATATTCTTCCCCGTTCAAAGTATTTTATGACACCTAAGCAATACACCAAGCGACGATTGGCCTCGTTCTTTCCTTACTGCACTAATCTTAATAATCGAATGTACATTTTAACTACAGTTAATTTCAATTAACCTTCAATATTTGCTTCCAAACCTTTGTCCTGTTTGATTTTCATTCTCATCAAATATACAATTTCTACGTATAAGATTGGTGCAAACTGTCATTAACACTAGCGTACCACGACTGACTCACTCAGATTTCAGTCAAGTATTCCGAAGCTAAGCGAAGTGTTTATTATATTATTTGGCAGTTATGAAAACGGCATTTTGAACACCATCTTACTTATACGCAAGATTTGATTCGATTCGCGTTTTATTGTCGATTTGTGGTCTTCGTTGTATAGATTTTCCCATAGGCTACGGCTAGCTACTGAATTTCCTTACTTCGCTGATTTTCCATTTGCAAGCTTGCGGGTCCAAGACAACAATAATTAGTTATGCATAAATGTGATGAAAGTCTTCTGTAATCCTTTGCTTGCGTGAGTTTGAGTGAAAAATTGCGTAAAAGTCTACATAGGTTATTTAATGATTTATTTTGAGTTTATCCTGAGCAACTTAGATAGTCTTCACGGACAGTGATAGCATTGGAAGTTGTAGGCATCAATGGTTTGTTACCAAAAGTCCATTATTGTTCTTTGATCTGACAACTGCGATAATGAGTTATAGAATCTACTGATTGTTTGTTCATTTAAATTGTGGCTTTCCAGGGCTTAGGATTTAAGGACAGGGATGGTTGATGGAGGTTCAAGACATTTTGTTAAACCAACATCCATATAATTCATGTTCTATCGTCAGTATTCATTCGAAATAGGTTGTAGTTTACAAAGCGTAGCAGATTTCCATTTTCTCAGAAAACTAGACACTTCAATTTTGACTGCTTATTTCTTTGTAAATGCCAAGGTGTCATTGCATCTTTCAATAGCCATTCAAATTGCATGATTACTATTTCTTATTTGATAGGCCCATCTTCTTTAAGGCAATTGGTATAGTTGGCTAAGTAAATCACACACAGAAATAGGCGCAAGTGGGCCTATTTGAGTTTTCTATGATTCGATTCGAGATTCGATTTGATTCGCGAATCACGACCCGATTCGATTCGACTCAAAATTTCCCGATCCGTATGTCCCTAATAAGTACGATATCCATGAAAAGTCCAGGCCTCTACCTTGCTTGAAAATTGATCAAGGTCGTGACTCTGAAAGAAAACATGCAAACTATGAAAAGAAATAGACAACTGAGATAAGGGAGTGGTGAAAAATTAATGAAAGTATTTTGTCAACATAATTCTGAGTGATCACATAGGTGACTCTGTTATCTCGCGGTAATTCTTTCTGGAAACATCCCTCACCGTGGACCATCTACATACCGGGTGATGATCATTTCATCTTCCTGTAAGATCAATTGACAGATATTTTATATTAACACTTAATTCAGTTTCTTTTGTTTTGCAGACACAATCGGCGATGTTTTCGTGACAAATGTTCAAATCATCTACAGGACATATTCGAGTTATTCGTCGGTCATTCTCAGCATTCAATCGCGAGTCAACTGTTCAAAACATTTCATATCAGCAAGCAACATCGACTTTAAGACCTTTTTTCTTTGCTGTGCATCCTGACTTTTTTGGACAGCAACCAGAATATAGGAAGCAAAATGAACAATCATTGCAAATATTAAATTCACATCTGAATTCCTTTGCATGCAGCCGAGAAGAGAACCGAAATTCACACTTGGTATTTTTTGTCCGTAAAACTGCTTTATCAGCATCTTCCGCCACAAATTTAAAGGACAATGAACCGTCAATAAAACCCGTGCAGATTTCTCTGCAACATGCTAACCTGCGAGAACTCGTGCTTCATATACTTCAATCTTCAAAACTCCCCATCACAGACCTACTGACGCATATAAATCAAAACGCATCTAAGACTAAGAGCAATGTGTCCTTTTCCAGCGGAAATGAGAACGAAGCTTATGCTAGAAAATCCTATGAGCAGACACTAGCATCTTGGCTGCTTGACAATCTACCCCGCGCAATCGAACTATATTTTGCTAGTCAACCAATCAGAGCAAATGTGTTTGCTTTAGAAAAATCTTTATTGAGTAAATACAAGCTTTTAGAAATCATATGGCATTCCGAATGGACTCCATCCAGTCACTTAACTTGCCTGCGCGCTCTTCAAAACATCCTACAACAGGAGAGAGCACAACAGTTTTTAGCGAGTGTGGTTGGAAAACGAATCATTTTTGCTCAACAATCCGGTAGTTCAGTATTTAATGACATCCTTCTTAGCGTTTCAGACGTACCCGAAGCTTGGTTATCCGCGGTCAGTGAACATCATGAAGAATCTTCCATCAACTACATGCCTCGAGGTTACAGCCTGTCATCTCTCGAAAATGGAGTTTCAGTACTTCTCTATGGAGCTCAGGTTATACAACACCCCGTAATTCATAAGGCTACGCCAAGGAGAAACTATTATCGACAAGTGAAAAAACTCTTGCAAGCTCTTTTGAGGTACACGAAACAAGAATGTCCCCAATTTCCGAAGAATCTTTTCTCGGGGATGCGTATTTGTATCGAAGATGTGGGAGGTTCATTGATGTACTCGGAGGATTTTGATATATTTTTGATACCTGCTGGTACTCCGGGATTTTTAATCATCAATTTTTTGTTGAGATACACCATTGGTGAAGATAAGTCCAATAAATACTTCATAGAAATGGATTTGCGATACAAGTCGTTATGTGCAGAGTTGGTAAAGAATTGGAACCTTGTTGGAATAAAACGTGACATGAATGTGTCTCTTCAGCAAGGTTTTCATTGTCTTGAATCATTAACGCAACATCAAACAAGTGTTCTTCCTAGAATCAATGCATTAAGTGGCCTGGAAGTATGCATCGCCCGCTATTTTGCTGTCAGTAGTTCAGGAGTAATTTACATTCGTTGGGATGCTGCTACAATCTAAGTGTGATAAATCATTATCTGATTTCAGATAGAGTGCCATCTATCTAATTGTTGATATTTTTTACCCCAGATATCATGATGTATTGGAGAGTCTTGTTTATTTTCTTCCTACTTTAAATTTGTGCATGAATGAAAAAATGTTTCAGAATGAACGAAGATGGTTTTTTAATTATTGAAGGGGTTCTTGTGATTAGAGACCTGGAAAGATTAGGGCGTAGTCATAATATACACTGTATAAATATTCTTCACAATTTTTAACGACCCTCAGGCTTGATAAGGTTGCATGCTCAGCTTGCAGTTTTGCGCTGATATCCGACTTCATTCAGACTAGCCCCTTGAAGCGGTTATCGAAAAAGAAGGGACTGACTTCCGGATATTAAAATTTGCTATGTTGTCACATTGACCCTGTAGGTTGCAGATGCTTGATTTTATGCGGTGGATCAGCCTTTCAGCTAAATGACATGCAAGGCCCCTATAGCAAAAATTCTTGACACTTGTCAGGGTTAACCGTATTGTGAGATCATTATCGTGTATCGAGGTTGCAGTTTGCCATTTGATGCATTCATTCGACATTTGACTAATTCAGTAAGCACTGCAAAACCAATTCAACGTAGCAAAGTGCGTCAATGTAACAAAATTTTAAAAAACAAGCTAACGACTAGTTAATTTTCTAAAAGGTACAAAATATGATTTAAAAGAACATTAATCACAAAATGTCTAGAAATTTTGAAAATACTTTCTATAAGGACAAACAACGGTTCTCCTCTCCTCATGTGGAATGAATTGTCGAGTAAGTTGTTCTGTTTATCACTTATATTTTGAAAATATTCTATTTAACAGTCTGCCCATTCTGATGATAAGAGGACAGAGCTGTTTCCAATCAAAATTTCAGATCTAGCTAACACAGCGGGATTACGATATCTAAAATCTACCAGGTGTGTAAAAGAATTAATATTAGTTACGTCGAGATTAAAATCAGTTGGTTTACGTTTGGGGTGTCTCAGACACCCCATCAAGAAATTATTCAAAATTTCTTAGAAATTTGTTTCCCACAACTTGTAATTAGTTTCTAGCAACTCTCCCAAGAAAATATTACTGATAAAGCGCGAGATAAAACGAATGAATTTTCATTACACATCATCTACAGCTTTCACAACATAATTCTCTGGCCCTAGTTACTCTAAAATTACATTCAATAGGCCAATCTGATTTTTTCAGCAAAATCATATGCACAATCAACAGACACGTTTGAAATTTTTCGAAAATTGGGGCTGTTTACGAGTATGTCATTCACTATTCAGGGAGTTTCAACACACATTTTGCAGTATAATGATCATTTGCCAGAACAGTCTGAACAATGCACAACCTTTTGAGAATGTATTGAACACACGAAAGAGTTACATATTGAACATTTTTGGGTTGTTTTCCTATCCTTGTCGCGTGTGCATTCTTTGCAGCGGCCACTACGGCTTGATGGAATTCCCGCTGTGATGCTTGATTCAAACTTGTATCCCAGAAGATTCATAGCAAGTTTTGCAGATTTTGAATTGCGATTGCTCGACAAGCGATTCTTGATATGACGATCAACTAACTCATATCCGACATCCATCAAGAAATTGAATCGAAATAGTTTACTCTCTCGTGATTGGGTTTCTGGCCTCATAATAACTGAGGCATTCAATAAGGCAACGTCAACCATATTGCAAAAAAATCCGTAGGTCCAGCGGCAACATTTTCTTTTGATAGTGTAATATTTTAGCATTCGGTCCATAGAATCGACGCCAGACTTGGTTTGATTGTAATGCTGAATGATTTCGGGGAAACCCAACTCATCTGTCTGAGCATCAGCATGCATCGAAGAAAGCAATATCACTGGCTTCTTCCCCTTATCCCAGTACGAAACAAGGACTTGGTCCCCCGAAGCAAAAAATTCAGAAGATTTCTTCGTCCGTCCATTCGTAGACTTTGCTTTGGCTGGCAAATCTCTATTGTTAGAGCGGACAGTTCCCACTAGTGTTGTTCTCTTTAGTAACATCCTTTCGGCAAGTGATGAGCTGGTAAACCAGTTATCTGCACTCACATTATAACCTTTTCCGAGGAAGGGTTGAAGAATTTTCATTGTAGTCGCTTCTGGAATAGACATTCCATTCTTTTCACTGGCAGATAATGTGCTTTCTCCGATATACGGTACTGCATTTAGTGCATATGAAGTCTTTGCATCGCACAGCCATACAATTTTGATCCCATTGGCTGGTTTGGATTTCATGTAAACTCGAAATTTCACTCTTCCATGAAACTCTAGCAACTGCTCATCGATCGTAAGATTCTCATGAGGGACGTAAGTAGTAAGTAAAACTCCACTTCTGGATAGCGCAAGATGGCCGCCGTCGATGACATCCCCCCTCTGGAACGGCAGAGTGTCGTGGTCGGCCGCCGTGGTGCTTTGAGTCTGACTCCCCCCCCCTCTGGAACGACAGAGTGTCGTGGTGTGCCGGCCAAGTGAGTCCGAAAGGTTCGCTGACGTCCCCGTCCCCCCTCTCTGGCCGGCCGTCGTATAGCGCGCGGTGATGTGCTGTCCAGGTTGGCGTGGTGTGCCGGCCAGGTTAGCGTGGTGTGCCGGCCAGGTTGGGAGGGTGGACTGTTGTAGCTCACCTGAAAAAATCCTAAGTGTCAGAGTGGCTTTGTATGGGTAAAATTTTGAAAATTTTCCAAAGTGTCGCATTTCGACCTGGGACCTTCACCAAAACATTTTTCATCAAATTTCACGGACCCCCCCCCCGACAGCAATCTTCTAACTTTGGTTCTAGTGAACGGATTTTGTCTTACAGCTACTCGTTTGAAAGAGGAGAAAAACTGCTCGACGCCATTTTTGCCGCGAGTCAATCGGACCAGCCGTTCAAAAGTTAGAGCTGTTACAAGATTTTAGGTCGGAGCTCACCTGAAAAAATCCTAAGTGTCAGAGTGACTTCGTATGGGTAAAATTTTGAAAATTTTCCAAAGTGTCGCATTTCGACCTGGGACCTTCACCAAAACATTTTTCATCAAATTTCACTGACCTCCCCCCCCTCGGGAGAGCTAGCTTCGATCTTGGCTTCTAGTGGACGGATTTTGTCGTGCAATAGCTCGTTTGAAAGCTAAGAGTGAGACAAATTCAGTGAAAGAAACGCATTGTTCATATCTGTCTTCGTTTAGATGTGAGACGCCATTTAAGATTTTGGGAGATTGGTGAAAAAACGACAGAGTAAGAATTTCCCAAGAAACAGCTCCAGCGGGCGAATGAAGGCTCGGATTGCTAAACGGAAGCCAGATTTGGAATCAGCTTGATGTTATTGTCCAATGAGGATCATCATCCAATGAGAATCAAGCATTTCTATATAAATAGCGAGCCTTCCACAGTGAGAATCATTCCATCGTTGAATCACACGAGTGACGGACGCACATTTCCTCTATCTAGTTCCCTATTCTATTATCCAACTAAAATGGTAAGTCGCTACTTTCCTCCCTCTCCTCCCTTGAACGTAAACTTAATACAATCTTTTCCATTTTCAGGCATCTACTCCATCTGCTGCACTAGTAGGACAAAATGGCGGTCAAACGTTACAAGGTTCGCTACGATCAGATCATCTACAACTGAGGCCAGTGGAAGAAACAACCAAGGTACATAATCCTACACCGCTACAGCGTAAATTTAAACAAGTCTTGCGTTATGACAATCATAGCGTAGTACTCCAAACGGGAATGCTCCCTTCCACGGATGTCAAGATAATGCACAATCAGTATGGGGACTACATACTGATCCCCGTGAGTCCGTACATTCGCCACCAACTTGATATTATTGAGGAGTACGTGACATTAAATATGGACATTCCTACTCCTCTTGCTCAAGAGTGGAAGGCGAGAGATAACAAGGATACTCCCTATAGAAAGATTTGGGATGGTAATCAAATTTGCCTACCGGTATCACATTGGTGCACTTACTATAAGAAGGAGGGAGATCATTCAACACCCATCACATGCGACGAGCTCGGAGAAGGTACTTGGGATATCCTTTTCAAAGTGAATGGGCTATATTATGGTCGTCACAAGGATAATAAAATAGCCTCTCTCTCCATGCATATGGAATCCATCCTATATATTCCAAAACCACCCAACGTGGACGACATAATTGATCAAATCCTTAACAGCAGTGGTACGAAGCGCAAGTCGGAGAAGAATGCTACACTCAAAACGCAAATCAAAGAAGGAGAATTACTAGTCCTTTCCTAACTCTACCCTATGACAATTCGCTTATGTGCTTTGAGTGTCGTAGACGTGGTCTTATTAGATACATTTTACTTCTTCGTTGTCATCATATCATTTGTGTATTTTGTCGTGAAAAGCATCGATGTAATTCTTCATTTTGTAATATGTTATAGAACGTTTCCTTAGATGTGTAAATTTCCGTTTTAGGCTTCTATCATCATTTTTATGGATTGTGAGGGTGAACCTGTACAGGAGCTCAGTGCTATTGCTATGAACAATTGGACATATCAGATTGTTAGTGTCTATCATCAACATGCCAACTGCAATCCCAATGTTGATCAATGGGCGAGAAAACACATTCATGGACTTAATCTGAAATATTTGCAAGACTATGGCTTTTCTTGTGAGAGTGCTCTTCTTATTGACTTTAAACGATGGTTAGCTGCTTTCAATGTTATACGCATCTTTTGTAATAATCCTGGTAAGGAGAGGAAAGTATTTCCCAATCTAATCATTGATGATATTTTGCTCCCACCTTGGGATAGTAGAGTGAATCAACATTATCATGAAGTCGCGAAACGTTTTAAGGATTTGTCTGTTCCTATTTTGTCTGTTCGTTGTAGTAGCTACGTTCATAACCAATGCTTCTTTCCTCCTTACCTCAGCACTGCCAAAGTCCTGTATGGTTATCATTGCTCGCTGTATGATAGTTACCAGCTGTATCTATTTTATCTCTTTCAAACCATTGATTTATAATGCATGCTTGTTACTATTATTCAATAAATGTTACTATGAGAAGAGTTGTTGTTTTCATGCAATGGATGGGTTAGATAAAGGGCGATCATGTCTTTCTCAAACGACTTCGGAACTTTACATTTTCATAGGCAAAGTTTAAAAGGAGCTGTTCAAGATTATGTGATAAATTTTCATAAAGATGAGACCGACATCGAAGCAGTGGTCGATGATGCTAGCACTCTATTTCTAGAGTTAATGAATACATTCTCTGATAGCATTGTCATGGCGCGATTAGTTGCGAAAATTAAGTTTAGTCATTTTGGAAAGGAAGAGGTGGAAAGTCGCTCTTTCCATTTTGCTTCTTATTCAATGGAAGTGGTAGATCACCCCGAAGAATTTTTTAAAAGACATATGATAAAAATTGCTGAACGTCTTAACGCATTTAACCATCATGGTAGCAGTCTAGTGATTGAAGCGATTTCAGATATTCACATTCAACTTTCCATAAAGAAAAATTGAAAATGCAGTGGTACTTGATTGTAGCACAACTGGTTTTCGAGCTATGTCTGCTCACTCTCGAAGTACATTCCTTCTGTACATGCGTCTATTATTTAGAAAAGGCTAGCAAATTCATATCTTCAAGAAGACTTGCTATAGACATCAGTAACGGTGAAACTATGTGTTGTGATGTATGTAAGCGAAAGGATGGAAATGAAAATCGCATCTTCAAGAGATGTAAGCATGCTTTTTGTCAACGCTGTTTCATACGTAATTGCATTCAACTTTGCAAATGTAACCACTGTGATATTGCTCATTTCGAGTGTCACTTATGCCGCAATAGTTAGTACCTATGCAAATGTGGTAAAGATAGGTTTTAGCAAAGACTAACACGGAAAATGGCGAAACGTAAAAGTCAAAAGTCTTCAAAGTTTTCTTCAGCCATTCAAGTTCTCCGACGAATGAAAGCAAATCAGCGATACAATGCTATACGACATGCTAACGATAAATTCATTCGTGAAATTATTTCTCATGTGAGGAAGTTGAGGACGAAGAAATTAGCACCAAAACAACGAAAGTTACTTAAGCGATATGCCACAAAATTGCGTTTCATCTCCAATCCTAAAGTCACCCTTCAAAGAAAGAGGAAAACTCTAACACAAAAGGGCGGTTTCCTTTCAGCAATACTTCCAATGTTAGCTCCTGTCGTGGGTAACCTATTGGGTAATATCTTTGGCTCTAAGCGTTAATTATGCAAATGTTGAATCTCAAAGTATTAAAATGGATTTCAGACTTCAATGCGATAAAGTTCTGACAGTATCAGGTCCATCTCATGCAGGTAAAACTGTTTTCACGCTGAATTTATTGGATAAAAGAAGGGAGTTGTTTAGGGAACCTATCAATCGAGTGATTTGGTGTTATGGTATTTATCAACCGTCGCTGTTTCAGGAATTGCAAAGTCGCAACTTTATTCGACATGAAGGAATTATTGCAGTGGATAAACTTCAGTCTAATGATGTTGTTGTATTGGATGATTTATTAAAAGAAAGTAAGAATTCAAAAGATGTTACAGATATGTTCACTCGTGCAGCACATCATAAAAGGTGCTTTATCATCTATATCACACAAAATTTGTTTCCTGATGGAAAAGAAGCTCGTACACGAAACCTGAATACACACTATTATGCTATTTTCAAGAATCCGCGAGATAAAAGTCAATTTGAAATTTTAGCGCGACAAGTTGCACCCAGAGGATCAAAAGCCTTAATTGAAATTTTTCAAGCAGCTACTGAAAAACCATACGGTTACTTATTCATTGACTTTACGCAACAGTGTCCGGAAGAATTTAGATTTCGAAGTGATATTTTGAAAACTCCCATGATTATCTACAAACTATGAGTTCTTATTCTCGCATGATTGTTATTCCTCAGGATGAATATGTACAATTGACTGCCATGCAGCAAGTAAAGCAACCTCTTGCAAATCAAATGTATAGGAAAGAAATAGATTATCAGCAAAATGTTCACATCAAAGATCCACATCGTGCTGTATTATTACAATCGGAAACTGTTGAGCAATTGAAAAACTTGAAGAATAAGATGCGTGACTCTGCATCGACTGCTACACCTTTAGCATCTCGCGCACATGCCATATCTCTTTTCAATAGTATTGAACCCCATCTCAATGTAAATGATAGAGGAGAAATCATTACAGATGAAAATAAAGTGATTGATGCTTCACGTTATGAAGACTTGATTCAGTATGCGGCACGTAGAAAGCGCCGTCAGGGCTATGTTCCACCTGGTTGGTCATACTTTCTTAAACTATTGAAAAAGCATAATGTGCCAAAATTTGCTTTGAATAATGAGACATTGAAAGAACTTGATTCAGCAGTGGCTACTGCTCCAATGCTTCAGACGATGAAAATGCCAACAAATTGGTTTAAGACGTCACCTGCTACATCCCTCCCACACTCACTAAGCAAACAAGAGGAAGAACTCGACGTAGATCTACATCACCACTAAAACTAGTAAAAGGAAAACGTAAAACAGCTCCTCCCAGGAAATACATGTTCTCAGACTATTAATATGAAGCAGATGTGTTGCTTGCCATGTAATGAGCCGCCAGAGGTGAATGTCGTTGTCACTTGCACTTGCTGCGCCAGCTCTCACAATGAAACCCCTAAGCAATGTGAACACGATCGCAAAACCGCTAAAGCTAAATGCTGCAGTTGTTGTAAATGTAGAAAGGCAAGAAAACAAAAAGATGAGAAGGAGGAAAAAGAGTCAGTCGTCATCGACTGAACGTTTGAAGTCAATCTATTATGATGTAAAACATCCGGCAGGATTTGCATCTATCAAGAAATTATCAAAAGCGAGTGGTCTTCCACAATCACAAGTGAAACGATGGTTAAAGGGTCAGGCTACCTATACACTCCACAAACAAGCGAAAAAGAAGTACCGCACCCGCCATTATATTGTTCATGACATCGATGAACAGTGGCAAGCAGATTTGTGTGATGTCGCCTCCATTTCAAAACATAACTCGGGCAATAATTTTATTTTAACCGTCATTGATATTTTCTCGCGTTATGCGTGGGCTCAACCTTTAAAAACTAAAGAAGGGAAAGGAGTAGCAAAAGCATTCCAAACAATTTTTCGAGAAGGTCGCATTCCAAAAAGAATTCAGAGTGATCAAGGAAAAGAGTTTGAAAATCAGCATGTGAGAAGATTATTTGAGAGGCATGACATTGAGTTGTTTAGTGTAAAGAGTGCTTATAAAGCTGCACTCGTTGAACGTTTTAATCGCACATTAAAAAATCGCTTGTGGCGACATTTTACTGCCAACTTGATACACAATTGGACAGAGGTTCTACAAGATACACTCCATGCCTACAATCACTCTATCCATCGTTCTATTGGACTCAGACCAGTAGATGTAAATGTTGACAATGTAGATAAAGTGCGCGAATCATTCCAACGTAAACGCACTCATGTGAAAAGTGATGTGAAAATTGGTGATAAAGTTCGTATCTCAAAAGTGAAAAGTGTTTTTGCTAAAGGGTACCTTCCGAATTGGACAGAGGAGGTATTTACAGTATCAAGGATTAATCAAAAAGACTCTCCGACCACCTACAAGTTGAAAGATTACGATAATGAAGAAATTGAGGGTAGCTTTTACCGCGATGAGATTGAGGTAGTCACTGAAAGTGAAACATATTTGGTAGAGAAAATCATTCGATGTAAAAAACGGCAAGGTGAAGAATGGTGTCTTGTTGAATGGACTGGTTATCCTTCAAGTATGAACTCTTGGATGCGTCGTGCCGACATCTTTCATCTAAGTGATCGACAGTGATTCATGCAAAGTTGTAACTAACAATGTTTAGGGTTTGAGCTATGAATCCAACTGCCTCATTTTATTCACGACCCTCCTACGTAAGTGGTGGAGGACAAATTTACATCGGCGCTCGCCGCCAACGTGGAGGTAGCATACTTGGTGCACTGAAATCTGTTGTAGCACCTCTCATATCCAATGTCGGTAGATCTTTAAAACGAAATGTTTTAAGTAATGCCGTTGGCTTTGCTGGTGATGTTGCTAGTGATCTTTCCAGAGGTAGAAGTTTTAAGAGCAGTTTGTTGAATCGTGGGAAGGAACGCGGTTTAAAAACATTGAAGCAGACCTTTGCTGGTGTTACTCAAGGAAAGAAATCACCTAAACGAATGAAAAAAGGAAGGAGGAAACATCGCGGAGCTGGGAAGGTGCGATCTTCAGTCAAAAGGCATTCACGCAAACGTCGCAGAGGCTCTAATCATTCATCAGGCGCTAAACGACGACGCTGCCATAACTTCTAATCATGGAGTGTAAAACTTCCGGTTTTTGTTTGTTTGATCAACAAGCCATACAGACAGATATTCTTAGTTCAAGTATTGTAGATTATCATCCTCGAACAGCTGAGAATGCTGGCCCCATTGAATTTGTTATTCCTGGTGGTAGTGATGACTACATAGATTTGAGTTATGCGATGGTTGATTTGAGGTTTAGAATTCAGCAAGCAGATGGAACTGCTATTGACGATACACATAAAGTTGGACTGAACAATTTACCATTGACTACATTACTTCGTGATGTTTCTCTAGCGATTGGAGAGCAGCAGGTGGAAGGTGGTCAAAGCGATTATCCCTATAAATCATATTTCAATCATGTATCACAGTTTCATCCAGCAGCACAAAAAAGTCATATGGAAGCCATGGGATGGTACAGAGATGAAGCAGGAAAATTTGATGTTGAAACAAACAGTGGCTTTGTAAAGCGATCTGCTATGATTAAAGATAGTAGAGTATGTCAGCTATATGGTCCGCTGAATTTAGACTTCTTTAGACAGTCAAAGTTTTTACTCTGTAATACCAGCATGCGACTCAAGCTGACATTGAATAAGCCTGAATTTGCGCTGAATGCATTTGCTAAAGTTGACAATTTTAGAATTCATGTGGAAGATATTGCACTTTACATTCGTCGAGTAGTACCGAATCCAAGTGTCATTAGAGGACATGCTGAAGGTCTTAACCGCCAAAATGCCATTTACCCCGTTCAGCATACAAAGCTTCTCACCTTTACAATTCCGAAAGATCAAAAGAATTTCATGAAAGAAGGCCTCTTTCCATCGGAAGCACCGAAGCTCCTCATGGTGGCAATGGTTGAAAATGATGCATTTAATGGTAATATAAAGAAGAATCCTTTCAATTTTAAACACAATCAGTTAAGTGAAATTGCCTTACGTGTAAATGATGTGAGTCATCCTGGTCCACCCTACAAACCAGATTTTGCTTCGGATCAATTTATGCGCAGTTATGTTGATTTTATGGATGTCTTTGGCTTTTACAATACGGATGACACCAACGGACTGACTATGAAAGAGTTTAAGAGTGGATATACTATTTATGCATTTGATTTGACTGCTGACAGCGATATTAGCGCCCCCTATCGTCAAGCGAACGTGCCTCATAATATTCGTTTGGATTTGACGTTCAAAAGAACACTAGCTGAGACGATCAATGTATTAATTTATGCAGTCTTCGATTCAAATATTGAAATTACAAAGTATCGTGACGTGATTCTTCAGTATAATCGTTAATGAGTTGGTTGACTGCTGACGATATTAAGACTAAAGTGCAGCGTAATACAGACGAAGCGGCGTTGAAAGCTTTCGATAATGTCTATTCACTCAATACCTTACCACCTGCAGTAAATCAATATCCCATCTTTATTGTGCTAAACACTCATTCGCAGAATTTAGGCGGTGAGCATTGGAAAGCGATCTTTATTGGAGAAGACCGACGTGGTGAACTATTTGACTCTCTTGCTCAACCTCCAAATATACCAACACAGCAGTGGTTGAGAAAACATACGCGTCAATATCAGCGAAATGAACGCATACTACAACATCCACTTTCATCAACGTGTGGTGCCTTTGTGCTGTACTTCATCTTAAAACGTTTACATGTATCTCGTTTTGTATCTGTTATTCAAAACTTTTCATGTAATCCATCCTCTAATGAAAAAATGATTTGTAAGTTCTATCATGATTTGAAATAAAAAAATATTGTTGGAAAAAATTGTTTTTTATTTTACAATCCGCTGGGTACGCACATACTCGATGAGATAGTCTAGGATTGCATTTGCTTGCACATGAGATTTTAGTCCAGTAATGATCACTTTACTATTGTGAAAGATTGCAACATGCACAGGTAACCAACAACTAATGAGAGCTGCAGGAAAAAGTTCGGGTTCATAACACAAATTGTAACTGCTGGTACGAATCTTCAAAAATGATACACTTTCACTCAATTGAGTAGAGATCACCATATTGTCCACAGTCAGATTCGACATCACACACCTCTCCCTCTTCCATATCCGACGTAGTAGTCTTTGTAGCTCTAAGCGCATTGACTGCGCCGATGAATGAGAAAGGGCGCCGAGAATCTGTATAGTCCCATTTGGGAAGAGTTGAAGATTCCGTGAATTGTTCATCTTCACCACTAACATTTGAGGTCGGTCCGGGTAATACTTGCTGTTTGGAAGGTGTTGCTGTAATGTTGTGAGATCGATTTTGGTGTAGAGTCTGAAGCGACGGAGAATGTTGACGATGGTGTAGCGATGGCGCTTCATGATGAAAACATGAGTAAATTGAGTGATGTACCTTCCTTTTATACTTTTCCCAACTACCTTGATGAAATGTGAAGTTAGTATGAAGTTGGGAATGATAGAGTTGAATTCGCCGATTGTTGACGCGCAGCCAGATGCGATTTCCAATACGTGAATGTCTTTTCATATAGAAGTATTTCAAATCCTTCATGATATGATGTAGAGATTGAAAATGACGATAAGATAAAGCAAACTCTCTTCTCACATTTCCAGTTGAATCTTTGAAATAGACGTTTCGATCATGATCCGTTTCAATACGTTGTAGGGAATCTAATTTCCAACTCATGGTGCGTGGTAGTCATGTCTGATTAAGATTTGCATAGTAGGGCGATGAACTCACGACGAATAAATGTCATGATGGAGCGATGTATGTATCTTCTATACTTCTCCCAATTGTATTTGCGAAATGAGAAATAGTTTGCGGAATGAGAATGGCAGATTTGAATTTCATTTCTGTAATGTTGAAGCCAAACTTCATCACCCAAGGAGATGAATCTTAATGTTTCAAAATATTCCAAATCCCTCATGATATCATTGAGGTTGACAAATTGTCGCCATGTTAATGTAACACCTCTTGATGAATGACCATGAGAATTTTTGAAATGTACGTTTCCATCACGATCAACTCTGATATATTGTAGAGAGTCCAAAATCCAAGTCTTCATGATGTTATGCAAAGTCGCGGATTAGCAATATAAAAATGTCGTTTTATCATATTTTGCTTAGCAATGCGGCTACAAAGAGATTTGCTAGTAATCGAGCCGCACTCTTTTCTACTCCCATTGATCATACACAACAGCTAAATGGAAATTGGGAAGTGGGTGTCACTCAACTTGTTTATAGCAACTGTGTCTATACTTTTGATCATGAGGTGATGACTATTAATATGAGACGCACAGCTGCTTACCAATGTGAAAAGGGGTGCCGAGTATACATTCCACAGTGGCCAAAGAAAGATCTCTTATCATGTAAAAAGTTTATATATGATTTCTTGAATAAAGCGAGTAAACATATTGTCCAATTCACTCCGCACAATGATGATCATAGTTATGTACATCATGTAGTTGAGAAAGATTGGATTGTTGGTTTAAGTCCAAGTTTAAGAAATGATTTAGGTTACCTCGCTAGCGCCTTAACAAGCTATGATAATTATAACGTTAATTACCACATAAGTGGTCATAAACAGTTAATATATCGAGAGGAAGCTTATTATGTAGATCTTATTCCAAAAAATGAGAAGACGTTGGTGAAGAAGATTGTGATTAAGCCAAGAAAGACAAACATGACTCCTGAAACATTATTGAAGAAATTTAATTATCTCCTTCAAGTTGATGGTAAACAAGTGGCAACATTGACTTATATCAAATCATCTAATCATATTGCAATAAGTAAATTAAATGATGATGATCTAGTATTAGTTTGTTCAAAAGATTTTCATCAGTTCTTACGACATCGTTCTGCAGCTGTTCATGGAAAATTTGATATGCAACATTTACCATGTGAAAGGTCAAATCAATTTGATACAGAATGGACCGTATCTTTATACAGAAAGTGTGTAGAGCCTTTCGGTGGTATCTTACATGAAACAAGAGTGTTGATGCCTCGCATTAATACTTCAGTTAAATTGGTTGTAGATTATTTAAATGAAGTGATTAATGAGCAACATTTTTCATTTTCTGAAAAAGAAGGTGTTTTGTCTCTCACTATAAGTGGAAAAGGTATTGAACTAATTATGGATAAAACTCTAATGGACATTTTGGGTTTTGATCAAAATATCTTTAAAAGTGGTACTGTAACCAAAGCTAGCGCAGACATGTCGCTATCGCGTCGTATTAACTATTTTCAGATATATTCCAATATTGGTGAAGATGTACGTGTGGGAGATGTTGAAGCTCCATTGCTAGCAATGATACCATACCAGCCAAAAAGCTGCAGTATTTTATCTGAGTATACTTTCAAGAAAGTGCATTATACAAAGCTGAAATCAAACTACATCCCACAAATTGATATTGCCATTTATGACGATGCTGGTGCGTTGATTCCTTTTCATAAAGATGCTGTGACAAGTATCACACTCCATTTCCGAATGAAGAGTTAATGCAAAAGTATGCTAATATATTTTTCCAATGTGAATAATATGGAAAGTGAAAATAAGGACTCGTTTCTAATCTACTTGCCCAGTAATGCTTCTATGAATAAATTTCCCAAAAATAAACCATCAGACTATCGAGTAGAATTAAATCGCCCACTACATTTAGAAGGTGAATGGGAGGTTGGCGTTTCTAGTATTTGCTATGATAGCAATATTCAGAATGTGAATGATTTGGAAGAAATGATATTGACTCCTCGCACCCATGATGGCATAACGATGAAAAATGCATTCCAGTTCCCATACAATTTAACATCAGATGGAAAGTGGAACTATGAACGGATTCAGATAAAATCAGATTATTATGGTCCATTTGGGAATGAGAAAATGATTAAGGCGTTCAATAGTGGTAATACTTCCATCATGAAGAATAAAAATCAGAAAGCTTATGAGTTTACTACCTATCATTGGAGTGGGAGACAGTTCCTTCGCTTTCATTCTTTTACTAAAGGTCTTACACTGAGGTTGGATAATGAATTCTATCCACATGTCGGTTTTGGCCATGGACTACATCTAACGTCAATTGCTACTGCAAATGTTAAAAAAGTTTATTCAAATAGAATCAACAAATTTCATTAATAATTTAAAATATTTGATGAAGATGTTGTAGAATGCGAAGAACGCATCATTTTGAAAAAGCGTGGTGTTCAACCTTTATCACTTATTGAGTTAGTAAAACGATGGAATGAGACTGTGGGTAAGAAGTATGGAGAGAAAATTATGGCGGACAAAAATAAGTTGGTTATTCAGAAATATAATGACAAACTTACAGTTTATTTCTCTCCAACCTTGCGTCATTTTGTAAGACATCCAACCCCTATTATTGGAAGCGGTCTGGTGTATGCTTCTCATGAATATCACACTAAAGCTGATTCAGTTAATGATTAATGGTGGGTGGACATCTATGGTGATCGCATCAAGAAAATTTACCAGTCTTATCAAGAATCTAAAGTTGCTATCAATATAATGCCGCGTCTATATCATACAGTTGAAAGCTTCATTCATGTAGTAAATCCTTATATACAACAGAAGTTGAAGCATGTGATATAAACTAAATATGATGTAAAGACACACCACATTTCGTTTTCAATTGAAAATCAACGCGTTGTTCTGAAACTGGGTGATGACATTCAATGTCAATTGAGTAAAAATTTGAAAAAACTCTTTGGTTTTTCAATGCTACAAACTGTGTTTACTGCTGCGCATACGATTGGTATAGAAACACCAATGACACTTGATAAACATGAACAGCACCTTTACATTCAAAGTGATTTGATTCTACCTATTTCTGTTGGTGAGAAAAAAGAATACATTTTACGCGATTTCATTCATGATAAAGACGCTTCATATGGAATAGTCGAGAAGATGTTTGAATCTATTTTCTATCATCCCGTCGTCAAACAAACTATACCCTCTATTGCTATCAAAATTACCAATGGTTTACAAGAGTGCATCCATGTGAAAGATACTAAATCCCTCGTAACTTTAGTGTTTCGGAAAACAAAGTGAAGTCATTGTGATATGTTTATTGAAATAAAAATATGTATATGAAAAAGTCTTTTCACAGATATAGGGGGAATGAGCTGACTGTAGGCATATATTCACAAGGAAGAAACGATCTCATGCGATACATAAAACAACCATGTATATCTACAAAAAGCAACATCAAAATACTGAGTTAAAGTTGATTATGTCAATACATCTCCTGAATGTGGTAGCGTGAGTTTTATTCTTTTGGGTGGAGGTATGTTTGTGTCAGGATGTCCATGTGGAAGAGATGTGTTATGTCCTATCCAACACCTCTTATCTTCCCATGCTGAAAGTGCTCGTTTCTTGAACGTGTGCTTTTTCACAGTATGAACTTGAGATTTTAAGATTGTCATATTGACAAACGTTATAGTTTTATTTTTATAGGCCTTCTTATAGGACCGATGTTTCATTTTGTGAACAATGGATTTTGATATACCTTAAGCACGCTTAATACTATCTGCACATTCTTTTAATTTCATGGAATACATTTTAGGACGGAGGAGAATCATTTCATCTATTTCCTTTCCTGCTGTTTCATCCTTAAAACAACCAAGTTTGGCTTTATTCTGTATGGAATAGAGTGGATGAGTGGGATTGTAGTTAGATGTGTCGAAATATTTTTCTAATGACTTGCCTACTTCATTAAAGTTTAAATCTTTTTGAGTGGTAATTCCTAAAAAGAAACTATCTGTATCACCACCCAGCAAGCGAACCTCTTTTACGAGAGGGCATGGTTTTAATATTTTGTAGAAGAGTTGATACATTTCAAGCTTGGAATAATCTAAAACGGCTTGCCCAATATAGATGGGTTTGCACAACTCAACTTCCGATTTTATCATTTTAACACCTACAAGATCCTCATCGATGATGTCTCTATCAATGAAAAGAGGTGATCAGGTCAAATTGTGATATTTCTGTTCATCAACGACTAGTTTGTAGTTCATACGTTTTCTAACATCGTCTATTGTCTTTCCGAAAAGACTGTTATTCTTATATTTATAAAAATCCTTTTCAAAATTATTTTAAGCGAGTGCACGTTTTTGACTGTTACTATCTATGTAGGGTTTGAGGAAGGCTTTCTGTCTAAATTTGATAATGCGGTGAACTGACTTTAGAAGCATGCCCATTTCTAAATAGAATTTTAGTATGCAGAAGTGTACGAGATAATTTTTCTTATCATTTTGGGTGAGTAAAAGTTTGCGGCATGGTTTGTACCTTGGCTGTCCACACTCTGTTAAGTTATTATGAAATTGTGACATGAATGGTGAAAACATATCTTCAGTCACTTCACCAGATTCAGGTGCGAGTGGGAAATCAGCAGTTTTATTTTTAATGCTATTTGGATAAATCAAATCCACTTCAAAATAATATCCCCAATCACCTTCATCTGGAATCTTCAGTATGTTTGAAGGGTTGGAGTAATACTCAAGCTCATCTTGATTTAACCAACTAAACTCAGAATGAGGTAGTGGTTTAGACAGTGAACTGCCATATAAATTATTTTGGTCATAGTACTTTAGGTGGATATGATCATCACCTACTGTTTCAGATTTTATATGATGTTTATTTACAAATGTGAGACCACCGCGTATTCCGCGCTCAAATATATTATACATCTCCGGGTCTTGTAAGAGATGAATGGTCTCACCAGTCATTTTAAAGGCTAATTTAAAGGACATGGCTGGTAGACTGACAAAGTGGACAGGATCTAATTTGTCTTCTTCTAATGCCACTCGTCGAAATTCCTCAAAGACATCAGCCAGCAAAATGACATCTAATTCTAAGTAAGCGATCATATAATCGCCAAACGTTTTACAATCAAATTTTAACCATGCCTCTTGAGCATGTTCATAATCTTCTACTGGAAAATCTTCACCCGTCAAATCGTTTTGGAATTTGTCAATGGAAGGAAGGGTTGTTTCATTTAGTTTAGACATTGAGCTAAAATACGCATAAGGAAAGACTCCTTTGCGAGTGATTATTTCATCCGTTAAGTTTGGATAGTGTTTCTTCAAAGTTTGACTATGGGGAAGAAACTTGAGATTACGAACGAGAGAAGCTAGTGACGCTGACATGAATTGGAATGAATCTAAAAATTTTATTTCGAAGAAGACTGTCTTATTTTCTTTAGTTTTATCTACTGGTACTTTTGCTGTCATTGCCATGAATTTTTCTCTCGTTTGCGCTATTACATTAAACTGCCACGATTTCATCTGGCTCAACCCTCCTTTTATGAGCATATGACTGTCATAGCCCTTAAAGTTATGAAAAATGACGGGTAGTACACGACGTCTCAACCTAAGTGAAAAGTTACATTTGGAGCAGAGTGCGTTTCTAAATTTACCAGTGATGTGATCATGATCAGGCACTTTCTTAATTTTATCGTCATCAAACGTTTTATGACATTTAGGACAGGATGTGCAACTTTCAAATTTTTGTTTGTCTTCATCTGACATATGTAGTGACTTACGCTGCAATTGGGAATCATATGATTGTTGAAATTTAGCAGCTTTATCGAGAAATTCTAGAAATTTTGAAATGCAATCTTCACCTTGCCAAGTATGCATTTTGTTTTGTCTATTCCTAAAGTGGTCATGCCATACTTCATAGCAGGATATGGCTGCTGGCTTGTGGATGATATCATCAATGTAGCATTCTATGTCTGCGTAAATGACACGCAGGGGACTTAATTCGTCACCATTATCCCTATGTGAAAATATTTTATCTTTGGGCATGCGTTCCATTTGTAATTTACCTCGCTTGCACCATTCATAGTGAGTTTCAAATTTATCTTTACTCCAAAAGGAGCGGATGCAGCGGTCGCATACAAAATGTTCACCTCTTTTAGAGTGCCCCAAGTGAGTGTACAAGCGAGAGATTTTGGGAATACCACAGTAGTGCCATTCCTCGCTATCATCTTGTTTTACTAATAAGAGGTTGACTACACGTTCATAGCAAGTTGAACGTGAATTATAGCGGGCACCCTTCAACCCTTTCTCCCACACGTGAACAACAATTTTAATCTTATTATGTTTTTCGAACGTTTCTACATCTTTGATTTTCATGTTGTTACTATCACAACCTTCAAAGTCTAGTTCATCCTCCCACTGTCTATAGCTATAGGTATGATTTCGATCCGCGTTGATATCATTATAGTGAAGGATGGATAGGACTGCATATTTAAAACACTGTGATTTACAATCGACATTGATGACAGCTTTCTTATTATACGTTTTTGGTAGTTTAAATGTGCCTCGAGCTGCATGACTTTCTAATAGGGAAATTTTGAATATGGCTGAGTCCACACCATCAAAAATGAGAGCGCTGTCGCGTTGATTGAATTTATCTACATTTGATTTTAAACATTGAATGTGAAAATTTAGCCAAGACTCGCAGTCTACAACTTCAGTTGCGGAAGAGGAAGGAACATGAAACTGTATTCTCTCCGTCACTTGACCCGTTTGAAAATCTATCTTAATATATTTTAGTTTAAGGTAGATGAGCGCCTTCATTCTAAAATTGTCTAAATTGTTGAAGAGCGCTTCGATAATGTTAGAATTTTGAAGGAGCCACTCAGGAAAATCTACTATTTGAGTATTGGACTCCATGCAGTAGTCGCGTACTAAATTATTATGTGAAACATTAATGAGGGAGATGGTAGAGGTAGCGTTGGTGTAGTGATCATTTGCATGCGTGTGTTGAAGTCTGTGCGAAGATCGCTGAAAGTGACTATCAAAAGAAAGAGGGCACAAATCGCAAGGACGGGAGATGTCATCGTCAGAATCAACTTCACCTCCGGAGATTGACGCCGCTTTGCGTTGACACACACGTTGTTTGATGTGTCGAAGGAGACTGTGCTTCCTTGTAAACATATGTCCGCAGTCGGCACATTCCCACTCGTTGCCTTGTCGCGAGAGTCCTGAGCTGGAACTCACATCACCTGAAAGAGAAATCATTCTATCATCTCTGTTCAAGTCTCAGTGTATTGTTACAACCTACTTTGACTCAACAACTCTAAACTTTCCTCGAGAAGGGAGGGCGTTGGTGATGAAGTTGATGCCTGAAATTGAGGAAGATGCTATTAGCCACACGTTTGAGGGAGATGAGTGAAGAAATTTTCAACTTACCATTTCAACGAAATCGAGTTTAAGGTTGATACTTCAACAAGATAGAGACTTCACGAGAGAGCAGTTCACTTGTACGCCTCAAATATAGAATTCGCCAGAGAACACTTCACTTATATGTCACAAAGACAGAGTGAAATGACACGAATGTCACTTTACATATATACTTTCGTATTGGTGGCCCTTAAGAGAGCCGATGGTTCATTCTCGGGATGTGAATTTAAGTTGACTATTGGCTGGAATAGTCAATGGGTATGACGGTTAGGTTGTCATAGACCCTATACCACCTAGGTCGTGCTGGTGCATCTGGCACCTTTGGGATGCGAGTGGTATTTGGAGTCCACACCCCATCCGTCCAAACGATCTTCTTGATCTTCCCCTTCTTATGATCCTCTTCATCCCACTCGTCGAGGATGATGAACTCGGGAATGGCGTTGTCTTCATCAATGAAGACGGGAATGCTGTTGGCAGGAGACGTTGCTTCCATCGTGACTTGAAATTGAATGAGAAGCGCTACAATCTTCTGGCTTATATAGGGTTTTCAACAATGAATTGCTCAACAGCGAATCAGAATGCTTCAGGGATAGCAATCGACTGCATAACGTTCAAGTTGACTGATAGCAGATTCAACTTAATGATAGTATTCGCCAGTCCGAAGACTGCCCAGGGCAAACCGCGAGGAGGTTCTATCAAATCTTGCCCCATGGTGGCCCTTAAGAGAGCCGGTGGTTCGTTCTCGGGAGTAACGTCATCTTACACCCTACCAATTCTGCTGAGAGAGTCTTTGACTCTCTCTTTGGTAGCAGTGTCGACTTCCACACTAACTGGCACATGGCTAAAAAGTGGAATGTAGCGCCATTCCGTTGGATTGACAACAGTTGCTGTCATCGGATTGCCAATCCGAGCAAGATTATTGTGGACTCTGTCTTGCTCCTCTAGCCTGACAAACTCCTCAAATAAATTTCGCGGCCTTAACTGCGGTCCGCGAGGAGAGCTGACTTGACTGTTCGGCGTCTGCATGATTGAAATGAAATGAAATGAGAGGCAGTGGTTTATATACCCCTCTAACGCGACGCAACGTTCAAGTTGACTGATAGCAGATTCAACTTAATGATAGTATTCGCCAGTCCGAAGACTGCCCAGGGCAAACCGCGTGGAGGTTCTATCATGTCTTGCCCCTAGGTGGCCCTTAAGAGAGCCGATGGTTCGTTCTCGGGAGTGAATTGATGGGGTGGTGAAGGCGGGCAAAGATCTGCAATGAAAATGATATGTATTAGAATAGGATATACTATCTTATTTACTTTTCACTTACCAAGTTAGCCATCCTTTGGCAGTCTCGCATGCTTCCGAATAGAGAATTTGTGGAGATGGCCGCGCATTCTCAGGCTGGCATGTAGGCATTTTTTCGTCGGATGGCCGTTGTAACAAATTATTGACTCGTCCAGATTTTGATTGACGAGTACTTCGCCGTCCAAATGATTATCCCGAATAGGGATGTGAAACTCAAACAACCTATCCTCATTCACACGATTCCACTCATCCCTCATGCGCTCCAACTTCTCAAACGCCTGCCTCTCATCACCCCGCCGAGCCACAGTCCTCTCCAACTCAACATTCCTCGCTCTCAACACACTCATCTCCTTCATCATCTCCTCAAACTTCGCTTCTGCATCTCTCATTCTTCTCTCCGCAGCACTCGCCCTCTTCTCACAGTCATCATTCTTCTCTTCCAACTCTCGCGTCTTATTCTTCAAATCAGTCACTCTACGCTTTATTCGAATATTCTCATCCGCTACCTCCTTCGACTTCAGTTCCTTCTTTTTCAACTCATCCAACTCCTTCACAACTTCATCCTTCACCTTCTTCAAACTCTCATACTTATTTACCAACAAATCATGCGCCATCTGCTGCGACACATGCTTTTTCTCGTCATCCTTCAACCACCTCGCCGACTGCATACGAATCCCACCACTCTTCACTTTTGGGGAAGATGAGCTCTTCGGGGGGTCGGTGATGACAATGTTTGACACCTCCGACGACGAAGAGCTCAACTTCCTCACACGCTTCCTCACACGCTCCCTATCTAAATCCACATCATCCTCATCATCACTCTCAAGCACTCTCTTTCGCCCAATCTCAGCCTCCAACGACGCAACTGCTCTCGCCAACTCATCATTCTCAACAACATTCTCAACAACATTCTCAACAACATTCTCAACCTTACCCTCTCGCTCTATCGCCAACATTCGCTCCCTCTCTTCAACAATCAACTGCGTGAATCGCAAGTCATTCACCAAACCTCCACTACAGTCAGTATGCACTCTGTAAAAACGCGCCTCATCCTCATCACCCTTCAACACTCTACACTTCACACACGCAACCCTATTCAGGATAATCATGTGGTCGGTGCCCGCCTTCTTCACATGAGCCTTGGCGTCCGCACTGCGATTTATTCGCCCACAGGTACACATTTTAATATGGAATTTGCGGTTCTTATCGTTAGCCATGCCTGAGATTTCTTGTTAACTGTAAGATAATGAAATTTGTATAAGTTTGGAATCATGTAGTGCAGTCATATTCCTAAAGCATTACAATTTAGTTAGGAATGATAGATTTGAGTATAGTGAGTGGCACTCGATCCCGTCGACAGCCCGAAGGCCTTGTACTGATCACTAGGGAAGTGAGAGATCTTCCCCGATACCCGCTCTTTACAGCTGAAGACATCATTGTCACTGCCCCGAAGTGGTAACAGCAACGCCGAGTCAAAGGTAGTGATCAGTAGCTGGGATCTAACCCCTCAAAGCTGCCTTAGACTTAGTTAAATTTCAAATCTGATAGCAGATTTGAATTCAGCATACTTGAAAACCTTAGTCTACATGTTAAAACTTTGAAAAACTGAAAATTGAGAATTTAAAAAAAAAATTCCGCATTTTACTACTCATACTACTTTTAAAAAATTTTATCAGTAGTAAAGACACTATCAAACTCTATCATACAAACTTTGAAGTAAGAAGATAGCTTGCCTACTTCAAAAGATAGAGTCCTTTGAAACACCCGATATCGGGAGCTCAGAGCGACGACCGTCGCTTACCTCGTCTTTCGATGAAGTGATCAGACTTACGTTGTCGGGGGTTTATATATGCTCGGAAGAAAACTTAAAATGGCTCTATCTCCGAAAGTATTCATCGTAGCGACATGCGGTTTGTTGCAAACGATTCGTCTCATCATTCTCTATCATATGACACATGAACTATTCTCATATGAGCACGGGAAGTCGGTCCGTCAGCACATGTCCATGTAACATGCCACAAGTGAAAAAATTCCTAAGTGTGAGAGCTCCAGTGTGGTGAAAATTTTGAAAAATTTAAAACTTCCGAATTTCGACCTGGGACCTTCACCAAAACATTTTTCAACAAATTTCACTGACCTCCCCCCTCCCCCCCCTCGTTCGGAGAAATTTGATGAAAAATGTTTTGGTGAAGGTCCCAGGTCGAAATGACACACTTTGGAAAATTTTCAAAATTCTACCCATACAAAGCCACTCTGACACTTAGGATTTTTTCAGGTGAGCTACAACAGTCCACCCTCCCAACCTGGCCGGCACACCACGCCAACATGGCCGGCACACCACGCCAACCTGGACAGCACATCACCGCGCGCTATACGACGGCCGGCCAGAGAGGGGGGGACGGGGACGTCAGCGAACCTTTCGGACTCACTTGGCCGGCACACCACGACACTCTGTCGTTCCAGAGGGGGGGGAGTCAGACTCAAAGCACCACGGCGGCCGACCACGACACTCTGCCGTTCCAGAGGGGGGGGACGTCAGCGACGGCGGCCATCTTGCGCTATCCAGAAGTGGAGTTTTACTTACTACTGACGTAGAATTGCTGGAGTTTCTCAACAAACGTTTTCCATACATCCCGGACTGGAGACAGAGGGTCGTTTGAATCGCGTCGGGTTCTGTCATCAAATCTGAAGAATCTCTTTATGAATAAATACCGTTCTCGAGACATTGCTGCTCTGATGACAGGTTGACCGTCTCTCTCGGACCACAATGAAAGTGTATTCCGATAATTTGATTTAAGAGCACCACCAATCACATGGAGTCCAATAAAAGCCTCCATTTCATCTCTATCGATCTTATTCCACGCTTTGCCAATTTGATGATTTCGATTATATTCAGATATTCTTCTTGCCTCTAAGTTGGTGAATCGTACAGCGTCATCAATAATAGAATCCATGAACAGAAGAAATGAGTCCTTATTTGACGACGGATTCACACCCGGAATCACACCCGGTCGTGTGCGAAGAACGTTCCTGACCGGTGCTCTACCATGATGTTGGATATTAGATGGAATCACATTCCAGTGTCTACCCGAAGGTGAGATTAAATTTTCCGGAGTAGAATTTTCGCTGTCACTATCATCACTGTCATCGGTATCCAGAGGAATAAGACTTTCTTCAGGCAGTTCTATGAGATAATCGTCGTCTTGATCTAGGCCTACGTGTGTGCTCTGTCCTACACCACTGTCGCCGCTAATGGATGGTATATCATTCAAATCTCCATCAGGCAAAACACTTAAATCAATTTCTTCATCTTCTAAAAGATTGAGCTGGCGTAATGCTTCAGCAGCAGCTTTCCGACGAGGTCGACGCGCTTCCATTTTCTCGATGAATGTGAGAGAAAGATGATAGCTTCGAATCAATATTTAGTTCCGAGCGCATTCTCACGCAACAACAGGGTCATAGACAGCGCCTATTCACTTAGTCAGCATTCATGAATCGCGAATGCTTTGCATAGATATTGCCACAAACTGCGCCGTTCGTCGACAGATGTCTGAGATTGTAGATAGCTGAACCAGCTTCAATCTCGACAGCTGAATTTCAACATAATAGCAGTCAAATGATGCACAAATTGTATGGGGTTTCTCAAACACCCCAAACATAATCTAACTATGATTGCGTGCCTGATCCTGTACAAAGCAGTGTATGATTTTCATATTCCTGTTTAATGCTCTATACGACATAAAATTAAAAGTCATAAAAGGAATTTCTTGTGCGATAGTGTGATCTCAATTTTTTTTCATTTGAAATCTCTTGGGGTGTCTAAAACACCCCAAACATAATCCAACCGTTAAGCTAAAACGTGAAATAAAATTCTACAAAATATGCATGCAAATTATTTGACTATTTTCAATGAGGTAATCAACAGGAACTTGGTCAGGGCGATCGCGTTTCGACCGCTGCAACTTATTTTCTAAGAATGACAAATAAGCTTATTATTACATCTAAGGTATCTTTTGCCAAAATCAGATGTAGTTAAAAGAGATCGAAAGACGGAAGTAGTAAGTAAAACTCCACCACTGGACCGCGCAAGATGGCCGCCATCGAAAAATGGTCCCTGACGTCCCCCCTCCCCCCTCGGAAGCGACTGAGTGTGAGACTCGGGTGAGTTGGTTTGACGTGGGCGACCGTCTAGGTTGACGTGGGCGGCCGTCTAGGTTGTCGGGGATGGTGAAACGGAGACCAGATTCGGATTCAGCGTAAAATTCTGCATCGGTATGGTGAATTTGAAAGCAATCGGCGAGAAAAAATGTTTCTTCAAAATTTTGGCAGAGTTAAAATTTGGGACGTTTTGGTCTGTAGCGCCCAAACGAAGCATCGGATGGGAAAACGGAGGCCAGATTCGGATTCAGCGTGAAATTCTGCATCTGTATGGTGAATTTGAAAGCAATCGGAGAGAAAAAATTTTCGCTGACGTCCCCCCCTCCGCCAAACTTCCAATTTTGCTTCTAGTGGATGGATTCTGTCGTGCAATAGCTCGTTTGAAAGCTAAGAGTGAGACAAATTCAGTGAAAGAAACGGCTTGTTCATATCTGTCTTCGTTTAGATGTGAGACACCATTTAAGATTTTGGGAGATTGGTGAAAAACGACAGAGTTAGAATTTGGGACGTTTTGGGCTGTAGCTTCAAAACGAAGCATCGGATTGGAAAACGGATTTCAGATTTGGAATCAGCTTGATGTTATTGTTCAATGAGGATCATCATCCAATGAGAATCAAGCATTTCTTTATAAATAGCGAGCCTTCCACAGTGAGAATCATTCCATCGTTGAATCACACGAGTGACGGACGCACATTTTCTCTCTCTCTCTCTCTCTATTCTATTATCCAACTAAAATGGTAAGTCGCTACTTTCCTCCCTCTCCTTCCTTGAACGTAAACTTAATACAATCTTTTTTCATTTTCAGGCATCTACTCCATCTCCTGCACTAGTAGGACAAAATGACGGTCAAACGTTACAAGGTTAGTAATGGGCAAAAGACCGTTCCAGGACACCATAAAATTCAAAAAAATAGTATCTTCAAAAACGACATAAATTCATGAATTTGAACCCTTTTTCAGGTTTTTAAGACCTAAATACATGAATTTAGTCCATTCAAAAAGTACCATTTTTTCAAAGAATGGCATTTTTAAAAACGACATAAATTCATGAATTTGAACCCTTTTTCAGGTTATGAAGACCTAAATTCATAAATTTGGGCGTTTTTAAAAATACCCAATTTTCAAATTTTTCAAAATCTCAAATTTGAGAATTACAATTTTCACCCTTAAAATCATGACCGTTCCAGGACACCGAAAAAATCATAAAAGTTAAGAATCTCAAATTTGTGATTATGACATTTTTCATTGCTTAAATCATGACCGTTCCAGGACACCGAAAATCATAAAAGTTAAGAATCTCAAATTTGTGATTATGACATTTTTCATTGCTTAAATCATGACCGTTCCAGGACACCGAAAATCATAAAAGTTAAGAATCTGAAAATTTGAGAATTACAATTTTCACCCCCCCTTAAAATCATGACCGTTCCAGGACACCGAAAATCATAAAGGTTGAGAATTTCAAATTTGAGAATTACAATTTTTTCTCTCTCTTAAATCATGTCCTATAATTGATGTGCGGGTCTCCGATGTATTCAAAAATTCTTCTCATATCCAAGTGTAAGAATATTTTACTTCGTGCTTGCAGATGTATGATTTCCCTTGTTCACTTCTGAATTCTTCTCCGCTTTGTCAGAACAGATCGAACAGATCTTTCAGTAGATCCAACCATTGTGACGATAAAATTTAAACTAAGATTGTAATGCGTCACGTTTTATGAATTGTGTGTGTGTTTAAATAGTAAGTGAAATTTATGAATGGTGATCTAAGCAAAGCGGCATTGTAGGTCAATGAAGTTTGCTTGATAACATACGGGTATGACATGACGCGTATGATTAAATGTACTTGAATGACAATGAGGAAATTGCACCGCATTGTAAATCATTTCATCGGCCATAACGCGAGCCAGATCGGAAACCAAAACCAGAAAAGTTGCGGTTTTGGCTCGACAATTGGTCTCGACTATCGATACTGCGATATTGTATTTAATGCTTGCTATAACAACAGAATATTCCCTCACAGCAGAGAATGAATTAATAGATTGCTTTTATGCTATTAACGCCATGTTATGAATGCACAACCCGTATGATCCCTAGAACAATCATGCGGTTTGAGAAATGTGGTAACAGATGTTGCCATTGTCTTAATACAGATAAAACAAACAATATCCTCTTAATGAGAGTTCATGAAAATAAAATGTAACAATGTAACGTTTTAATTTAGATTAAATTAAATTATTTCAAAATCGAATAAGTAGTAAGGAAAGTCATCATTAGAGAACAGTTTTAAATCAATACCCCCTCCCTTCTGTCTTCTAGGGGTCCCTACAGAAATTTTTTTATTATAAAATGAGCAGCATAAATGAGTTTTTGAAATTATATGGAACACAAACAACAACGAATTTCGATTTAAAGAAAATCGCAAATCAATTTGGGAATAAAGAATATTCATGTTCTAATGGGAGACGAACTACAATTCTTAAAAAATAAGCCAACAGGAACCTTCAGTTCCGGAACAAAGTTCCATCAATAACTATAAATTTCATAACGAATCTTCACACTTCAGACCAAAACGGCGTACATTGGTCTGCAGGTATCTTTAATAAAAATCGAGATAATTACTTTTTCGACCGCCCGGAGGCTGAGAACTAGTGGTTCGACTCTTATGGACTTCCACCTACAAACGAAGTCAAAAAATTACTTGGCAATGGAATTTATAATACATTTCAAATTCAAAAACCGGGAACTACTTATTGTGGTCAATTATGTCTTTATGTTTTATTGAAATTACAGGAAGGAGTGCCATTTCTTGATATTATGTTAGAATTGAACGAACCGTAGGTTCTATGGCTGCGCCTAACAAGGAAATTTCATTCCCGGAACGTTAGTTCCAATAATAATAATAATAACGATAATTAAAAATCAGTTCGTTGTAATTCATTTTGATAAAAACGGCCTCTGATATCTTCATTATCTAAATCTTTGATTTCATAAGTAATCGGATAAGTTTGGTTTATTTTACAAACTTCAAATATTTCTTTAGTCCAGTAACCGACGAAGCCTTTTTCAAATTCATTCTTATACTTAAATATTCTAACTCTATCACCAATTTTAAATTTCGGCTTAAGTTTCTGAAAATTCGGATTACTCTCATTTAAATTATTATTTTCGTTCGAATAATTATTCTCGAATATTTTTTTTCTTATCAAATCAGGGTCGTCAGAAGCATTCTTTGGGGTTTCTTCAATACCAGAATGAACTTTATTATTGTACTCTTCTACAATTCCTGGTAATATCTTCAACCATTTCTGATTTCTTTGCTCAGTAAATTTCTTGAATAATTTATTTTTTAACGTCCGATTGAATCTTTCTATCACTACGGCCTTCCGTGCATTTTCAGTTGAATAAACAGTTTCAAATAGTGGCTGAACGTTTCGGTTATAAAATTCCGACCCTTTATCAACAAACAATTTTTTTGGCTTTCTCTTACTTTCTTTAAAGATTTCTTCAAACGCATATTTAACTGATATACCACTTTTATTTTTTAAAGGCTTTACCCAAGCGTATCGTGTATATAAATCTATAACGGTCAATGCGTATTTATAATCTTTTTCATTCGGCATATGAATAAGATCAGCACTCCAAATATCATCTTTATTAAATACTTTTACTTTCAATAAATATTTAGGCCTTCTGTATTCCCTATGAATTTCAGACGCGTAGGTTCGAGCGTTGCTCTCAGACAGCTTTGCTGTCGTTTCATTTAAACCCTGACCGAATAATATTTTAGCTTGTAAAGCTTTCTTAACAAACATTCTTTCAATTTTTTCTCTAAATGTAGGATTTTGAATACTATCTAATTCTTGAATCATATTCTTATCAGCTGCATGTCGAGAACTTAGATCATGATTTCGATAAGCTAAATCATGCCTGTAAGCTGCGGCATCTACTCTATTTATTGGTTCTTCACCTGGTTTCGGATTATTATTCTCATCTAGTCTTATATCTAATCGAGTTCCTGGACCAGTATATGAATGACCGGGAAGATGTTTTTCTTTCGAATATTTACTCCAAATAAATCCAGGAAAGTTTTCTAATGTTTTTTGTATGTCACCTCCAATATGCTGACAGTTTGAGTTTTTATTTTTGTTTAATAGATAATTCAATAAATCTAAATTAGCAATTTTTAATTTAATTAAATTTTCGGAATTTGTAGAATTCATTTTAAAAGATAAAATAATTGTTTTACCGGATAGAACCTTGTTCAGAGACTTTAGCCGATCGGACCAAAGGTCCTGAGGTTATTACCTTATCATACTAGGACTTAGATATATTCCAGAACCATCTTTTGTTTCTTTAATTTCAATTAAATCATCAACATTGTGGAGAATATTTTTAAGAACTCGTTTTCCTTCATCAACTAGTTTTAATTTACTAATAAAATTATCTACTATTCCGTCACCCCTAGCAACTTTCTCTAACTCTCTATTATGAAGTTTTTGTTCTTCTAATGCTGCCTTCTCTGATTTATTTTTATTTACTGCTTGGACAATACCAGCTGTCCCACCTGCAACACTTCCTGCAGCTGCTATGCCACCTATTATTAGTGGAATTAATGGGAGAATCCCGCCATTCTTTTCTTCTTGTAATTGAATATTCTCTATCATTGGTTTACTTATGTAATACTTTTTTTTGTTAATCGTAATAGTTTTAGGGGTATTTTTGTCAACAATATTACGTAATTTTAATTCAACAGTTTTATTATTATTACTTTTCGCTTGCGACATTTTTAATAAAAAAATTTACGAAAATTTTTAATCTATTGTAGTCATGAAAAATTTTTTAAGTTAAGAATTTTTAATCTATTCTAGTTATGAAAAATTTTAAGTTACCAAAAAATTTTAATCTATTCTAGTTATGAAAAAAAATTAATTAATCGACGAAGTCTTGGGCTTTAGCCTATCCTAGCCATCTTTCCATTAAGAATTTCAATAGAATATTTTACATCTTCTAGCAATAAACCATAAGCCATCAATGAAGTTGTGGAATCTTTCTTTTCAATATTAATTGTTACATCACAACCAGTCTTGATAATATCTTCAGATTGTGCACTTAAATCGAAACAGAAAAAAGGATATAAATGTCTCCAATCTCCAGGAGTTAATTGTGGTTCAACTCCAAATTCTATACAAAGATTTCGATAAGAATCATATCCTTCCATAAATTGATTATTGGTATCATCGAATCTTAATGGATCAATTGGATATCGGGTTTGATTTAATGAAACTTGTAAACTTCGAATTGTATTAATATGAAAAAGATTGTTGTTCTTATCAAAACTTGGAGAATTATTTCTTTGAAATGTTAGTAATAAATATCTTGGAGTATTCGCAGTTCTAGTAAAATGCCAGTTAAATCTCTGTTCGGAAAAAGTTACTGAACTAGCAGTACGCTTTAGAAAATTTACTGGAATTGGTTTGTTAGTATTTAATCTTTTTGCAATAGCCGTTTCAATCTCTAAACTAGGAGTAATATGCTTAATCCACCATTCAAGTCTATCAATTTTTAAATATGCTTTTTTTCCAGTCTTACCAAAAAAGATTAATTCATTATTTGCTGTGCGATGAATTATTAACTTAAATTTTAATTGATATGATATTTTATCATAATCTAAATATCCGAATAATGGAGACAATGACCAATTTACTGTCTGTTTACTTTTCTTGTTAAATTCACGTCTTTCTTTATATGCACTATTGTTTGTTTTATTTAAATATTTTGCAATATTTTCTACATCTTTCGCAATTCCTGCTGCATCTGTTCCAGCGTGAGTTAAATCATCAACAATTATACCATCATTAGTATCAGGAAACCAACCTTCGATTTCATACTTTTTATTATTTTCACCAATTGTTACAAATCTAAGCATTGTATCAATTACACCTGGAGAATCACTTATTGTTTCTATATTTTGAGTTGCAACATCTAAACGCATTTGTGTAAATAATCTTGGAAAAAAATTATTCTCTAGTGCAATATTATCGGTTTCTGGTAATGGTGTTGTAAAATTGGCATCACTATACAAAGAATATTCACAGTGTAAAAATGAATCAGGTAGATATATATATAACTCTGCTGATTATCAACTTCAAAAATTAAATCACCTCCAGTATTTGCTCTACTGGAAGATCCGGGATTCATAGCAATTCTTATATAGTCATTCTTTTTTGATTGCAACTGACGAACGGAGGATCGTCTAATCTAAATTTATTTTCGATAAGCGAAGACATTTTTATAAAAAATAATTTGACTTTTTGTTTTTCTCACACACAGAAAAAATTCTGCTAAAATAATTTTACTAAAATAATTTTGCTAAGAAAGTTTTGCTAAAAAAATTTTACTAAAAAACATAATTTTAGAATTTTGCTAGACCAGCTCCGCTACAGCTTTGCTGGTTAAACCGAAGGTTGCTGCTCACGCCATTTCCTCTTATTTCTTCAATTGAACGAACCGTAGGTTCAATTGAACGTTTTATGGCTACGCCTGATTTCTTCTTATGTTTACTATCAGACGGAGCTCCGCTCCTCAAGGTTTCCCCAACAGCTATGTTAGCAATTTTATTTTTTGTTTCCTCTGAAAGTTTTTTTAAATTTTTTAGTTCTTCGGAATCATTCCTAAGTTTACGAATAGCTTCTAGTTGTTTTAATTCGTTTTGAGACTTGACAGCATTTGATATTGCACTAGCTGTACTACCTATAGCAGCTGCTCCTTTTGCAGCAGATGTAATCAAATCTTTATTATTTTTAATTAAGTTAACGATACTTCCAATACCAGAGAAGATGCCAGCTCCTTCCGTGTGAACGGCACCTGCGGTGCCTAGGAACTTTTGTGTTCCGACTGTTTCTCTATTATCATAATGATAAACAGGATTCATACGTGGTTCATGAGTAATTCTTTGATTTGAAGCAAAATGTTTAAGATTGTGTTTATAAATTATAGGCATTTTTTAGGATTAAATTTGACTTTTGGGAAAAAATATTTACGATTGGTTAGTAACCTGAGGACCTTTGGTCCGTTTAATATTTGCGCTAAGATTTACGTTTAGGATCGGCTAAAGCCTCTGAACAAAGTTCTATTGGTTAGTAACCTGAGGACCTTTGGTCCGATCGGCTAAAGCCTCGAGGAGCTTCGCTCCGATAGGTTAGAAACCCAAGACTTCGTCGATCAAGATTTACGTTTGTGAATGGACAACAACTTCGAGATAACTTTATTAATTGACTGTTGCACTTTATCTATTGCGTCAAGCAGCGTGTGATGTACTTTAATTTCTTTTCTATTAACTTGCATTTTCTGCTGATTAATCTTCAACGCCGTTTTAAGAGCATTTAACTTAATTTTAAGAACATCTAATTGTCTTTTAACAGAATCTAACTGTTCTTTATTTTCTTTAGAGTTTTCTTGTAAATTTTTCTTTAATTCAGTTTCTAAATTGATTTTAAGAGTTTTCATTTTATCAACTTTTTGATTAAGTGAGTTTACTTCATTTATTATTCTATTCATCTTTTTCATTTGTTGAGTAATTTTAGAACTCAATTCATCAACACTTTTTTGGAATGTAGTTTGTAACTGCTTTAAATTTTTTTTAATTCTTTCAGGTAGTTTTTCTATTTCATCTTCTAATTGTTCTTTTAACATTTTTATCTGATGTTTATTTTTAATGACTGCAGATTTTAAATTTAACGAAAGTAATACTAAACTTTTTTATTGTTCTGAAATCTTTTTAAAAAGTTTTGCTATATCTGCTTCTAGCTCTCTATCCTTTTTATAAAGTTTTAATAATTTTTCGTTTAATGATTTGTCATTAAGTTTAAGCAACTTTAATTCATTCATCAGTGGAACCAAAACATCGTTTATATATTTTTCTTTTAAATCATAGATTTGTGTATCAACATATTGTTTATTTGTTAACTCTGTATTTTGTTGCGGAAGAATAGAAAGATGCAATGGACCAGATAAAACGTCTCCAGTTTTCATGATATAATTTTCTATCTCTATTTCTAATTCACGATTATTCGGGATATATGCACCTCCACCAACATTTGGTAACATCATTTTTTAACAATAAAAAAATAAATTTTTCTCTAATAAAAATAAAAAAATAAAATTTTTTCTAATAAAAATAAAAAAATGGAAAAAGCAAATTTAAAAAAATTATATTCGCCCGCATCATCCTGTTCTTCTTATTCGACGAGATCAACGGGATTTGAAAATAAATGTTTTGATAATAATAATAATAATACTATTACAAATCCATGTATAGATGTTAATATTTTATTTCAGTTACAAGCCGAAATATTTAGAGAACAGACTAAAGGTTTACCTTCTATAGAAACTAATTATTGTTTATTTCCAGGTGATCCATTTATTAAATTTATGGATGTTGTTAGTAAATATAATGATGTTGCATATGTAGAATTAAATAAAGAAAATATGGTTATAAGAGGTCATAATAATGTTTATGGATTCATTAGAGCAGTTTTGCCGATTAGTAATACTGATTGGATAGAAACTAAAATTATTAATTATATCAACATTAAAGAATTAGTTAAAAAATTAAAATCTTTTTCCAAAGAAAAAATAAGATTATTTGTTGATGAACAAAACCAATATAATATTCATATCGAGAGTAAAAACATAATGAAGAATTATTATGTCAAGTTTATTACAGAGATACAATTTATAAACAAGAAACATTAGAAATGCCCCAAAGATATGATGATGATACATATATAGGATTATATTCAAACTTAAATATTAATTTGTTAAAATCTTATATAAATGGTTTAGCTCAACAAGAAAAACTTTATATGTGGACAACACCTTATACTATTAACAATGACCATAATCATAATCATAATAAACGAACCGAAGGTTCTAGGGCTTTGCCCGATCTTAAAGAATCTTATAATAATAATGATGATGTTAATATAGATGATGATAATGTAGATGATTCTGAAACATCTGAAAAAGGTGTAAATGGTAAAGAAGATTATAAAAATATTAGTAATTATAAAAATTTAAGTGAAGAAAAATTTATATCTCATACTGATGTACATGATATTAATACTACATATAATCAAAATTTATCTAAATTTCATTTTCTTACAATTGAAAATAATATTGATGGTATAGTTGAAGATACTGTTCGACAACTATGTGTCGGGTCTACAAAATTTAAATTAGGATTTACATCTAATCAATTTAAAATTTTATCATCTTTAATAAAAACTAAAAGTGATTCAGATTATGGTGGTGTTATTAAATTTTCCAAAAGAGAACAAAGACCAATATTTTTCTCTATTATATTATTATCAGATAAAAGATGTAATTTAGAGTTAGATATTCCAATAAGAAAATGGTATCCAATCCCAAAAAGTGTAATTTATGATGTTGAAGAAACAATTTATGATGATGAAGAATCAATTGATGATGATGATGAAGAATCAATAGTTAGTGAAAATAAATTTAAATTATCTTTTGATAAAACGTTATATGATAAAACTTAATATGATAAAACTTAATATGATTAAACTTAATATGATAAAGAAAATAAAATAACTAAAGAACGTGAAATATATAATAACATATAATAACTCTCAATACCTTGTTATTAGAATGTTTATATCTAAAATTAAAACACAATTTTTTCCTTAAAAAATAAAAAATGGAAAATACCAAGTTTTATTGTAACTTATGTAAAAAAAAGTTGCAAACAAAAAGAATCTCATTTAAATAGTAAATTGCATTTACAAAATGTAGAACGAGTTGATGAAGGAAATATATTAAAATTAAATAGTTATAAAAACTATCTAGAAACATTGCCTACTGATATAAAAGTTAAAAAAATGTTTGATGATTATTCACATTCGGAATATAAAAAAGTTTTTAATACTGAAGATGAGTCCATACCCGATGAAAGATATTTATTTAATGATACTGATGAATTTTACGAAATAGATGAATTTGATGAAACTAAAAAAACCGATGAAGCGGTTCGAACCGAAGGTTCTAGGGCTTCGCCCGTGACAGATATAAAATATTTATTTAATGAATCGGTTGAACATAATGAAACCGATGAAACTTTTTATAATGTATTAAAAAACTTTTTCAAAATATTTAAGAAATCTTTCAAATGTTATATGAATGTAGAAGTACTTTATACAAAAAATGGACCTGATGGAATTCCTGAAGAAATAATGCAAGGACATTTTACAAATTCACAAGAAATTCATAATGTAAATGATATACAACCCATATTTGAACAAATGATACTTAAATTAGAAAATTGTATAATTGAAGCCCAGTTACGTGAATCTGTTTGGAGATTTGTTAAAATACTATCTAAGAAAATAGTAATTGATAAATATAAAAATAATACTGGTAGTAGTTATGTTCCTTTACCTTTCAGTTCACCACAAATAATCAACATAAAAAATGAAGATGATTATTGTTTTCTGTGGAGTATTATAGCACATTTACATCCTGCAGAATATCACAAAGAGAGACTAAGTCATTATAATAAAGAAGAATACATAAAGGAATTTGATCTCTCTGATGGCTTACATGAATTTCCATATGATTATAATAGGTTAATAAAGTTTCATAAAAAGAATAAAAATTTAATTGAAGTAAATGTTTTTGAATTAAATGTGAATTATGTTTCTATTTGTAAAATTACTCCACTTTACTCATATTCAAAAAAATTTTATTTGAATAATAAAAATTTATGTCAATCAGAAATAGTATATAATGATAGAGGAAATTACATGCATCATAATATTTTTTACCAAGGAAATATAATATGTACTGAAAAATTTCAAATTGTTAAAACATTATCACCAATAATGATTAATCATAATAATTATAAAGGACGTAATTATAATTATGATTATGATTCCGATTATCTGTCTTTATCTTTAGAATATCAACAAAAATTACAAAATTTAAATGAAAGTTTACAAAAATGTAAAACAGATTATCAACAACAAACAAAAATATTAGTACAAGAATATGGCTATAAATATCAAAATAAGATAGAAACGATTCAAGAATTAAATAAAGACAATAAAGACAATAAAGAATTAAATAATGAAGAAAATAAAGAATTAAATGAATGTTTAAAAAATGTCAACAACAATATAAAGAACAATATAATAATGAATATGAACAACAGCTACAAATATTAAATCAAAATTTTCATCGAAATACATTTAATCTTACAAAAGAAATTGATGAAACACATGAAATATATAAAGATAAATTTGAAAAATTAGAACAGACAAAACAACCAGCACAAGCGAATATATTATATTATCAGGGTCATTTTATATTGTGTAAAGATGTTTCTATATTTACAAAAACTTCAGATAATACAAATTTTCCTTGTCTTCAATGTATGACAAATTTTAGAACTAAAGAAGAAATGAATAGACATTTGGAGAATTGTCAACAAAATGAAGCAGTTGAAAATACTTTTCCTAAAGATGATTATTTAGAATACAATAAATGGTATTTCAAAAATAAAGTACCCTTTACTATTTATTGTGATTTTGAAGCATATAATGTTAATATGACACAAAATCGAACGGAAAGTTCCAGGGCTTCGCCCGATTCTGAAAATGATAATTCTGAAAAAAGTGCAGCTGAACAAAGTAAAGAAAAATATTTATTTGAACAAAAACCATTATGTTGGGGAATGTACATTCACTGAATTATTTAAATCAGAATATTATCAATACTATGGTGAAGATAGTTCAGAAATGTTTACAAAGAAAGTAGAAGAATTACAAGGACGTTTTTCACAATTGCTTGAAACAAATATACCAATGATGCCATTAACAGAAAAAGAAAAATTAAATTTTATTAATGAAACAAATTGTTATTACTGTGGAAAAGAATTTACAAAAAATTATAAAAATGGCAAAGGTAGATATCTTGATAAGGTAAAAGATCATGATCATCTAAATGGATTATATAGAGGTGCAGCACATAATTCTTGTAATCTTAATGCTAATAAATTTAAATATAACTTTGTTCCTCTATATTTCTACAATGGTTCTAAATATGATTTCCATCTAGTAATGAAAGATTTATTTTCATCTGAAAAATTACAACAACAACAAATAAATGTACTATGTAAAACAGAAGAAGAATATTTTTCAATGCAATTAGGTTGTATTAGAATTTTAGATGCATTTAGATTTTTTACTCCTTATTCATTAGATGTTATGGGAAAAACTTTGAAATCTGAACAATGTAAAATATTAAATAAATATAATCTAAAACCTTTAAAAGGCATATTTCCGTATGAGTACATAACTGGAGATAAAACCTGTGGTTCACAGTCGAAGACTGATTTTAATTCTGTGAAGAAAATTATGGAAGAAAAACAACTTCCTCCAATAAATAAATTTAAATCAACAAATCAACATTAAAACAATCACAATTATCTGACGAAGACTATGCAGAAGCTGAAAAGAATTGGAGAGAGTTAAATTGTAAAACAATATATGATTATACAATGAAATATCTACAGATAGATGTATTAATACTAGCTGATCTTTTTGAAAACTTTCGTGATATGTGTTTAGAATATTACGGAATAGATCCATGTTATTGTTATTCTACACCAGGTTTAACATGGTTAGCAGGATTAAAACATACAAATGTTAAACTTAAACATTATAAAGAAAATACATATGATAAATTATTATTTTTTGAATCTGGAATTAGAGGTGGAGTTTCATCAGTTTTAGGTAATAGATATGTTAAATGTTATAATAAGAAAGTAAATCCACAAGAATATGGAATAATGAAACCTTTATCTCCAGAAGAAAAAGAAAAAATATTAGAAATTTTTCGAACGAAACGAGAAGGAGTAGAACGTGAAAAAGCAATTGATGAATTCATGAGAGAAAACTATTTGTTATATTATGATTTTAATAGCTTATATTCTTCTTGCATGATACAAGAATTACCAACAGGTGAAATGTCATGGTGTAATATTCTAGATTATCAAAAAACATATGATGGAAATTATAATCATGGTTATATATATGAAGTTGATTTAGTATATCCTGATGAAATAAAAGATAAAACAAAATATTTTCCTTTCTGTCCCGAAAAAAAAATTCCCAATATAGAAGATTTTTCAGATTATCAAAAATCTATAATTCCTAAGAAATACAGACCAACAAAAAAACTTATGTTAACACAAAGCAATAAAGGAAAGTATGTTGTTGAAGGAAGAATGCTAGATTGGTATTTAGATCATGGAATGATTCTCACAAAAATTCACCGGAAACTAGTGTATAGAAAATCTAGGTGGTTAAAAGATTATATAGAGTTCAATATTGAAAAACCTAAAATAGCTAAAAGAAATAAAGATGATTTTGGAAACGTGTTCTTCAAATTAATGAATAATGCATTTTATGGTAAGACTTTAGAAAATGTGCGTAATAGACAAAATATTGAAATAGTTTATGATAAAGATAGGTTTCAAAATTTAACAAGGAAACCTACATATAAAAGAACTACTAGATTTAGTGATGAACTATGTGCTGTACATTTACGTCGAATCAGCGTAAAACATGATAAGTTTAATTTTATTGGATTCACTATATTAGAATTAGCTAAACTATTTATGTATAGATTTATATATGATTATTTAGCACCTGCTTATGGCAAAAACTATAAATTACACTTTACAGATACCGATTCTGTTTTCTTAGAATTAACAATACCGTATAATTCTACACTTGATGAAGAAATAGATAAAATAAAAGATATCATTCATCCTTCTGATTTATGTAAAGTAAAAGATGAATTAGAAGGAAATGAAGATTTCATAACAGAAGCTATATTTTAAAATCTAAATGTTATTGTTATAACACAACTAATAATATTAAAACACATAAAACATTAAAAGGAATTTCAAAGGCATCAGTGGCTAATCAAATAACATTTCAAGATTATAAAAATGTATTATTTAATAATGAAATAAAAACAGCATGTAATTATAGACTTAATTCAAAAAAACATAAAATGTATTTAAAAGAAGAACATAAATTAGCATTAGATCCATTTGATGATAAAAGAAAAATTTTACCTGATGGAATAACTACTTCACCTTTTTAATTTTCTAATTTCTAAGATAGACAAATTTGATATATACATAAAATAAAAATAAAAAATATTATAACACTATATTTGTATATTTTTTATCACTCGGTAAACAAATGTTCTATAACTCTATCATGAATTTTTTTATCAATATTAATTGTAATGAAGCCATAATCTTTTGACCAAGCATTGTTACACGATTGTTTAAATTCATCTTTATTTCTTACACATAAATCTCTTAACAAATCACTTAAGTTTCTTGCATTTATTTCAAATAGTATAAATATATTTGCATTCTTTCTAATAACACTTCCGTCTAATGAATACATACTTTGTGTTAAATAAAAAACACTACAGTTATTATGTCTACCTCTTGTGAAATAATTTCTCTGAACTGACTGATTTCTGTCATTAACACAATCATCAAAAATTACACAATGTTTCATTGTTTTATCTAGTTTACTAGGATCTTGCATATTACCACTATCATCTATTAATTGTATCTTTATATGCTTATTTTTATTAGATTCAACTAACTGATTATTTTTTGCTGCTTCTTCACACCACGAACTTATTTCTTCTTCATCTTCAGATTTTTCATATTCTTTGAATAATGAAGCAATTGCTGTTTTTTTAAGATTATTTTCAAATCCATATTTTAAAAATTGATAGACGGGTTGTTCTGCTGTTGTTGTATAAATTATAAGATTGTTATAATCCAAAAAATTTGGAGTCGTTAAAATTTTAAATAATAGATATGTTTTTCCACAACCTGATCTTCCGCAAATAACTGACAAAACTTTATTAGATAAATTTGGATGATGATTAAATTTAAGTTTCTTTTTATTTAATGGGGGTAGTTCACTCATTTTTTAATAAAAAAATTTATTTTTATTTTATTTTTATTTTTAAAGAAGAAGAAGAAAATTAAACTTCTCTAGCTTCGCGTGGGAGTTTATACCTCCCGAACCAAAAGATCTATCATAATCTCTTCACCTCCAAAATTTATTTCTTGTCCTTTTTCATCAGTGATTCTAATGTTAATGTTGTTAATAGTTTTTCTTGTAATAGGGAAATATATTAATGTTTGTGGAATTACATTTAATCTATAACCAATGGGTACAGTAAAAGCTGGAAAACTGAATATTAAATTTGACAATTTACCATTTATATATCCTCCTTCAATAATGTCACAATGTACAACAATTGAATTTATTTCAGTTATTTTTGGAATCTTCTCACCTAAATGATAACCTTGACTATAGGTTTGTTTATTAAATCCTAATAGCTTTGACAATGATCTATCATGATTAAAATCAACTTGATGATTTTCGTCTAAAGTAAGAGAAAATTTATTGACTGCCGGTTCAACTGCAAAATGTAATTGTTTCTTATCTTTAAATGGTATACCTAAATGTCTCTTAATTTCATTTGATATTGATTCAACTTCGTAAGAACCAGGAAGAAAAGTTTGTATTTTCCATGTTTTGCCTTTATCAGTGGAATATCTAAATTGATCATTCACATCTTTGATAACGATTTGAATAGTGTTAAATGTAGAGAAACTAGTCAATGCAATTTGATAATTTTTATTTTGTTCCAAATGTAGAATGGGTTCTAAATTACAAGTGTGTGATGAAGTAGTTGTTATAATTTTTAACGTCGTACTAAATTTTGATGAACCCAAAATCTCTGTTAGATTTTCTAAATGATTATTAATTTTGTCTAAATCTGCTGAACACATTTTTTAGTTAAAATTTTGAATAAATATTATAGATAAAAATCGTAGATAAGAATCATAGATAAAAATCATAGATAAAAATCATAAATAAAAATTAAAAACAACATATTTCAGCTACGGGCGAAGCCCTAGAACATTCGGTTCGTTATACTTTTATAATCCTCTTCATTTAGAATCTTCTTTTCTAACAGTCTTTTCAATATAGCATGAATTTCATTGAAACTAGAATTAAGTCCTTCTTTTATTGCCGATATTAAAATATTTAATCTATTTAGTAATTCTTGTGGATCATCTGGTAAGAATGCAGTTGTTTCTGTTTTCTGTTTTTCAGATAAACCTTTTCCTACTTTAACTCCCGTTGATAATAAATTTTCTAATTGTTTATAACGTCTAAGAGATTTTACTGCACCAACTCTATCTAACATAGCTTTATATTTTATGAGATCTTCTACAACATAATTATTTAAATCTGCTCCTCTTAAAAGATCAACAAAATTTCTATCTAAATTAAAAGGAGATTTATCTGGTGAAAAAATTAAACCTCGAAAAGGTTGTGGAAATATTTCTTTTTGTCCGAGATAAAATCTAGGTATTGTTTTTCCATCTATAAATGAGATAGAATGTTCAAATTGCATAGATTTTGGTAATTTCTTATTAATGTTTGATTCTAGTAATCCATAGTCATCTAATATAGTTTTGTGCTCTGGATCTGTTATATCAATTTGTTTATCATTATTTGTAAGTTCTTTTTGAAGAATTTTAATTGGTTTCATAGTTTTTTCAAAATCAGTTTTTACTTGCTCTGTTTGCTGCATTTTTTCAAACATATCAGATTGAATACCAGCTTTTATCATTCTATGTTGAAGATGATTTTCTTTCATAATATTTCTTTGTTTTATTAACTCTTCTAATTGTTTAATTCTTTTTTTAATTATCAGCTCTAATTTTATCCATTTTTAAAATATAATATTTGAATTTTGTGGTAACATTGGAATACAACAAAAACATTTTACTGAACAAATTATTTTTTTATTGCTTTGTTGTCTGACATCTTTTCGTTTAAAGGTTTCTCGTTTTAAGTTTTGTTTAATAAAGTTTTGCTTAAATTTTCGCTTAAAGTTTTTAGCTCTTCTAAAAAAAATTTATCATTTTCTTCATTAGAAATTTTACCATCACTAAAAGTTTTACCATCCCTCGAAATTTTGCCATCCTGTTTATTCTTATCATCAACTTTTTCTGACTGTAATTGAAATGATATTTGATTTACTTCATTAGCTATTTGATCAAATTTTTCAATCTCATCTAACGTAATAACATTATCATCACATACTCTTTGAAAGTAGTAATGCAATTTGTCATAGACTTCTTTAATATGTAAATTCTTAGTTTTTAATGATTTTCGTTTCTTAGTTATTAAAGATTTATCTAACATTGTAACAAGTGAAGTTGCAAAAACACCCGTACCTGTTAAAGCTGTAGCCACTACTGGAATTACTAAAACACCAGAAGATATAACAATAGTGAGAGCGCCTAAACTTATTGTTAAGAATATGCCAATTCCTTGTGTTACATTCTTAACTTTAGTCCATCTCTTTCTTAATTTTTTATAATGCTCTAATCTTAATAATAATTGAGATTCCTTATCTTTCATATAACGTACTCTATCTTTGTGTTTTTCTTTATTCATTTTTTCAATGTCCATTAAAGTAGAACTACGTTCATATGATAACGAAGGATATATTCTTGCGGTTTCTTCCACTTTTGTTTCTTCCATTTTTAAAGAAATATTTTTAGTCACATGATATATTTTAAAAACCTGAAAGATGGATAAAATTCATGAATTTGAAATTCTCAACTTTTATGATTTTCGGTGTCCTGGAACGGTCATGATTTAAGCAATGAAAAATGTCATAATCTCAAATTTGAGATTCTTAACTTTTCTGATTTTTTCGGTGTCCTGGAACGGTCATGATTTTAAGGGTGAAAATTGTAATTCACAAATTTGAGATTTTGAAAAATTTGAAAAATTGGGTATTTTTAAAAACGACATAAATTCATGAATTTAGGTTTTCATAACATGAAAAAGGGTTCAAATTCATGAATTTATGTCGTTTTTAAAAATGCCATTTTTTGAAAAATGGTACTTTTTGAATGGACTAAATTCATGTATTTAGGTCTTAAAAACCTGAAAAAGGGTCTAAATTCATGAATTTATGTCGTTTTTAAAGATACCATTTTTTTTTTAATTTTATGGTGTCCTGGAACGGTCTTTTGCCCATTACTAAGGTTCGCTCCGATCAGATCATCTACAACTGAGGCCAGTGGAAGAAACAACCAAGGTACATAATCCTACACCGCTACAGCGTAAATTTAAACAAGTCTTGCGTTATGACAATCATAGCGTAGTACTCCAAACGGGAATGCTCCCTTCCACGGATGTCAAGATAATGCGCAATCAGTATGGGGACTACATACTGATCCCCGTGAGTCCGTACATTCGCCACCAACTTGATATTATTGAGGAGTACGTGACATTAAATATGGACATTCCTACTCCTCTTGCTCAAGAGTGGAAGGCGAGAGATGACAAGGATTACTCCCTATAGAAAGATTTGGGATGGTAATCAAATTTGCCTACCGGTATCACATTGGTGTACTTACTATAAGAAGGAGGGAGATCATTCAACAATCATCACATGCCACGAGCTCGGAGAAGGTACTTGGGATATCCTTTTCAAAGTGAATGGACTATATTATGGTCAGCACAAGGATAATAAAATAGCCTCTCTCTCCATGCATATGGAATCCATCCTATATATTCCAAAACCACCCAACGTGGACGACATAATTGATCAAATCCTCAACAGCAGTGGTACGAAGCGCAAGTCGGAGAAGAATGCTACCTCAAAACGCAAATCAAAGAAGGAGAATTACTAGTCCTTTCCTAACTCTACCCTATGACAATTCGCTTATGTGCTTTGAGTGTCGTAGACGTGGTCTTATTAGATACATTTTACTTCTTCGTTGTCATCATATCATTTGTGTATTTTGCCGTGAAAAGCATCGATGTAATTCTTCATTTTGTAATATGTTATAGAACGTTTCCTTAGATGTGTAAATTTCCGTTTTAGGCTTCTATCATCATTTTTATGGATTGTGAGGGTGAACCTGTACAGGAGCTCAGTGCTATTGCTATGAACAATTGGACGTATCAGATTGTTAGTGTCTATCATCAACATGCCAACTGTGATCCCAATGTTGATCAATGGGCGAGAAAACACATTCATGGACTTAATCTGAAATATTTGCAAGACTACGGCTTTTCTTGTGAGAGTGCTCTTCTTATTGACTTTAAACGATGGTTAGCTGCTTTCAATGTTATACGCATCTTTTGTAATAATCCTGGTAAGGAGAGAAAAGTATTTCCCAATCTAATCATTGATGATATTTTGCTCCCGCCTTGGGATAGTAGAGTGAATCAACATTATCATGAAGTCACGAAACGTTTTAAGGATTTGTGTGTTCCTATTTTGTCTGTTCGTTGTAGTAGCTACGTTCATAACCAATGCTTCTTTCCTCCTTACCTCAACACTGCCAAAGTCCTGTATGGTCATCATTGCTCGCTGTATGATAGTTACCAGCTGTATCTATTTTATCTGTTTCAAACCATTGATTTATAATGCATGCTTGTTACAGTTATTCAATAAATGTTACTATGAGAAGAGTTGTTGTTTTCATGCAATGGATGGGTTAGATAAAGGGCGATCATGTCTTTCTCAAACGACTGCGGAACATTACGTTTTCATAGGCAAAGTTTAAAAGGAGCTGTTCAAGATTATGTGATAAATTTTCATAAAGATGAGACCGACATCGAAGCAGTGGTCGATGATGCTAGCACTCTATTTCTAGAGTTAATGAATACATTCTCTGATAGTATTGTCATGGCGCGATTAGTTGCGAAAATTAAGTTTAGTCATTTTGGAAAGGAAGAGGTGGAAAGTCGCTCTTTCCATTTTACTTCTTATTCAATGGAAGTGGTAGATCACCCAGAAGAATTTTTTAGAAGACATATGATAAAAATTGCTGAACGTCTTAACGCATTTAACCATCAGGGTAGCAGTCTAGTGATTGAAGCGATTTCAGACATTAACATTCAACTTTCCATAAAGAAAAATTGAAAATGCAGTGGTACTTGATTGTAGCACAACTGGTTTTCGAGCTATGTCTGCTCACTCTCGAAGTATATTCCTTCTGTACATGCGTCTATTATTTAGAAAAGGCTAGCAAATTCATATCTTCAAAAAGACTTGCTATAGACATCAGTAACGGTGAAACTATGTGTTGTGATGTATGTAAGCGAAAGGATGGAAATGAAAATCGCATCTTCAAGAGATGTAAGCACGCTTTTTGTCAACGCTGTTTCATACGTAATTGCATTCAACTTTGCAAATGTAACCACTGTGATATTGCTCATTTCGAGTGTCACTTATGTCGCAATAGTTAGTACCTATGCAAATGTGGTAAAGATAGGTTTTAGCAAAGACTAACACGGAAAATGGCGAAACGTAAAATGACGAAACGTAAAAGTCAAAAGTCTTCAAAGTTTTCTTCAGCCATTCAAGCTCTCTGACGAATGAAAGCAAATCAGCGATACAATGCTATACGACATGCTAACGATAAATTCATTCGTGAAATTATTTCTCATGTGAGGAAGTTGAGGACGAAGAAATTAGCACCAAAACAACGAAAGTTACTTAAGCGATATGCCACGAAATTGCGTTTCATCTCCGATCCTAAAGTCACCCTTCAAAGAAAGAGGAAAACTGTAACACAAAAGGGCGGTTTCCTTTCAGCAATACTTCCAATGTTAGCTCCTGTCGTGGGCAACCTATTGGGTAATATCTTTGGCTCTAAGCGTTAATTATGCAAATGTTGAATCTCAAAGTATTAAAATGGATTTCAGACTTCAATGCGATAAAGTTCTGACTGTATCAGGTCCATCTCATGCAGGTAAAACTGTTTTCACGCTGAATTTATTGGATAAAAGAAGGGAGTTGTTTAGGGAACCTATCAATCGAGTGATTTGGTGTTATGGTATTTATCAACCGTCGCTGTTTCAGGAGTTGCAAAGTCGCAACTTTATTCGACATGAAGGAATTATTGCAGTGGATAAACTTCAGTCTAATGATGTTGTTGTATTGGATGATTTATTGAAAGAAAGTAAGAATTCAAAAGATGTTACAGATATGTTCACTCGTGCAGCACATCATAAAAGGTGCTTTATCATCTATATCACACAAAATTTGTTTCCTGATGGAAAAGAAGCTCGTACACGAAACCTGAATACACACTATTATGCTATTTTCAAGAATCCGCGAGATAAAAGTCAATTTGAAATTTTAGCGCGACAAGTTGCACCCAGAGGATCATTGATGTAATCGTTGATCTTAATTGAAATTTTTCAAGCAGCTACTGAAAAACCATACGGTTACTTATTCATTGACTTTACGCAACAGTGTCCGGAAGAATTTAGATTTCGAAGTGATATTTTGAAAACTCCCATGATTATCTACAAACTATGAGTTCTTATTCTCGCATGATTGTTATTCCTCAGGATGAATATGTACAATTGACTGCCATGCAGCAAGTAAAGCAACCTCTTGCAAATCAAATGTATAGGAAAGAAATAGATTATCAGCAAAATGTTCACATCAAAGATCCACATCGTGCTGTATTATTGCAATTGGAAACTGTTGAGAAATTGAAAAACTTGAAGAATAAGATGCGTGACTCTGTATCGACTGCTACACCTTTAGCATCTCGCGCACATGCCATATCTCTTTTCAACAGTATTGAACCCCATCTCAATGTAAATGATAGAGGAGAAATCACTACAGATGAAAATAAAGTGATTGATGCTTCACGTTATGAAGACTTGATTCAGTATGCGACACGTAGAAAGCGTCGTCAGGGCTATGTTCCACCTGGTTGGACATACTTTCTTAAACTATTGAAAAAGCATAATGTGCCAAAATTTGCTTTGAATAATGAGACATTGAAAGAACTTGATTCAACAGTGGCTACTGCTCCAATGCTTCAGACGATGAAAATGCCAACAAATTGGTTTAAGACGTCACCTGCTACATCCCCTCCCACACTCACTAAGCAAACAAGAGGAAGAACTCGACGTAGATCTACATCGCCACTAAAACTAGTAAAAGGAAAACGTAAAACAGCTCCTCCCAGGAAATACATGTTCTCAGACTATTAATATGAAGCAGATGTGTTGCTTGCCATGTAATGAGCCGCCAGAGGTGAATATCGTTGTCACTTGCACTTGCTGCGCCAGCTCTCATAATGAAACCCCTAAGCAATGTGAACACGATCGCAAAACCGCTGAAGCTAAATGCTGCAGTTGTTGTAAATGTAGAAAGGCAAGAAAACAAAAAGATGAGAAGGAGGAAAAAGAGTCAGTCGTCATCGGCTGAACGTTTGAAGTCAATCTATTATGATGTAAAACATCCGGCAGGATTTGCATCTATCAAGAAATTATCAAAAGCGAGTGGTCTTCCACAATCACAAGTGAAACGATGGTTAAAGGGTCAGGCTACCTATACACTTCACAAACAAGCGAAAAAGAAGTACCGCACCCTCCATTATATTGTTCATGACATCGATGAACAGTGGCAAGCAGATTTGTGTGATGTTGCCTCCATTTCAAAACATAACTCGGGCAATAATTTTATTTTAACCGTCATTGATATTTTCTCGCGTTATGCGTGGGCTCAACCTTTGAAAACTAAAGAAGGGAAAGGAGTAGCAAAAGCATTCCAAACAATTTTTCGAGAAGGTCGCATTCCAAAAAGAATTCAGAGTGATCAAGGAAAAGAGTTTGAAAATCAGCATGTGAGAAGATTATTTGAGAGGCATGACATTGAGTTGTTTAGTGTAAAGAGTGCTTATAAAGCTGCACTCGTTGAACGTTTTAATCGCACATTAAAAAATCGCTTGTGGCGACATTTTACTGCCAACTTGACACAAAATTGGACAAAGGTTCTACAAGATACACTCCATGCCTACAATCACTCTATCCATCGTTCTATTAGACTCAGACCAGTAGATGTAAATGCTGACAATGTAGATAAAGTGCGCGAATCATTCCAACGTAAACGCACTCATGTGAAAAGTGATGTGAAAATTGGTGATAAAGTTCGTATCTCAAAAGTGAAGAGTGTTTTTGCTAAAGGGTACCTTCCGAATTGGACAGAGGAGGTATTTACAGTATCAAGGTTTAATCAAAAAGACTCTCCCACCACCTACAAGTTGAAAGATTACGATAATGAAGAAATTGAGGGTAGCTTTTACCGCGATGAGATTGAGGTAGTCACTGAAAGTGAAACATATTTGGTAGAGAAAATCATTCGATGTAAAAAACGGCAAGGTGAAGAATGGTGTCTTGTTAAATGGACTGGTTATCCTTCAAGTATGAACTCTTGGATGCGTCGTGCCGACATCTTTCATCTAAGTGATCGACAGTGATTCATGCAAAGTTGTAACTAACAATGTTTAGGGTTTGAGCTATGAATCCAACTGCCTCATTTTATTCACGACCCTCCTATGTAAGTGGTGGAGGACAAATTTACATCGGCGCTCGCCGCCAACGTGGAGGTAGCATACTTGGTGCACTGAAATCTGTTGTAGCACCTCTCATATCCAATGTCGGTAGATCTTTAAAACGAAATGTTTTAAGAAATGCCGTTTGCTTTGCTGGTGATGTTGCTAGTGATCTTTCCAGAGGTAGAAGTTTTAAGAGCAGTTTGTTGAATCGTGGGAAGGAACGCGGTTTAAAAACATTGAAGCAGACCTTTGCTGGTGTTACTCAAGGAAAGAAATCACCTAAACGAATGAATAAAGGAAGGAGGAAACATCGCGGAGCTGGGAAGGTGAGATCTTCAGTCAAAAGGCATTCACGCAAACGTCGCAGAGGCTCTAATCATTCATCAGGGGCTAAACGACGACGCTGCCATAACTTCTAATCATGGAGTGTAAAACTTCCGGTTTTTGTTTGTTTGATCAACAAGCCATACAGACAGATATTCTTAGTTCAAGTATTGTAGATTATCATCCTCGACTGAACAATTTACCATTGACTACATTACTTCGCGATGTTTCTCTAACGATTGGAGAGCAGCAGGTGGAAGGTGGTCAAAGCGATTATCCCTACAAATCATATTTCAATCATGTATCACAGTTTCATCCAGCAGCACAAAAAAGTCATATGGAAACCATGGGATGGTACAGAGATGAAGCAGGAAAATTTGATGTTGAAACAAACAGTGGCTTTGTAAAGCGATCTGCTATGATTAAAGATAATAGAGTATGTCAGCTATATGGTCCGCTGAATTTAGACTTCTTTAGACAGTCAAAGTTTTTACTCTGTAATACCAGCATGCGACTCAAGCTGACATTGAATAAGCCTGAATTTGCGCTGAATGCATTTGCTAAAGTTGACAATTTTAGAATTCATGTGGAAGATATTGCACTTTACATTCGTCGAGTAGTACCGAATCCAAGTGTCATTAGAGGGCATACTGAAGGTCTTAACCGCCAAAATGCCATTTACCCCGTTCAGCATACAAAGCTTCTCACCTTTACAATTCCGAAAGATCAAAAGAGTTTCATGAAAGATGGCCTCTTTCCATCGGAAGCACCGAAGCTCCTCATGGTGGCAATGGTTGAAAATGATGCATTTAATGGTAATATAAAGAAGAATCCTTTCAATTTTAAACACAATCAGTTAAGTGAAATTGCCTTACGTGTAAATGGTGTGAGTCATCCTGGTCCACCCTACAAACCAGATTTTGCTTCGGATCAATTTATGCGCAGTTATGTTGATTTTATGGATGTCTTTGGCTTTTACAATACGGATGACACCAACGGACTGACTATGAAAGAGTTTAAGAGTGGATATACTATTTATGCATTTGATTTGACTGCTGACAGCGATATTAGCGCCCCCTATCGTCAAGCGAACGTGCCTCATAATATTCGTTTGGATTTGACGTTCAAAAGAACACTACCTGAGACGATCAATGTATTAATTTATGCAGTCTTCGATTCAAATATTGAAATTACAAAGTATCGTGACGTGATTCTTCAGTATAATCGTTAATGAGTTGGTTGACTGCTGACGATATTAAGACTAAAGTGCAGCGTAATGCAGACGAAGCGACGTTGAAAGCTTTCGATAATGTCTATTCACTCGATACCTTACCACCTGCAGTAAATCACTATCCCATCTTTATTGTGCTAAACACTCATTCGCAGAATTTAGGCGGTGAGCATTGGAAAGCGATCTTTATTGGAGAAGACCGACGTGGTGAACTATTTGACTCTCTTGCTCAACCTCCAAATATACCAACACAGCAGTGGTTGAGAAAACATACGCGTCAATATCAGCGAAATGAACGCATACTACAACATCCACTTTCATCAACGTGTGGTGCCTTTGTGCTGTACTTCATCTTAAAACGTTTACATGTATCTCGTTTTGTATCTGTTATTCAAAACTTTTCATGTAATCCATCCTCTAATGAAAAAATGATTTGTAAGTTCTATCATGATTTGAAATAAAAACATCATGTTGGAAAAAATTGTTTTTTATTTTACAATCCGTTGGGTACGCACATACTCGATGAGATAGTCTAGGATTGCATTTGCTTGCACATGAGATTTTAGTCCAGTAATGATCACTTTACTATTATGAAAGATTGCAACATGCACAGGTAACCAACAACTAATGAGAGCTGCAGGAAAAAGTTCGGGTTCATAACACAAATTGTAACTGCTGGTACGAATCTTCAAAAATGATACACTTTCACTCAATTGAGTAGAGATCACCATATTGTCCACAGTCAGATTCGACATCACACACCTCTCCCTCTTCCATATCCGACGTAGTAGTCTTTGTAGCTCTAAGCGCATTGACTGCGCCGATGAATGCGAAAGGGCGCCGAGAATCTGTATAGTCCCATTTGGGAAGAGTTGAAGATTCCGTGAATTGTTCATCATCACCACTAACATTTGAGGTCGGCCCGGGTAATACTTGCTGTTTGGAAGGTGTTGGGGTAATGTTGTGAGATTGATTTTGGTGTAGAGTCTGAAGCGACGAAGAATGTTGACGATGGTGTAGCGATGGCGCTTCATGATGAAAAAATGAGTAAATTGAGCGATGTACCTTCCTTTTATACCTTTCCCAACTGCCTTGATGAAATGTGAAGTTAGTATGAAGTTGGGAATGATAGAGTTGAATTCGCCGATTGTTGACGCGCAACCAGATGCGATTTCCAATACGTGAATGTCTTTTCATATAGAAGTATTTCAAATCCTTCATGATATGATGTAGAGATTGAAAATGACGATAAGATAAAGCAAACTCTCTTCTCACATTTCCAGTTGAATCTTTGAAATAGACGTTTCGATCATGATCCGTTTCAATACGTTGTAGGGAATCTAATTTCCAACTCATGGTGCGTGGTAGTCATGTCTGATTAAGATTTGCATAGTAGGGCGATGAACTCACGACGAATAAATGTCATGATGGAGCGATGTATGTATCTTCTATACTTCTCCCAATTGTATTTGCGAAATGAGAATGGCAGATTTGAATTTCATTTCTGTAATGTTGAAGCCAAACTTGATCACCCACGGAGATGAATCTTAATGTTTCAAAATATTCCAAATCCCTCATGATATCATTGAGGTTGACAAATTGTCGCCATGTTAATGTAATACCTCTTGATGAATGACCATGAGAATTTTTGAAATGTACGTTTCCATCACGATCAACTCTGATATATTGTAGAGAGTCCAAAATCCAAGTCTTCATGATGTTATGCAAAGTCGCAGATCAGCAATATAAAAATGTCGTTTTATCATATTTTGCTTAGCAATGCGGCTACAAAGAGATTTGCTAGTAATCGAGCCGCACTCTTTTCTACTCCCATTGATCATACACAACAGCTAAATGGAAAGTGGGAAGTGGGTGTCACTCAACTTGTTTATAGCAACTGTGTCTATACTTTTGATCATGAGGTGATGACTATTAATATGAGACGTACAGCTGCTATAAACAAGTTGAGTGACACCCACTTCCCAATTTCCATTAAGCTGTTGTGCATGATCGATGGGAGTAGAAAAGAGTGCGGCTCGATTACTAGTAAATCTCTTTGTAGCCGCATTGCTAAGCAAAATATGATAAAACGACATTTTTATATTGCTGATCTGCGGCTTTGCATAACATCATGAAGACTTGGATTTTGGACTCTCTACAATATATCAGAGTTGATCTTGATGGAAACGTACATTTCAAAAATTCTCATGGTCATACATCAAGAGGTATTACATTAACATGGCGACAATTTGTCAACCTCAATGATATCATGAGGGATTTGGAATATTTTGAAACATTAAGATTCATCTCCGTGGGTGATCAAGTTTGGCTTCAACATTACAGAAATGAAATTCAAATCTGCCATTCTCATTTCGCAAATACAATTGGGAGAAGTATAGAAGATACATACATCGCTCCATCATGACATTTATTCGTCGTGAGTTCATCGCCCTACTATGCAAATCTTAATCAGACATGACTACCACGCACCATGAGTTGGAAATTAGATTCCCTACAACGTATTGAAACGGATCATGATCGAAACGTCTATTTCAAAGATTCAACTGGAAATGTGAGAAGAGAGTTTGCTTTATCTTATCGTCATTTTCAATCTCTACATCATATCATGAAGGATTTGAAATACTTCTATATGAAAAGACATTCACGTATTGGAAATCGCATCTGGTTGCGCGTCAACAATCGGCGAATTCAACTCTATCATTCCCAACTTCATACTAACTTCACATTTCATCAAGGTAGTTGGGAAAGGTATAAAAGGAAGGTACATCGCTCAATTTACTCATTCTTTCATCATGAAGCGCCATCGCTACACCATCGTCAACATTCTCCGTCGCTTCAGACTCTACACCAAAATCAATCTCACAACATTACACCAACACCTTCCAAACAGCAAGTATTACCCGGGCCGACCTCAAATGTTAGTGGTGATGATGAACAATTCACGGAATCTTCAACTCTTCCCAAATGGGACTATACAGATTCTCGGCGCCCTTTCTCATTCATCGGCGCAGTCAATGCGCTTAGAGCTACAAAGACTACTACGTCGGATATGGAAGAGGGAGAGGTGTGTGATGTCGAATCTGACTGTGGACAATATGGTGATCTCTACTCAATTGAGTGAAAGTGTATCATTTTTGAAGATTCGTACCAGCAGTTACAATTTGTGTTATGAACCCGAACTTTTTCCTGCAGCTCTCATTAGTTGTTGGTTACCTGTGCATGTTGCAATCTTTCATAATAGTAAAGTGATCATTACTGGACTAAAATCTCATGTGCAAGCAAATGCAATCCTAGACTATCTCATCGAGTATGTGCGTACCCAACGGATTGTAAAATAAAAAACAATTTTTTCCAACATGATGTTTTTATTTCAAATCATGATAGAACTTACAAATCATTTTTTCATTAGAGGATGGATTACATGAAAAGTTTTGAATAACAGATACAAAACGAGATACATGTAAACGTTTTAAGATGAAGTACAGCACAAAGGCACCACACGTTGATGAAAGTGGATGTTGTAGTATGCGTTCATTTCGCTGATATTGACGCGTATGTTTTCTCAACCACTGCTGTGTTGGTATATTTGGAGGTTGAGCAAGAGAGTCAAATAGTTCACCACGTCGGTCTTATCCAATAAAAATCGCTTTCCAATGCTCACCGCCTAAATTCTGCGAATGAGTGTTTAGCACAATAAAGATGGGATAGTGATTTACTGCAGGTGGTAAGGTATCGAGTGAATAGACATTATCGAAAGCTTTCAACGTCGCTTCGTCTGCATTACGCTGCACTTTAGTCTTAATATCGTCAGCAGTCAACCAACTCATTAACGATTATACTGAAGAATCACGTCACGATACTTTGTAATTTCAATATTTGAATCGAAGACTGCATAAATTAATACATTGATCGTCTCAGGTAGTGTTCTTTTGAACGTCAAATCCAAACGAATATTATGAGGCACGTTCGCTTGACGATAGGGTGCGCTAATATCGCTGTCAGCAGTCAAATCAAATGCATAAATAGTATATCCACTCTTAAACTCTTTCATAGTCAGTCCGTTGGTGTCATCCGTATTGTAAAAGCCAAAGACATCCATAAAATCAACATAACTGCGCATAAATTGATCCGAAGCAAAATCTGGTTTGTAGGGTGGACCAGGATGACTCACATCATTTACACGTAAGGCAATTTCACTTAACTGATTGTGTTTAAAATTGAAAGGATTCTTCTTTATATTACCATTAAATGCATCATTTTCAACCATTGCCACCATGAGGAGCTTCGGTGCTTCCGATGGAAAGAGGCCATCTTTCATGAAACTCTTTTGATCTTTCGGAATTGTAAAGGTGAGAAGCTTTGTATGCTGAACGGGGTAAATGGCATTTTGGCGGTTTAGACCTTCAGTATACCCTCTAATGACACTTGGATTCGGTACTACTCGACGAATGTAAAGTGCAATATCTTCCACATGAATTCTAAAATTGTCAACTTTAGCAAATGCATTCAGCGCAAATTCAGGCTTATTCAATGTCAGCTTGAGTCGCATGCTGGTATTACAGAGTAAAAACTTTGACTGTCTAAAGAAGTCTAAATTCAGCGGACCATATAGCTGACATACTCTATTATCTTTAATCATAGCAGATCGCTTTACAAAGCCACTGTTTGTTTCAACATCAAATTTTCCTGCTTCATCTCTGTACCATCCCACGGTTTCCATATGACTTTTTTGTGCTGCTGGATGAAACTGTGATACATGATTGAAATATGATTTATAGGGATAATCGCTTTGACCACCTTCCACCTGCTGCTCTCCAATCGTTAGAGAAACATCGCGAAGTAATGTAGTCAATGGTAAATTGTTCAGTCCAACTTTATGTGCATCGTCAATAGCATTTCCATCTGCTTGCTGAATTCTAAACCTCAAATCAACCATCGCATAACTCAAATCTATGTAGTCATCACTACCACCAGGAATAACAAATTCAATGGGGCCAGCATTCTCAGCTGTTCGAGGATGATAATCTACAATACTTGAACTAAGAATATCTGTCTGTATGGCTTGTTGATCAAACAAACAAAAACCGGAAGTTTTACACTCCATGATTAGAAGTTATGGCAGCGTCGTCGTTTAGCGCCTGATGAATGATTAGAGCCTCTGCGACGTTTGCGTGAATGCCTTTTGACTGAAGATCGCACCTTCCCAGCTCCGCGATGTTTCCTCCTTCCTTTATTCATTCGTTTAGGTGATTTCTTTCCTTGAGTAACACCAGCAAAGTCTGCTTCAATGTTTTTAAACCGCGTTCCTTCCCACGATTCAACAAACTGCTCTTAAAACTTCTACCTCTGGAAAGATCACTAGCAACATCACCAGCAAAGCCAACGGCATTACTTAAAACATTTCGTTTTAAAGATCTACCGACATTGGATATGAGAGGTGCTACAACAGATTTCAGTGCACCAAGTATGCTACCTCCACGTTGGCGGCGAGCGCCGATGTAAATTTGTCCTCCACCACTTACATAGGAGGGTCGTGAATAAAATGAGGCAGTTGGATTCATAGCTCAAACCCTAAACATTGTTAGTTACAACTTTGCATGAATCACTGTCGATCACTTAGATGAAAGATGTCGGCACGACGCATCCAAGAGTTCATACTTGAAGGATAACCAGTCCATTTAACAAGACACCATTCTTCACCTTGCCGTTTTTTACATCGAATGATTTTCTCTACCAAATATGTTTCACTTCCAGTGACTACCTCAATCTCATCGCGGTAAAAGCTACCCTCAATTTCTTCATTATCGTAATCTTTCAACTTGTAGGTGGTGGGAGAGTCTTTTTGATTAATCCTTGATACTGTAAATACCTCCTCTGTCCAATTCGGAAGGTACCCTTTAGCAAAAACACTCTTCACTTTTGAGATACGAACTTTATCACCAATTTTCACATCACTTTTCACATGAATGCGTTTACGTTGGAATGATTCGCGCACTTTATCTACATTGTCAGCATTTACATCTACTGGTCTGAGTCCAATAGAACGATGGATAGAGTGATTGTAGGCATGGAGTGTATCTTGTAGAACCCTTGTCCAATTTTGTGTCAAGTTGGCAGTAAAATGTCGCCACAAGCGATTTTTTAATGTGCGATTAAAACGTTCAACGAGTGCAGCTTTATAAGCACTCTTTACACTAAACAACTCAATGTCATGCCTCTCAAATAATCTTCTCACATGCTGATTTTCAAACTCTTTTCCTTGATCACTCTGAATTCTTTTTGGAATGCGACCTTCTCGAAAAATTGTTTGGAATGCTTTTGCTACTCCTTTCCCTTCTTTAGTTTTCAAAGGTTGAGCCCACGCATAACGCGAGAAAATATCAATGACGGTTAAAATAAAATTATTGCCCGAGTTATGTTTTGAAATGGAGGCAACATCACACAAATCTGCTTGCCACTTCATCGATGTCATGAACAATATAATGGAGGGTGCGGTACTTCTTTTTCGCTTGTTTGTGGAGTGTATAGGTAGCCTGACCCTTTAACCATCGTTTCACTTGTGATTGTGGAAGACCACTCGCTTTTGATAATTTCTTGATAGATGCAAATCCTGCCGGATGTTTTACATCATAATAGATTGACTTCAAACGTTCAGCCGATGACGACTGACTCTTTTTCCTCCTTCTCATCTTTTTGTTTTCTTGCCTTTCTACATTTACAACAACTGCAGCATTTAGCTTTAGCGGTTTTGCGATCGTGTTCACATTGCTTAGGGGTTTCATTGTGAGAGCTGGCGCAGCAAGTGCAAGTGACAACGACATTCACCTCTGGCGGCTCATTACATGGCAAGCAACACACCTGCTTCATATTAATAGTCTGAGAACATGTATTTCCTGGGAGGAGCTGTTTTACGTTTTCCTTTTACTAGTTTTAGTGGTGATGTAGATCTACGTCGAGTTCTTCCTCTTGTTTGCTTAGTGAGTGTGGGAGGGGATGTAGCAGGTGACGTCTTAAACCAATTTGTTGGCATTTTCATCGCCTGAAGCATTGGAGCAGTAGCCACTGTTGAATCAAGTTCTTTCAATGTCTCATTATTCAAAGCAAATTTTGGCACATTATGCTTTTTCAATAGTTTAAGAAAGTATGACCAACCAGGTGGAACATAGCCCTGACGACGCTTTCTACGTGTCGCATACTGAATCAAGTCTTCATAACGTGAAGCATCAATCACTTTATTTTCATCTGTAATGATTTCTCCTCTATAATTTACATTGAGATGGGGTTCAATACTGTTGAAAAGAGATATGGCATGTGCGCGAGATGCTAAAGGTGTAGCAGTCGATACAGAGTCACGCATCTTATTCTTCAAGTTTTTCAATTTCTCAACAGTTTCCGATTGTAATAATACGGCACGATGTGGATCTTTGATGTGAACATTTTGCTGATAATCTATTTCTTTCCTATACATTTGATTTGCAAGAGGTTGCTTTACTTGCTGCATGGCAGTCAATTGTACATATTCATCCTGAGGAATAACAATCATGCGAGAATAAGAACTCATAGTTTGTAGATAATCATGGGAGTTTTCAAAATATCACTTCGAAATCTAAATTCTTCCGGACACTGTTGCGTAAAGTCAATGAATAAGTAACCGTATGGTTTTTCAGTAGCTGCTTGAAAAATTTCAATTAAGATCAACGATTACATCAATGATCCTCTGGGTGCAACTTGTCGCGCTAAAATTTCAAATTGACTTTTATCTCGCGGATTCTTGAAAGTAGCATAATAGTGTGTATTCAGGTTTCGTGTACGAGCTTCTTTTCCATCAGGAAACAAATTTTGTGTGATATAGATGATAAAGCACCTTTTATGATGTGCTGCACGAGTGAACATATCTGTAACATCTTTTGAATTCTTACTTTCTTTTAATAAATCATCCAATACAACAACATCATTAGACTGAAGTTTATCCACTGCAATAATTCCTTCATGTCGAATAAAGTTGCGACTTTGCAATTCCTGAAACAGCGACGGTTGATAAATACCATAACACCAAATCACTCGATTGATAGGTTCCTTAAACAACTCCCTTCTTTTATCCAATAAATTCAGCGTGAAAACAGTTTTACCTGCATGAGATGGACCTGATACAGTCAGAACTTTATCGCATTGAAGTCTGAAATCCATTTTAATACTTTGAGATTCAACATTTGCATAATAACGCTTAGAGCCAAAGATATTACCCAATAGGTTGCCCACGACAGGAGCTAACATTGGAAGTATTGCTGAAAGGAAACCGCCCTTTTGTGTTAGAGTTTTCCTCTTTCTTTGAAGGGTGACTTTAGGATCGGTGATGAAACGCAATTTCGTAGCATATCGCTTAAGTAACTTTCGTTGTTTTGGTGCTAATTTCTTCGTCCTCAACTTTCTGACATGAGAAATAATTTCACGAATGAATTTATCGTTAGCATGTCGTATAGCATTGTATCGCTGATTTGCTTTCATTCGTCAGAGAGCTTGAATGGCTGAAGAAAACTTTGAAGACTTTTGACTTTTACGTTTCGTCATTTTACGTTTCGCCATTTTCCGTGTTAGTCTTTGCTAAAACCTATCTTTACCACATTTGCATAGGTACTAACTATTGCGACATAAGTGACACTCGAAATGAGCAATATCACAGTGGTTACATTTGCAAAGTTGAATGCAATTACGTATGAAACAGCGTTGACAAAAAGCGTGCTTACATCTCTTGAAGATGCGATTTTCATTTCCATCCTTTCGCTTACATACATCACAACACATAGTTTCACCGTTACTGATGTCTATAGCAAGTCTTTTTGAAGATATGAATTTGCTAGCCTTTTCTAAATAATAGACGCATGTACAGAAGGAATATACTTCGAGAGTGAGCAGACATAGCTCGAAAACCAGTTGTGCTACAATCAAGTACCACTGCATTTTCAATTTTTCTTTATGGAAAGTTGAATGTGAATATCTGAAATCGCTTCAATCACTAGACTGCTACCCTGATGGTTAAATGCGTTAAGACGTTCAGCAATTTTTATCATATGTCTTTTAAAAAATTCTTCGGGGTGATCTACCACTTCCATTGAATAAGAAGTAAAATGGAAAGAGCGACTTTCCACCTCTTCCTTTCCAAAATGACTAAACTTAATTTTCGCAACTAATCGCGCCATGACAATACTATCAGAGAATGTATTCATTAACTCTAGAAATAGAGTGCTAACATCATCGACCACTGCTTCGATGTCGGTCTCATCTTTATGAAAATTTATCACATAATCTTGAACAGCTCCTTTTAAACTTTGCCTATAAAAATGTAATGTTCCGCAGTCGTTTGAGAAAGACATGATCGAACTTTATCTAACCCATCCATTGCATGAAAACAACAACTCTTCTCATAGTAACATTTATTGAATAACTGTAACAAGCATGCATTATAAATCAATGGTTTGAAACAGATAAAATAGATACAGCTGGTAATTATCATACAGCGAGCAATGATGACCATACAGGACTTTGGCAGTGTTGAGGTAAGGAGGAAGGAAGCATTGGTTATGAACGTAGCTACTACAACGAACAGACAAAATAGGAACACACAAATCCTTAAAACGTTTCGTGACTTCATGATAATGTTGATTCACTCTACTATCCCAAGGCGGGAGCAAAATATCATCAATGATTAGATTGGGAAATACTTTTCTCTCCTTACCAGGATTATTACAAAAGATGCGTATAACATTGAAAGCAGCTAACCATCGTTTAAAGTCAATAAGAAGAGCACTCTCACAAGAAAAGCCGTAGTCTTGCAAATATTTCAGATTAAGTCCATGAATGTGTTTTCTCGCCCATTGATCAACATTGGGATCACAGTTGGCATGTTGATGATAGACACTAACAATCTGATACGTCCAATTGTTCATAGCAATAGCACTGAGCTCCTGTACAGGTTCACCCTCACAATCCATAAAAATGATGATAGAAGCCTAAAACGAAAATTTACACATCTAAGAAAACGTTCTATAACATATTACAAAATGAAGAATTACATCGATGCTTTTCAAGGCAAAATACACAAATGATATGATGGCAACGAAGAAGTAAAATGTATCTAATAAGACCACGTCTACAACACTCAAAGCACATAAGCGAATTGTCATAGGGTAGAGTTAGGAAAGGACTAGTAATTCTCCTTCTTTGATTTGCGTTTTGAGGTAGCATTCTTCTCCGACTTGCGCTTCGTACCACTGCTGTTGAGGATTTGATCAATTATGTCGTCCACGTTGGGTGGTTTTGGAATATATAGGATGGATTCCATATGCATGGAGAGAGAGGCTATTTTATTATCCTTGTGCTAACCATAATATAGTCCATTCACTTTGAAAAGGATATCCCAAGTACCTTCTCCGAGCTCATCACATCTGATGGGTATTGAATGATCTCCCTCCTTCTTATAGTAAGTACACCAATGTGATACCGGTAGGCAAATTTGATTACCATCCCAAATCTTTCTATAGGGAGTAATCCTTGTCATCTCTCGCCTTCCACTCTTGAGCAAGAGGAGTAGGAATGTCCATATTTAATGTCACGTACTCCTCAATAATATCAAGTTGGTGGCGAATGTACGGACTCACGGGGATCAGTATGCAGTCCCCATACTGATTGCGCATTATCTTGACATCCGTGGAAGGGAGCATTCCCGTTTGGAGTACTACGCCATGATTGTCATAACGCAAGACTTGTTTAAATTTACGCTGTAGCGGTGTAGGATTATGTACCTTGGTTGTTTCTTCCACTGGCCTCAGTTGTAGATGATCTGACCGTAGCGAACCTTGTAACGTTTGACCGTCATTTTGTCCTACTAGTGCAGCAGATGGAGTAGATGCCTGAAAATGAAAAAAGATTGTATTAAGTTTACGTTCAAGGGAGGAGAGGGAGGGAAGTAGCGACTTACCATTTTAGTTGGATAATGGAATAGAGAGAGAGAGAAAATGTGCGTCCGTCACTCGTGTGATTCAACGATGGAATGATTCTCACTGTGGAAGGCTCGCTATTTATAAAGAAATGCTTGATTCTCATTGGATGATGATCCTCATTGGACAATAACATCAAGCTGATTCCAAATCTGAAATCCGTTTTCCAATCCGATGCTTCGTTTTGAAGCTACAGCCCAAAACGTCCCAAATTCTAACTCTGTCGTTTTTCACCAATGTCCCAAAATCTTAAATGGCGTCTCACATCTAAACGAAGACAGATATGAACAAGCCGTTTCTTTCACTGAATTTGTCTCACTCTTAGCTTTCAAACGAGCTATTGCACGACAGAATCCATCCACTAGAAGCAAAATTGGAAGTTTGGCGGAGGAGGGGGGACGTCAGCGAAAATTTTTCTCTCCGATTGCGTTCAAATTCACCATACCGATGCAGAATTTCACGCTGAATCCGAATCTGGCCTCCGTTTTCTCATCCGATGCTTCGTTTGGGCGCTACAGACCAAAACGTCCCAAATTTTAACTCTGCCAAAATTTTGAAGAAACATTTTTTCTCGCCGATTGCTTTCAAATTCACCATACCGATGCAGAATTTTACGCTGAATCCGAATCTGGCCTCCGTTTCACCATCCCCGACAACCTAGACGGCCGCCCACGTCAACCTAGACGGTCGCCCACGTCAAACCAACTCACGCGAGTCTCACACTCAGTCGCTTCCGAGGGGGGGGACGTCAGCGACCATTTTTCGATGGCGGCCATCTTGCGCGGTCCAGTGGTGGAGTTTTACTTACTACTGACGGATCGTTCGATGATGCTGCGAAGATCGTTTTATAATTGGGAAAACGTCTTTTTCAAATCAAAATTTTCAATTATTCTCAGGGGAGCAAAATGTTCAGCATCATTTCAATTGGATGAAAGTCAGATGGGCTACTGGTCCAAATTTTCGTCAGGAAATCAATGTGCACTTAATAAACATCAATGAGCAATTTCAAAAGTTTGAAATTATATCATCATAGTCATAGAATATATGTATAAAATTAATGGTGGCGCATAGGAAAATTCATGGAGCTAGTCTTCACTCATAGCGGTCGGAAATTTGGGCCCATGTAAATAACGCGAGACCGCTGTGAAATATTCTGCATGTTGATACCTACGTGTGGCCAATCTGTCATCAATTGGTAATGAATCTACAGGCTCTCTGATTTTTCTTTGTTTTTCATTTCCACTCAATTATTTTCATATGGATACAATTTCACTTTAGATTTATTATGGTTTTGCATTGTATGCAATGATATGAGCAACTTTCTCAACATCGATGAGATACTGCTCACACGAATGCAAAAAAGTTGCTTGATTTCATTGCATGCAACACAATCAATGCGAATCTGAAGTGATATGTAAAAACATTTGAGTGGGAATGAATAACAGAAAAATCAAAGAACTTCGATTCGTTAGCCAATTGATGACAGATTATAGCCACGCACGATATCAACGTGCAGCATGTTTTCCAGCGATCTTCTGTTATTGAGTCCGAATTTCCTATTGCTATGAGTGATACATGACTAATCCATGAAATTTCCTATAGCCTCACAACATTAATTTTACACACGTTCTATGACTTTTCATCTTGTGAAGGAAGCCCAAAAAAATAGTTGATCTTACTAGATTTCTCGATTTTTATTGCGAGGCCTTTCAGCCAGCACAGCCGGCTATCGTCAGGCGTATCACGACCGGCTGAAAGGCCTCGCAATAAAAATCGAGAAATCTAGTAAGATCAACTAGTTTTTTGGGCTTCCTTCACAAGATGAATAGAAACCCAGGCCCACTTTTTCCTGAAATGTTCTATGACTATGATGATACGATAATTCCAAACTTTTAAAATTGCTCATTGATGTTTAAGTGTAGGTACATGATTTCCTGACGAAGATTTTGACCAGCAGCCTATCTGACTGTCACCCAATTGAAACCAGTTGATGTTCTTTTGCCAATATGCCATGAAATATTGTACACATGTGGAAATAGTGGTTAACTGAACGGCTTTAGCAAGAATTCAATGAGCCTAAATAATAAATGAAAATATTGTGCAAAAGTTTACAGATGGCTTCTATACACTTCAATTGATGCCATGGCACACAAGCAATGATGCAGCCTATCCCGTACTACACTGTAGAGCAAGCTACGTGGCGAAAGAAATCAGTTCTTCTCAAACCTTCAGATTTTAGCATGATTCTATTGATTTATCAAAATAGTGCTTACTACTGCATTTTCAGTAAGTAGCAAGTATACCGAGAATTTCAATTTAACGGGAAGTCTTTGTCACCCAACATCCGAAAATATTTGCAAACATTTTTTAACTTTTTAAAATTTTCAGACCAAAATAGGGACTCTATAGTTCCTTGAATGAGAGACGTGTTTCCCATTTATTTTGGAGCAAAGTGATGTCTTTCAAAGGCGTCTCTCATTCTTGGTTTGTTGATTGTAGATTTTTTTTCAAAGGAAAGCAGAATCGACCTACATATGTAGCCTTAGGCTTTTTCTGAATAATTCCTCAAAAGTGGACCAAATCACAGGATAAGATTGTGCATATCACTAACTCTTCAAAATATGCACAGGGTTTTATGGTCCATTCGAAAAATTAAGAGCGATTTTGTAAAAAATATATCAAAAAATACCCATGCCACGGGGTAATGGGCACCGATATGGACTTAATGAATTTTGGGTCATGAATACCGTTTACCGATGGCTTTATTACCGAAAAACGGTACCTATAGCCTACATGCAGCGCCCTAGCATAGGCTACACGCAAGCACTTGGCCAGATTTTTATTAATATAAGTTTTGCGACCCAAATGTGAAACTTGCAAATCCAAATACGACATAGCAAAAGCAAATATCCTTATTCCAAACCAAACGTGACTATTCCAAACCAGATCTGACACTAATAATTCTAACCCAAATACGACCATTCCAAACCAAATCTGACACCTATTATTCCAAACCAAATGCGACAATTTCAATCCAAATCTAACATCTGACATGTGATCTAACTGGAACTCTGGATCATAGCGATAGAAAATAAGTCAATGATTATAGATCAAACATGACATTTAAGAAGCAAATGTTGCATGATTGAAGTGTCAGATGAAAAGATGTCGTACTCACGTATATCTACTGCCGATAAAGAGCGCCTCATAACTGCATATCAAAATGGCAATGACTACCAAGAGCTAGCGCGAGGCATGGGTATTGGCAGAACAACTGCGTATTCTATCGCACGGCGGTTCCTCGATTCCGGAGAAGTTACAAGGCCCCGTGGAGGATTCCGGGGAAGAAAAATGACCGAAGAAATGATTGACACAGCATGCTCGATTGTTGAGGAGAACAATGCTCTGACTCTTCTGCAAATCAACGCGGAGCTGCGTCACCGACTACCAAGAATGACCTATGAGCTATGAAGAATGACATATTAACCACATTAAGGAATGAATTCGCGTGCTTGGACTCTAAAATTGACTCCATATGTCACCGATTGTCTGATCTTGAAAATTCCTCTCATGTATGCAAAGCCGTGCAAGCACGTCATGAAGCTGATTTGAATGATCTGAAGAATGACGTCGCACGTCTTGCCAACGCAGAGGGAGATATTATCGAGGAGATGGAAGACAGAATGTCCAAAAGAAACAACGTCATCATCTTTGGCTTGGAAGAAAAGAAGAACGGCTCCTTTGCAGAACGGAAAGAGCATGATCAGAGTATGTTTGATGAGGTACTTTCGGCCATTGATGTTGACGGTGTTCCCAACTCAGATATTCATCGAATTGGAAAGCTGGCACAAAACAAACCAAGACCCATGCGAGTTATTCTGAAAGATTTCAGCTCAAGGACGAATATCCTAAAGAAGGCTCGTATGCTGAAGGGCGATGACAAATTCAAGAAAGTATATATCAGCCATGATCGAACTAAATCTCAGCAGACGGCATGGAAAGACCTACGTAAAGAATTGCAAAGAAGAAGAGAGAGTGGTGAAGATGTCGTTGTATTCAATGGAAAGATATGTGCCCGAGATTCCATGAAAGGTTTTCGAAATTGATTTTATGCGAGAAGCGACATCCCTCAATTTTGCTGAAGAATGCCAGATCCTTACTCTGTAAATTCGATGAGCTCCGTGGCATGGTATCAAATTTTAAGCCTTGTTGTGTCGCTGTAACAGAGTCCTGGCTATCCCTTGACCATCCTGACAATTTATTTACAATTGATGGTCATGCGCTATTCCGGGCTGATCGGGAGAATCGTAAAGGTGGGGGTGTCTGTGTTTGGATGCATCAATCATTCAATCCTGTGCAGCTTACCGCATCATGTCACGAAATGATCGAGTATTTGATCATCAGAGTTTCAACATTGACTTTGCTGATTTTTTGTCTTTACATCCCACCTGGTCTTTCAAGGGCTACTCATCAAGATCTTATGAATCATCTGACTTTAACTGTTGATAAATTTCATGATGATAATACGAATTTAATATTCTGTGGTGATTTTAATGACTTTCCGATTGTGTTCTTCAATGAAGCGTTTGTATGCCAAAGTAAGGTTACATATCCGACTCGTGGTAACGCTATTCTCGATCATATATTTGTGAGTGAAAGTATTGATGAGTTTTATCCAATCGAAGCTACAATTGGCCCTCCTCTGAGTACATCGGACCACAATTGCGTCTTGCTTTCATCCTCTGGCGTAGCAGAAACAAATGGAAACCACAAGAAAGTCATTTATGATTTTCGGTCGCATCACATATCTGAGTTTCTGAGAAGTATAAGCTCAGCTGACTTCAGTTCTATTTTCAACGCTATGTCTGTGAATGATAAATGTGAGGCCTTCTACAATGTGTTCTTTGAAGCTCTGGCACATACTCCCCGAAGAAAAGCAGTAATGCGATCCACCGACAAGCCATGGATTACTCCATATTTGAGGATAGAACTTGCAGCTACATTGGCACGATGTGCTTAAATCGTTGCAAAGCCTTCCCCAGAAACAAGCAGCTGGTCTCGATGAAATTCCTGCAAGAATATTGAGCATATCTTCTGAGTTTATCTGCTTGCCAATCTGTGACTTTTTCAAGCATCTATAGACTCCATGACTTTTCCTGATCTTTGGAAAGGTGCTTACGTCCGCCCAATAGAAAAGAAAGCCAATCCAGCTATTACAGACTTCCGTCCAATATCTCTGACACCCATTATCTCTAAAGTTTTTGAGCGACTGATCTTGTCCAAAATTAAGTGTGAACTCATTCAGAGCTTTGATTGCGAGCAGCATGCTTATCGTCTACATGGTTCCCCTACAAACGCTTTAATTGACGTGCATCAAAGTATAGTGGAATATGGAAAAGGAAAAAGTAACTGGTCTAAGAATCCCCTGTCTGGATTTTGAAAAGGCCTTTGACAGGGTGCCTCACAATCGCTTGATCAATGGACTGCAGTTGGCTGGGTTTGATGAGGGCTTTCTGGTTTGGCTGCAATCCTACCTGAAAGATCGTGTTCAATGGGTACAAGTCAACGGACTTTTAGGCCCACCAGTGAAAGTCATCTCAGGTGTACCTCAGGGCAGTGTACTTGGGCCTTACCTATTCTGTCTGTATTTGGCCACGCTCAAAATTCAAAACGTCAACGCGCGTATAGTCAAATACGCGGACGACGTCACCTTAATCGAAGCAATTACCGAAGAGCAGGCTTCAAATCATTTGCCCTTCATTCAAGAATGGGTGGAGGCCAACAAAATGACGCTGAATCTTTCAAAATGTAAGCAGATCATCATCCGGAAAGGGAAGCACGTGAATATCCCTCTATATGATGATATCGTTCTTTCAGATTCTTTGCATATATTGGGTGTGACACTGAATGATCGCTTGACATGGGACGATCATTTCAGCAATGTCATACGCACATGTTCTCGTCGGTTACACATTTTAAGAGTTTTGAGACCTTTTATTACAAAAGAAAAACTCCTAACAGTTTTTGATAGCATGATTGTTTCGATTTTATTGTATGCTACACCTTTGTTTGGTTGTATCTCAAACCCACTCATGATGAAACTGCAACGAGTGGTAAAGCGCGCTCACCGCATTATTTGTGATGACGATTGCGATTGTTCGATAATGCCTCAGTTGGAATCCCGTCGTAAGAATCTTATGATCAAGCATTTTATTAAATGTGATAGCACGGATCACCCCCTGCATCGATTTCTACCTGACAAACTTTCTTTATGTGGACATTTTCGTCAGCCTTTGTGCAAAACTGTGAAGCGTACAAAATCTTATTTTCCGTATGTTTGTAAATTATACAACTCGACATTATGATACTAATCGTGCATGTTGTAACTTCAGATTTTCATTTCTAGAATAAAGTGACTATTATTATTATTATCATTATTACCAAGTGCCCCCCCAAGTGACAATAACGACCATATGCAGTGCTTTGAGGGTAAGTTAGCATTATATTATACACTGTATGATAACAATTAGAACTGTGTGACTGTTTTTCAATCATTGACTTTCTCCTGCAGGGATCATTGTATCGGATGAAGAAACTGGAGACCGTTCCAGCTGAAAGAAACTCAGATTCTGTGAAAAATGAACGACTGGTAAGCTATTGATTTATACTTGAAGATATTTCATTGACGCTAGTAAATAAAAAGCTGGAACAGCAAAAAATTGCATCTCTTCTTGCCTCTTACAGGAGTTTGCGAATTGGCTTATGGCGACTGGCATTCATGAGGAGCTCATTTTCATAGACGAGGCTGGATTTAATATTTGGACAGCTCGTACTCGTGGTCGTGCGAGAATTGGGGAACCAGCAGTTCGGGTGGTCGCTGGTCGTCGTGGACAGAGCTTGACAACCATATTTGCTGTCAGCAATGAGCGTGGTCTGCTAGCCCATGATATATTTATAGGTGGAACAACAAATGAGATGTGAGTGTCCCAGATGAAGTAAATGATAAATACTGATATTATTTGATATTTGATATTATTTAATATTTGATATTTCAATCAATTTGATTTCTCTTTTGCATTGCAGCTTCAACATTTTCCTCAGTAATGTCATCCCTCATATTCAAAGAGTGACAACATTCATTTTTGACAACGCCAGCTGCCACGGACACATCACGGTATCCCATGAGTGGTTGTCCATAAGGAAATTGCCACCCTACTCACCGTTCCTCAACATTGTTGACAACACATTTTCCGAGTGGAAAGCAAGTGTAAAGAGACGACTGGCCGAGATGCATGCGGAACTTATCCTTCGATCTCACCAAGAAAGGATGTCGGACTTGGCGACAGTTGCGGAAGTCGCTATCGGTGATGTGACTCAGGATGGTGCACAGAAGGCCCAGAACTACTTCAGACTTTTACACGGTCGAATTCCCTTGAGTCTGACAAAGTCAGACATTTTGATGTAAATAAATAAGTATTTTTCGGAAAGTGACAGTGTTTTGGCGCGGTGCTTTGAAGGAGCTATTTTTGGCAGATTGATGTGAAGATATATTGAATTTAGTTAAATTGAAACTTCTTGAAAAACAAATGCTTTTCGCATTTGATCACCGTCACATTTAATACGTATATTTCAATCTGAAAATTCGTTAGTCAGGAAGGGCAATGATGTGTAAGTTCAACATGCACTACTGCGAGTCTAATTTTAAAAATTGTGAAGTAGTTGTATTTGGTTTGGAATTGCCTCATTTGCTTTTTATTCTATGCACATTTGCCTGGCTATGTCGTATTTGCTTTTGCATTGTCGCATTTGGATCAACAAGTGTTCACGTCAGTCTGGCTATGTCACATTTGCTTTTGCAATGTCGCATTTGAATTTACATGTGTTCACATTTGGGTCTCAAATCCTATATAAGAAATATCTGATAGGCATATAGAGAGGATGAAATTGAATGTAAGATATGTTGTGTAGTTTACTAATGCAATCGTTCTACAGTTGCAATCAATGAGTTCCCCCAATCAATTTTTTCTGATTGTAGGCTTCATGCAAATGTTGATCCGGCAGTTAGAGCACTGCAGTTTGACAACGGAGTGCGATGTTATAAATTTAAGAATTTACCAAATGCTGCGTTTTCCTATTAAATGACATAAACCACACAACCTTAAATTTCTAGAGTATTTGCCACTTTTTTAATTTTTTAACACATTGTCACCTTCTTTTCTTTCATAAAACAAATCAATTTTCTAACTAGATGTTATGTGAAAAATTGGATTATCCACGTGTGACGAATGAAAATTGATCTTCAACTAATATTTTATGAGCGAATTTTGTTTTCATTTATGAAAATTTAAAGTGTTAACAATCAATCGCTAATATTACGCCTCGCTTATTGCTTTCTACGAGGTTCGTTTATCTTATGTGTCACAATGAATACGTAAACAAAGATGGCAACATATTAATATAGCCATGAAGATATTATGTAAATAGTGTGTTTGCAAATCCTTATCCTTCCGGATGAAAAACTGACTCTTTTCACTTTAATTCAAAAGTGCATTTTATTTCCGTTGAGAACACTTTTCCTATAGTTTCTAAAGGAACAGAATCACAATAAGTTTTGGAAAATCGTATTCCAATAAATGGAAAGTTCTTGAAACATCACGCATGCACTTCTCATGCGATGATTACTCATGTCAACAACTCATCCCATTGATCGCTTGATGTCTAGCGTTAATAAAACAAGCTACTATGGATTGATGTCGTCAGATTTAAAATCAAGTAGGTAATTGCAGAAAAACAACTAGGCCTAATTATTTTGTGGTTTTTTCTGCTCATCCTATAAGCGGTAACTTCAATATTAGCAGGTTATAATTTTGAAGGACGCTCGCTTTTCTCATTGCACATAGGTCGTAGTAGGGCCTACGCCCTACGGCATACAGAAAGTCATTTCTGTAGGCCCCATTGCATTTCTTTGAAATATTGGTTTATTTTTTTACTGAAATAAAAAGTAGCCAAATGCTGCTCTCTGAGATTTTGGCCCTCGATAGGCATCGAGATGTATTTTTGAGAAATTTCTAAAACGAGTGTATTGCTGACGAATGGATAGATGAAGTAATTTCACGGAATACTGTATGTTGTAAAGGCTATGACACTCTCGTGAAAGTTTTCGTCTGTTTTTTAACTGTTAAGCAAAGAATCTCTCCATGGAATCTTCGGAATCTAGCATAAAAGAGGAAAATCACTGCAAAATAAAAAAGCTGTGTGGCAATTTTTTACTTTCTACATCTATCTTTTACAAAGTTTGATTAAGTAGAATTGTTTTTGATTACTTGATTTTTGGCATAAGTCAGGAGATGACGCAAGTCAGACAAAATGACGCCAAGTTGGTCATTTTGACGCAGTCAGACTTTTTGACGCAAATGGACTTTGTTCCGCACGCTCGCATCTCACCAAATTTGGTGTACAGGTGAGTTTTGCTAAGATGCATTCAATACTTTCCGCCGGTTTCGGTTTCGGAGACTCCAGATTTTCATTCTTACTGACGCAAGTCATACTTTTTGACTCACGACGGTATTCTGACGGATTGGACTATTTGACTCAAGTCAGACGTTTTGACGCATATTGAATATTTGACTCACGATTGCATAATAAGTTGGAGGGGAGAATCATGCATTCATAATCGCGATCAACCATCACAGAGTAAGTTACAAAATGTCTCTACTTCTTCATATAGCCTGCTTGCATGCAAATATGGCCTGGTAGAATCAGAGGGACTGGTTGACGAGGTCCCCTTAGAATTTATCATTCAAGATAGTCAATAAATAGGCCACCATAATCTAATTGAAGTGGGGAAATTTCAAGGTGCCAAATTTCATGATTATAGTATGGTGACCGCCTGTCTTGCATAAATGCATCTTATTAAATCGAGACATTTATTTTTTCCAATATATGTTAGACACTGATGGTATAGCAATAGACATACAGATTTGGTAAATAATAATTTATTTACAAATCCAAAAGCAGACACTAGGAGAATAATATTGAATAGCCTATGACAAAATTTAATTATGGGTAGGTCTAGTTAATATTGCATGAACAGTGAACACATTGATTTTATCGAAATATCAATTTTAGTAGCGTCTCTTTTTTAAAATCGATTAGCATGTCATCAATCAGGCTTCTCTTTAATCAAAAGCCTAATCAAGTCTGATAAAAATGACATAGGTTGCTCTTACACAGTCCATAAATTATCTTTCTACAACATTCATGCTATTTCCCATTATTGCATGTACCGGGTATGCTGCAATGTCGTGTATCTGTTGTGCTACGGCTATAAGCATAGTATTTATACGTGTATTTTTTAATGTCTGAATGTTCCATTGAATGTTCATTCTTTTTGGAACTTATCTTTATATGATTGCAATTATGCAAATTCCCGTATAGAGATATGCAGCAGGAGTCAGAGATCGACAAGAAATACAAATGATAGTGTATATTAATTGATTGAGACTCCTTATTGCGATTCGTTGATTGCTATATCATAAAAATCAATTTATTGATTACAAAAGGCTGCGTAATTGCAATTATAACAACACGGAGGCCTAATTTTGTTACACAAAACGCATAGCTGCAGTAAACTGATCAGACTGACAATATAGGCCCCCAGGGCTATGACTGACAATGTACATTAAGAGCGACTCTAAATTAAAAGAATGAGAAAAAACGATTACACAGTTCAGCATTCCTGCTTGATTTACTCGACGGCGTTCATCTTAGAATGATGAGTTAAGATATCGCTGATGTAGCAAGAAATAATTTTTTGCAATTGTTTGCTTGCTAGTGTTTCTCATAATTGCAGCGAGTTAATTAATCAAGTTATTATTAAAGTGCATTTAATTTTGTCAACTTCTGCTCGAGTTTGGGTTTGATGTCAAATTTTTTTTAATAATACATTTTATGCTTATCATTTTACGGCAACTTCATAGCTTTTGTCTTGACATTTAAGGTACATCACATGTACAGTGCGTTCATAAAGTCACTGTGCACCTCTTCTAACTTTGTTTTGCCAAAGAAAACAGTCGTAATCTTACAATTGTAGATATCTATCACATGCACAGAGTCACTGGCTCGTTCGGGAAGCGCAATTGAGTAGCTTGCGACATTCAACATGATCTAAAATTTGAATTTAACTTCACATTTGTCAGCTACTAACTCGGTGAAGATCAGTACGTTGCATTTCGAAGCTAAGCATGGTATGCTGTCAATGCGAGAGAAGAACTACTTGGTCGAAAATGTTTTTCGCGCCAATGGGGAATATAATAATGAGGTGAAGAAGGGGTTTTTAGAAAGACTTCCTACATCTGATTTGCCTCATCGAAATGTTGATTAGAGTCCAATCAGTGAGTTCAGAAAAGCTGACTCGGTGCACGATCCATCACGCTCAGATCGACCATTAATCTTAAGTGATAAAAAAAGTTATTCCTGAAAATGTTATTTCTGAAGCTATGACTCATTGCCCAAACATGTCGATGCGTCGCTTATCCCAAGAAGTGGGTCCATCTCTCGGGGCGGCTCATCCTGCTGTAAGAAGGAACATAGGCCTATATCCGTACCGCATCTCTGGTCAACATGAATTGAATGATGCCGATCATGACAAGCGTTTGTAATTCAAGTACTGTGTTTGGTTCAAGGAAAATCTAAATGTAAAAAATGTTCTCGATAAGACTTTCTTTTCTGATGAAGCTTGATTTCATCTATCAAGGCATATCAGTAGTCAGAGTTCCCGCATATGGTCTAGTGAAAACCCACACGAATTTGTTGAGAAGCCATTACATTCTCTTATGTCAAGACTACAAATGCTTGGGCCGATATTCAACTACTATTGCAAAAATTATTTGACAAAAATTATTGCTTCACTCGTTGACGAATTAAGTGACGATGAAAGTTTGACTACTTATTTCTAGCACGATGGAGCAACTGCGCATACCGCCAATTCCTCAATTCGATATTTTAGTGGAATATTTCAAACAAGAGTTATCTCTGAAGGAGTTTGGCATCCTAGATCCCGGATTTGAATGTCTTGGACTTTTACTGGTGGTTAGCGGTGAAGCAGGAGGTTTACGGAAGCAGGTCACGAAATCTACAGGAGTCTAGAGAAAACAGCCGACAGCAAATTGACGCTATCAGGCACGAGGAAATTGACCGAATGTTTGAGAATATGAGACGTTGAATTGACATTTGTATTCGTGAACAGGGTGGACATTTTCAAATGTTTTTGTAGTATGTAAATAGATATTTTGTGATCACACAGAAGTCGAAGTTTCTACAAGAAACTCCACTTTTTATAATGCCGTGACAATCTATTTCTAAGCGACAAAGTATTGCGCATGCATTGATTTATTAGGTGCACAGTGACTTTATGAACGCACTGTATTTACACGATGAAAGCTACAAATTCGTGACTTACACGTAGGCTACATTTACACATTATTCGTGGCCTATGCGTTTCTTCACATGCGCCACATTTATGAACGTCTTTACATACAATAATAATTTAAATTGTGATAATAGGCTCGTGTTAAGCAACAAGATTTGGGTCGACGGATCTGGTAGGCCTACTCAATTGAGTTCGATTTCATCTAGGATTTTTGAATCGGTTTAATGCAGTGAAAGTGACGAAGTCTGCTCAATTGCTCACGAGTGCTGGTAGGTCTACACATACGCTAAATACCACGCACGGGGAATATAATTTATTCACGTGCTTGCTTAAGATTGGCAAATATCAAATGCAAAAACTTATTCAAATTGAGAGTTGGGATTTTAATCCCGGTGGTGGGTGCCCAATATGCATACGGCTGCATGTCGCTCATATAATGTGTCACTGAAATTGTTTCAAATACTTGTAATGGCCTATTAGTGAATACTGATAGCAGTTCTACAAAATAATCGTTTTTTTTATTGTGGATGTCTGTGCTGCAGGGAAGATGACAGTTCATATTTCTCCGATAACAAAAATTATGTAAAAAGTAGTAGCATCGTAAAGCTTACATGTAATAGTGAAATTTAAGTAGCATCTACTATTATGTATAGGCATTATATATCCAACAAGAAGCAAACATCAAATATGCTGCTACTCATATTAGGCCTACCCATACTAATTCACAATTAGAAAGTAACATTCATCCTCTAAGACATTATGAATCGACCCGTTTCGTAATCCCGAGATTGTAATTTTTTGGGATCCCGAAATCCCAGGATTGGGTTTCCAAAATCTCTATATTAATTCCTATCCCGGGATTTGGAAAAGTACCCAGGACTGCAGTCCCTACTCAATATGCTCAATCCCAACCGGGACTCGTTCAATCCTGGGATTCCGCATTGATACGGGATTGAAACTTTCCATGACTTTGGAACTTTAATTCGAAGTCATAAACACATGCACATTTTACATTCTCAACAGCAAGAATGATAGAGCTATTCAATAATAAATAGTATTTCTATGCTTCTTTAAGCTGAGTGGATGGATGTTGACAACTGTGATAACGGGTTGGAGATAAACCTTTAGTTGGGGATTCATAAGCGACCGATTAGTCAGCTCATCATTTGTTAGTCAATTATCTTCTTCCGTCACACGCCGTGTAGTTGTCGACTTAGATCAGATACTGTTTGAAAATCGCTCGCCTTTCCTTACTGTGTAGTCTAGGCATCATTTCAACTCGCTGCAGCGTCTTCGTCGATTTTAGGATTATAAGAGTGATTTATTTGAACTATATGAAGTAAAACTAAATTACCTTTGCTTGCACTCTTAATCATTCGGCAATTTCATGCGTATTTTGAAAGTTCATGCAAGTACAATTTAGGGAATCTAAGTTCGAGCTATTTCTTATTAAAAAGACAGCTTTATACTTTGTCATAATGGCAATCACTAAGTTGCAATGGTGTGTGACGATTTAAGTCGTCAAGCACACATTTACAAGTCTAGCTAAATTTTTATCTGATTTTTCAACCTCAGGAATTTTTAAGCTACTAATAAAGCGCATTTATACCACAAAAACTGGTATAATAAAGTGACAAGAGAACTTTGCATGAGGCATGACAGGCTGTTGTGTATAAGTACAATGTGATGCAATTCCCATAACTTTCAAAATCCTGGGTTTCCGACATATCTCTAGACAGATAAGGTTTCTAAATTGATCAACATTGTGCCAAAAAGGAACGAGAAGATATGTTTCACAACTGCGTAATTCCAAGTTGAAATGATATACCGGTAGGCCTATACAAATAATGAATCAAAGAATGCTTCATTCCCATTATGAGATTTCATTTTTCAACATATTGCTTTATTTCTGACCAAAATTATTTAAATCATAACAGAAATGGTGCAATGCTTGAAATATATGGTGAAATCCAAAAAAATTGAACTTTTTGCAATTTTTTTGTCCTTCCCTGGATTATTAAGTTATTGATCAAACAGTCATAATACATCATTTTGTAGAGTTTCGTCTGCTCTATCTGGCCAATGCATCATTTTTTATATACTTGACAGTCTATTATATTTTTCATTCGCTTGAGTTTTGAAAACACCCGATTTTCACATGTCCCCGGAAATTTATCTACTTTTTAGAAGCCTGTGAAACATATTGAGCAGGCAGCTGACCAAAGTTCTTTTATGCTGTACATAATGTCATTCACCCACCTTATCTGTGAGATAGCGCAGTTGTCTTGAAATTCATTATTTGGAGTTTTAGAGACTAAAGACCGATGTCCCCAAAATTTTGTGTCATCTCTTCGACGTCAAATGCGACTTCTCTTTTGACCCGCTAGCCTTGCCAGTTCTAGAAGACATAAAGTGCAGGTTCAGTAACCATAGAAGTGTTGCACTTTATCATTACTAATCACTTGAAACTAGAAAATTGAGGATGACTTCATTGTAAGATACATCGTCATCTCCTCGAGGCGTCATATTCAATTTTCTTTTCTAGCTTTGCCAACTCTGAGTGAATTGTGGTTTGACATATGAAAATGTTGAAATAGGATGATATCACAATGGTTTGAGGCCTATCTTGATTAAAAATCGAACATTTTTTCTGGGGACAAAAAATCACGAAATTTTCTGGATTTCACCATATCTGGGACTGTGAAATTAGAGTTGCCGTGAATCACAGATGTACGAGATTTATGAACTTTATTTTCCTCACCGGTGTTATATTTTCTACGAGAATATGTAGCACTGCTTTCCAATGGTAAACATGCTTTAAATCAGATAGAGTACTTTATCATTATACTCTAAGATAACAAAGCACTCAGACCTTCGGTCTTTGTGCTTTATTGAAAGATACATCATTTTGAGCAATGACTTGTCTCATATCATTGTTAAAATAATGGATATGGCTTGCAGTTTGGATTTTAGCCTGAATGAGAGTATAGCCTATGCATGTACTTTTTCATGTACTACGGTATCATCAGCCCGTCTCTATTTCTTCTTTCATCTCTTAGAAAAAATTCGTTATTTACACCAAAGTATAATTTGTTAGGAGAATTTTTCCCATTGCTTCATAGTTATCAAAATTCATCTAGAAGGATAAAATCGACACTGCAGCGACCGGCTCATCAATTTCTCTGAGCATCAAAGACGAAAGTCCTGTTTAATAGACTTAAGGGCATATCGGTGAGGGTATCTGAAGAATCTTTCTTCGGGATAGTGTGGTGTATCAAGCAGATTAGCATTTACATGTGTTAGCTGGGAATTCCGATTTGGGACAGTACTATAGAACTTGAAGTATTCTAGTTGAAAGTAGTTGATAGACTACAAGTAGGCCTATTTGCTTTTCATCTTATTCCATTTGTTTCCAGTCTTCATGGATGATATTAGGCTTACATCCTTCGCTATAGCTTTGCTGATGATGCTTCCCATTTTGTGCCGTCCAAAATTAATGCCTCCCATTTTTGCTTGATCTCGCTCGTGCAGATTTCGAGAGAATTTTGAAAACCTAAAAACCCAGAAAAATTTGCATTTTGGCCGGGGAGGCCTGAACTTATAGCAACATTTTGATAGCGTTGGAGAACTAATAATAATATTATCATTGCTCTATAATACTGTAATACTAATATAAAAATACTACAATACTAATTATTTTTTTTGGAATTCACACTGTATTTGATGAATATGATTGTCGCAAACAGACGATTCTTCATGATGAACCAAAAGTACGTTGAGGTATCTTCTTAAAGAATTTATTGGCTATAAAATTGTAATAAAAACTATGTAGGCTTACAGGACCGACGTTTTGCGTATTCACGCTTCTTAAGGGGCAAAGAAATTAAAAAACAATCAACAGAAAATCAGAGTAGCGTCAGGACCAGTGGGTTATTTATCCAGTGGGTTAAAGAATTCTACCCTTACAATAATTGGTCAAAATCTTTTGCAGAAGTTGCCAGAAACACAACGCAATAAGGATTTTTTGTTCTGCTTCATCTTCGAATTGATAATTTTGTTATAGAAGAGTACGTGCATGCCTCACGACAATTCTCTGATGAAGGTTTACTTAAATAAAACTCGGAAACATTTCATCCACTGGACCGTATTATGTGAGTCTAAACATTCCTTCTGCCATTCCATTATGGCCCGGTGATGTGTCACCGATTTCAGTGTTACTTCCTCTCGAGTGACACAGAGCGGTCGAATACATGAATAGGCCTGGCCTGATCGTACGAGTTCTGAGATCACTAGTTGCACAGAAATAGATTGCTCAGACTAGTTGCCCAGAACGAGATTCTGCTAGGAACGATGCCGAAAATGAGACTTTCACAGAATGTAATGAGCCTACCACGAAGCTGCGCGTCTGCCGAGCTCTATCCGGTTCCTTATCTTGTCAGACACGATCAAAGAAAAACGCATTTTAATGCAATAGGACGAAGATTTTTTATATGCAGTTTCTTCAGATCATTTTCTATGCATGCAAATCTGTCTGTGAGGCTATTCACATTCAGATTTGGCAAGCCTCCTAATGTTGAAAAATACAAGTATTTTCAGCAATTTTTCATATACACCTCAAATTCGGTAGTTTTGAATCCTTCTGGATGCGTTGCTGTATTCACTGGATTAAAAATTACGTTGCTTGAGGCTTGTGGGCATCTCTGTTATTTTTGTCTGTTTTTTCCGTTATTGCATGAATTGCATGAATGTTTTTAGTTGTGTGTACGTGTAAGTAGGTAAGATAAGAATCGTCATTCGGCATTCAGTCAAAAATTGTGCCAGAAGCCAGTGGATCCCCGGATTGTATAGATTGCAATTATCTGTCCGATCTGAGGATTAGTTGGTCTTTGGATTGTTCATCATTGGCGGATAGTTTCACGCATCGAATGTACAGTGTATAACCAACGAATATCGAAATCAAATACTAGATGACAGCGTAGGGATAGTAAACTGACATCGAAGTCGCGATTGTTGCGTATCCATTGCTAACTATGGGATGCCAGGCGGATAACCAGAATGCACAGCCGATGGCACGGATATCCATCAAAAAACAACGAACCAGATATCGGTTGGATATCAAGCATAATCGCTTATAAGATATGGATCTCTTTGGGATAAAAATTTGTTATCCGCGGAGATAGACTGGATATCCAAGCGGCTCCTGACGTAGAAATAATGGTGCGTGTCCGTTCACTCGTGAAGATCCGTTGATATCCGGAGAAGCTATAAGATGCTGATCGGATCCGTTTGCTCGGAGGGGTGCGATTTAAAGAAGGCGACAATGATGATGCTGTAGCGCTTCAGCACCATCATTGTGCGTAACTTAGCTATGGTACAATGTAGACGAAAGTAGACAGTGATGTTTTCTCGTAATGATGATATCTGCATGTGCATGTGACAGATATTTCAGAATTATCGTATGTCTACATGTGTATTCATGCCATTGCTGCCCACTGAGATTTCTTGTTTTTTTTAGATTTTCTCATTTTCTAATCCCAGCATTATAAAAATATCTTTAAGAACCTCAGAGCCCTATCGAATGCTTGGAGTGAATTTTGGTAGCCTACTTTTGGTTTCAATTCATGATATCAAGTAAATAACAAAAATCATTGAAAACCATAGCCTGAAAGGGAAGTGACATCTGCTGATATCCTTCTATTCTTGCTCTGTGTCCTATTTATATTTATTATTTGTTGTCACGTTTTTCCTCTAATTTTTGCTCCCTTGGTGTGAGGCCTATAAATGCTCTGCTGTTTTATCCCTTTACAAAGTTCTTATTGACAATAGGCCTATTGCTTTCGGATATTGTAACTTCCATACTAAATTCACATTCCAAAAATTAGACCTAAAAAATTTTCTCATTTTCAATTCCTTCCTCCAGTTTCATGCATCTTCAAGGAATAACATGCCTACTTGACGATCACTTGAATAAGCCAAAGAATGTAGGCAAGGCCTACTATTCAGGTCATGCCGTTGCCCTCCTGATAAACGGAGTGTCAACTTTCCGTTCTCATTACTTGACATGAGATGGCAATTTTCTAATTAATCGATTCGAACATTCTGCAAATTATATTTCGATTACGATTAATGTTCCAAATGATACAAAATTACTCCTGCGATTAGCTCATTTATAGTGTGATGATCATTAAAACTTTGAGCAAATTATCCTGACAAATAATTCTAACAGTGGATGACATTGAATTAGAAGAAAGCATGATCGCCTTATTTCTGTTGTGCAAAATTTACCATGAACCGCTGTCTGAACTAAGATTGTAAACTTTGGGCATCATTTAATATAGGCCTATTTGATTCCATGTTAACTTGCTCTTTTGAGATAAGCGCTTTATTCGATACATAAAATTGTTGAGAGGACTTGTGACCGCATATTTAGATAATAATATACCGCATTGCATTATCGATCGTTTTTGAGTCAAATATACCAAATGCGTCAAATTGTCCGGACGCGTCAGGAAGTTTTCAGAATTTATTTCATGATTTTGAGTCAAATATACGAAGTGCGTCAAAAAGTCTGACTTCAATATTCATTTACTTCAGCTTGAGTCAAATATACTTCTTGCGTCTAATATACCATTTGCGTCATAAAGACCGACTTGCGTCACGTCACGTATCTGAAGTGACGAATTCAGTTGGTAAAAATGGTTTTCTGCGTCAAATTGTCCGACTTGCGTCATTGAAAATCTCCAGTGGTATTGCCCGGATATCTGCGATCAGTCCATAGATTTCTAGCTGTCCACCATCCCAGTCCGGAGAAAATTCCTGGGGCCAATAATGGATTAATTACGCAGTTATTATTGGTCCATGAATTACAGCGACACAAACACTATTGATGAGTCGTGAATGAGCCAGTCATTCCCCAATAAAGCACCAGGAATTATCCGGCCATCTAATACCATTCGCCATGAACTAACCGTGAAACCCTGTACAAAACCTAATCATTATACGGACATGCCAGTAAAGCTCCTGTAACATCCCATGAATGAACCAAAGACGCCATTAATGTCCCAAAAGACGACAGGCATGCGATAATGCATATCCTGCATTCATGATCCAGTCATTAACCGTGACTCTATTCGTTCATTTACAATGCCTATAATATAACCCAGTTTAAGGCACGGTGAACAAGACAATACAAGCTAACCGTTCTATGGCTGGATTATAAATGCAAACGTGAAAGGATGCGCAAAATTGTAAGCTGGTGTCTACTCTAACGTTTACTACAAACGCAAAAGGTGTCAAATACACGAAGAAAATAGTTAATCATGATTGGACTATCTGTCAGAATGAGACTAAAAAAATATATCAAGCGAACACAAACAGGCAAACCCATCTTTGGGTAAAAGACTCGTTGGGTCCTGGAATAGACACCCAATCATCTTGTCATCCTGCGATATAACTGATTGAACATCATCATGTCATCCACAGACATGTTGGTGCTGAGCACGTGTTATCACCATTAATTAAGAGTGAATTAGTATTGGATAATTCGAGGACAGTCATCTGTCAAGATTGTCATCAAAAAATGTATCACCTGTCAAAGATTTAAAAATCTGCCGGAGAAAAACTCATATAGGATCTCCCAGCTGAGAGAATCAAGCCGAATATTCAACCATTTCTTATAACTGGCGGCGATTATTTTGACCCTTGCTCGTAAACAGAGGTTGGAAGTAAAGATGTGCGTCGAATCAGATATTGGTCGACGATCCAATCCGATAGTATACAGGAAAAATCTGAATCCGATCTGACATACTTTTACGGAAATTCGATCCGACCCAATCCGAAATTTTCTATTACTTTGTATGTCTTTGAATTTAAATATTGAATCTCAGCGTATAGCTTCCGGTTTTGTAGGCCTATACATTTTGAATATAGGCATGCAGTTGGTCACATATATCATGTGTGTTCCCAGCCTATTATTGCTACTGGTCTTCAATGTAAGGCAAGACATAGTGCTAATTATCTTAATCATTCGGATTGGCGCCTTTTATGTATAGAGGCTCGAATGATAGAACACTGGGTTCAACCGTATAATATGGCCTGATTATCATTTTCTTGAGAGAGGAAATATCAACTTTTCCTCCCGCAGCTATGTTGTACAGCCCATGGACTTCTATAACATAGCACCTGGACAGAAATCTAAAATATCAGGCATACGAAATGATGCTGATATTGTATTTCATCTTGGTGCATTTAAGAATGGATCTATTGATTAATTTTTGTGATTATGTGCAACCACATCTGGAAAATCATGCCGACTTGCATCAGTTTTGAAGTCTAATTCCTATAGCTACTTTTTTAGTCTGACTTAGGTTTAGTCCACATTTTGCACACTGAAATGTAGTTGGGATGTAGTTGGTAAGTTTACTGTAATTGCCATTCTTATACCGATACACAAACACAGAATTTGCTAAGCGTTTTGCACTGTTTCTACGAACACATCGCTGATTATTTGAAATGCACAAGCAGTAACCCCATTGCAAAATCAAGTGCAAAATGTGAAATGCTGAGTCATCAGGCTGACTCAGCCCCCCCCCTCTGGAAGGAAGGTGAGGGAGTTCGCCAAAGATGTGTTGGGAGGAATGGGTCCGAGAGGAGGAAACTGGTCCCTCCCCCCCCTCTGGAAGTGTTCGGGTAAGGGATGGGAAGGAAGGTGATAGGAATGTGGGAGGAATAGAGTGTGGAAAGGGTGGATGTTGGTGGTGTTGGGATGAGAAAGGCTGGAATTCGGCATGAAGGAGGCCTCGGATGGGAAAACGGAGGGCAGATTCGGAGTCTACGTGAAATGTTGGGTTAGGAAGAATGTTTCCAGCGACATTGGAGAGAAAAAGTTTTCACTGACGTCCCCCCCTCATGCCAAACTTCCAACTTTGGTGTGAGAGATGGTAGAAAGTCGTGCAATAGCTCATTTGAAAGCTAAGAGTGAGAAAAATGCAGTGGAAAGCTCAGTTTGGACTAATTTTCTTGGGTTTAGGGAGGAAAATGGCAGGAAACCGTCAGAGTTGAAAAAGGCAGGTGTTGGTGGTTTTGGGATGAGAAAAGTCGTTTTTCGGGCAGAAGGAGACCTCGGATGAGAAAATGGAGTGCAAATTCGGACGTTTTGGCCAATTTTGGGTCTAGGAACTTCTTCCCAACTCAATTGGAGAGAAAAAGTTCTGACCTCCCCCCTCGGCAACGATCTTCCAACTTTGGTTGTAGACATCGTAGAAAGTCGTGCAATAGCTCGTTTGAAAGCTGGGAGTGAGACAAATTCAGTGGAAGACATGGCTTGTTCGTATCTGCCTTCGTTTAGAGGTGAGATGTTATTGAAAATTTTGGAACATTGACGAAAAAACGACAGAGTTAGAATGTTTATTAAAATCGCTCTAGCGGGTGAAGCAAGCCTCGGACGGCAAAACAGAGACCAGATTTGGAATCAGCGTCACATTCTGCTTCGACATGGTAAATTTGAAAGCCATCGGAGAGAAAAAATTTTCATCATTTTTCCGAAAAACGACAGAGTTAGAATTTTTGCGATGGCTGTGGGCTGTAGAGCCAAAACGAAGCATTGGATGGGAAAATGGAGAGTAGATTCGGATTCAGCGTCAAATTCTACATGGAAATGGCGAATTTCCAGCTCCATCGGAGCACTAGAACCGGAGATAGACGGGTTTTTAGTGTTTGAATGATGGGTATTACGTCATCAGCTGATCGCCACACACTATATAAGTGGAAACTCGGCTTGTGGAAATCAGTTCTCCTCCCGACTGGGTTGGGGTAGGTGAACTCTGGAGCTCCGATGATAGCATTGGAAATCTGAAAAACCGGGTTTCTGAAAGAAACCGACTTAGACAATTTCATTGCTGAAGTCAGCTAAGGCGTCAGACTTAGAGGTTCGCCAGGAGATGGCCTTCGTCTCAAGGCCATAAAAGACTCCAAAACTTTAAAGGTTTGTAACTTTGCTTCTACAAGTCCGTTTGACTTGATTCAAAAAAGGTTCGATCACTATTGACCTGTCCTAAGTAATCGACTACTTATAAAATTTCATAAGTAGTGCTAAAAAGTTGAAAAATTTAAATTCACTATTTTTGGAGGTTTTCTGGGGTGTTCGACCCTGCTGAAGTCAACTCTACAGGTTTTAATGTCTGAGCCAGTCTTCTCATGGTATAAGCAGCTTTTCACTGAAAGCGAGCAAAACACGGAGAGTTTTGCTGTAATATTCCACTGACAGGGTGTTCCTTCGGGACGGCGGACGATGCCGTAGTGATAAGTGTGGCAAGGGAGTGTGTCATAGTTTAGACCGAAACCGCTGGGGCAACTCATGTCTCATGTTGGGCATTTCACACAGTTCTCAACGTAGCACTTTCAACGCCAATCGGTTGAATCTTAGCTATCTTGTCATGGGTGGCCTCTAAACATCTCCATTGCAAAACGCTGGTGAATCAAGCTCTCTACGGCTTGCTATCAAGCTGATCAAAGTCTGTCAACCTCTTACCAACTCCACCGGTTTTCATGTCTGGCGATCAAGTCATGGACGGTGCAAGTCACGGAGATTTTCGGTGTGATACTTCCTGTGGGTGGGCGTTCTTTCGAGACAGCGGTGAAGTCCGTAGCGATGAGTACTGCACGAGACGTTGGCAATGGTAATCCTTGTGAAACCTCTCTGCGTCATGTTTGCAAGTGGTTGCCTTTCGTCTCAACGTTGTACTCTGACCGCCAGGGCGACATTTAGCTATCTGCCACAGGTTACCTCATAAAATCGCCATTGCACTTGCCTCCCGACAGTTGGCCAAGCATGCGAGAATGAACCATCAGTTCTTCTTGTCTCTATCACGATGACGAAATCATGAATGGAATGAAGGGAGGACATTCATGCGCCACACGCAACACATCACAGACTTCTCTCTTCGCTAGTGAACAAGCTCTTGTCAGTATCGTACAAAGGTTTTACTGCAGCACAGGTTGATTTATAGTTAGAAAAGTTTGATCATGATGTTTTATGAAACACATGTCATAAAGTGTAAGCGCTAGTGTAGTCAAGTAGTTTTACTGTGACGTACGTTTGTGAAAGTAAAGTTTGATCATCGAACTTTATTCGTGAGTGTCATCAGAAAGTGTATCATGGCTTGTAAAAGCAAAGTTTAGTATAGTCAAATATTTTTACTGTAACACAGGTTGATGTATAGTTAGAAAGTTTGATCATGACGTTTATTCGTGAGTGTCATCAGAAAGTGTATCATGGTTTGTAAAAGCAAAGTTTAGTATAGTCAAATATTTTTACTGTAACACGGGTTGATGTATAGTTAGGAAGTTTGATCATAACGTTTATTCGTGAGTGTCGTCAGAAACTGTATCATGGTTTGTAAAAGCAAAGTTTAGTATAGTCAAATATTTTTACTGTAACACAGGTTGATGTATAGTTAGAAAGTTTGATCATGACGTTTATTCGTAAGTCTAGTCAGAAACTTCATCATGTTGTACAAAAGTTTTACTGCAGCACAGGTTGATGTATAAATAGAAAATTTGATCATTTAAGTTGTATTCGTGAGTCTAGTCAGAAAGTGCATCATGGTTTGCAAAGTTAGTGTAGTCAAGTAGTTTTACTGTGACACACGTTTGTAAAAGTAAAGTTTGATCATTGACGTTGTATTCGTAAGTCTAGTCAGAAACTTCATCATGTTGTACAAAGGTTTTACTGCGACACAGGTTGATGTATAGTTAGAAAATTTGATCATGGCGTTTTATGAAACACAAGTGTTATGAAATGTAAGCGTTAGTGTAGTCAAATAATTTTACTACGACACACGTTTGTGAAAACAATGTTTGATCATTGACGTTGTATGACTGACCGAACTCATCACAGCACTAGAAAGTTTTAGAAGGTTTTACTGCACAATGTAGATTGTCTTGTAACTTACTTTCACAGTGTTAGAAAGTTTTATTGGAGACCGTTGCCAAATGTTTCCCTATTAGAAAATTCAAACTTCATGACTGTTAGATTCGCTTCATCAGGTTTACTAAAAGCAGTTTTCTACTGCAATGAGAGTTTAGAATGTTATATGAAAACAGTGTTCGCCACAGCACTAGAAAGTTTTTATCCTTAGTTGAGATCCGGACTGCAGTGTGTAAAATGTTTTATGTGACAGTCTTTTCACAAACGGTGAAGTGTAAATTCAGAGTGAATTCATCTGTTAGGTAGTCATTAACTTTGGATGTGAAGAAAAGCGAATCTGTGTACAGAATGAATTGAATATTAGACAACACATGCAAGTTTTTGACGACTTGAGTGGTTGAAATCAAGTCTAAGTTTAACATGTTGGATATAAGAGTGAGATGGATAGGAATAAGTGTTGAATGTTTTATAAAATCAGATGTTGTCACACACTTTGAGTGTGTATTCCATGACATTGAATCGCATGGGTTGTAAAGTCCATCATCCAAGGCTAGGCTCCTCTACGGTCGGATTTAGGGTTTTATATCACATGTGTTAACCGTTCGTGTAGAATATGTGAAGCACATGTTCGCTTAAACGCAAATGTTGAAATAAGTTTTGTAAGAAGTCTTTGACAGGTTGTTGTGAAACTTAGCGAACGTTGAAAAAAGTTTTATAAAATGTTTCTGCAGTCACACTCGTTGGCGTACCAGCTTTACTAAATGTGCTGTTTGCCTTTATCAAATTGAATGTGTGTGTTTTGTAAATAAAGACAGCGTGTTTGCACTCTGCATCGACAGCATACAAGTATAGACATAACAACCTGTAACGTTGTTAGTCGAATGCATATGAGATAGGAAACATTATGTGTGAGATAAAAATCAACCTGCTAGATGAAGTGAAACACAAAAGTGTCACAACTAGTTTACGGGAAATAAAGGAGAACTGTGACAACGTTTACACTCATCATAGACAGATGAACATATAGTCAAACTTTCTGACACTCAAATGAAATTCGTAAACATGAACCGTGGTGTACGAAACTTTATGACAACAACTTTATGTTGGCAAAACTTTCATAGATTGCAGGCGTGTTGAAAGCTGATATAAAGACCTGTAGAAACGCATAAGTCTTAGTTCAACGACTCGACCCTTGAACTCACACAATGAATACGTCTGTGTAGAAAACTCATTTGTAGGAAACAGCATTTTCTGTGCGAATGCAGACGATGTAAACATGACATTTAACATGGCTTGCAATAGTCAACACGCTGCCATTCAAAACGTTTATCATAAACCTATCAGTGAAAAAACCCCTCCTGTGCCTACAAAGAATCATAAGTGCTCTCTGACACCTGTTTGTTTCGCTAGCCCCTCAGCAGATAGAGTAGAACACAAAGATGTACGCTACCTCTCTCTCTGGCACCCGTCTGTCACATTAAACAGAGATCTATCGCATCTGTCCAAGGATGCAGGAACGCATCATCATCTCAGACCTCCCACACAGCTCATTGCTATCGCGCCGGAGAGATTATCGTGGGTGACTGAAAGGATTCTCACGTTGACAATTCGTTACTGTACACTCTGCGCGCGCAAGTAACCATTTGCTGCTAAAGCATGGACACTGCCAATTTGTACAAGGCTTCAATACCTTGCTAGCCAGTTACAAAAATGTGAGAGGAATATAAGAGAGACGTTCACACTCATTTATCAAATACTAGTCGTTTGATGCAATGTCGTTCGATATCGCTTTCTTTGACATGAGCCGAACCCTTGAGCTCCGCTGTGGGTGCAGAGTGAAGATGGGGAAAGTCTTTCTCCTGGCTGCTTTGCAGGCAGAGAAAGGCGAATCAATTCGCTGCCCCGTCCACCTCATTCCACATGAGCTTGTGGAAAACCCTTTATTTAGGGATATGGCGCTAGAATATCTGGCGTTGCTGAGAATTCAGCGTCCGGAATACTTCGAGTAATCGAAGTATTCCATCAGTCCTTCCGAGGGCCCGGTCACCAATTCGTTGGAGGCCACCCTATTAACAAAGAAAAGTTACAGACTGTGCCACACACAAACACTAGATTCAAGGATCTCTATCTTTCTTAGAAAATGAAGAAGCTCTTATTAAATTCATCTGATGAGAACTCAACTTCATGACAAGTGTTAAACTTGTCCAACACACATCTTCAAAGGTCTAACTGCCATGAAATCATCATGTTTAAAGTTTTAAAGCCCCTATGATAAGTAGCAAGGATCTTTTACATGTTGTGAAATATAAACGTGTGTAGAGAGAGGTTTTGACCTGAAGTCATGAATTTATTTCTTCACTACCCCTCAAATGGAAATAGCAAGGGTGGTGGAAGAATCATCAGAGCAACATGTTCTATAGTAATGCAGGCAATGACAGTCACGGTTGGACTTAGAGATTTAGCGTTCTATATAACATACATCAATGATAACTGTTGTTGTAGAGTGTATACATGCATTTACTAACTTAGCCATTGGTGAATGACATGGCTAAATTGCTAAAGTCCATCATCTAATGGGTAGGGTTACCTACCGTTGGATTTAGGGACTTAGGGATTTGGATAATACAAATGAACGATCTCTTTCAGTGTAGAATGCGTGATGCATATGTTCGCTTTATAAAATGACTTTGAAGGCAAGACTTAATTTTCATGGTGAAAAGCCAGTTTTGATATCATTGATGAGAGATAGTTACATACTCATTATGTTATGCACTTTACATTTGATGTGGTCAGCTGAAAGGTGATTGATGCATGTTCAATAGAAGCGTTGTATGTAACTTAGTGATTGGAATCATAAGTGTGTAAAGAGTTGATGAGGAAAATATATCATAGTCAACGCAGGAAAGTTTCTTGTTATCCAATCTAGGAATATATGAACATCATTCATCAGTCAGTGTTGTATTTTAAAAGTCGTATGCTGACAAAGACATAAGTTTACAGCAAAACTCCTAAATCCATGTGTCCCTGTGTTGAGATTTAAGGATTTAGCGTTTTAAAAGTGTAAGTTACATAGATAAATCACTAAGACCATAGCATAGTCAAGCCTATGACAAGATTTGGCGTTTTATATGATCCCTGTTAGTAATGTTTGTTTGTGTAGAATGTGACTCAATGCGTTTAGTCAGATAATGTATCGTCAATGTCATTCACTTGGTTAGATGATGAAGAAAGTGTGAGATAGAAGTGAAAGCGAACTCATAGTAGTAACATTGTAGGAATAAGTAAAGTGAAGGTTATGTCGTATGAAATGAGTTATACAAGACTAGCTCACATTGAACTGAATTGTTAGTGTAACAAAAAGCTGTATGGGTTTCAATAACATATCATGTAGATACTGTGTCGTTTTCTTTTCACATAAAGTTGGACTTCAAACAGAGTGGATTGGCTTAGTAATAATGTTACAACCATTTTACTGTTTGTAAAGTTAGGAATAATATGAGAATCATTTCAGTGTTTGCAAGATAGGTAAAGTATAAAATAGTGTCACAAGCATTTCACTGTTTGTAACGTTAGAAATAAAGTTGATGTTTGTTAAGTTTGAAATCATGCTAGATTTCAGTGTGTAAGATAGGCGAAGTAAAAAATAAAATCCGTGCCATGGTCACTGTTTGTAAGTTAGGAATTTTCAGAATCAGAATCATTTAAGTAAGATAGGTAAAGCATAAAATAGTGTCACAAGCATTTCACTGTTTGTAACGTTAGAAATAAAGTTGATGTTTGTTAAGTTTGAAATCATGCTAGATTTCAGTATGTGTAAGATAGGGGACGTATAAAATAATGTTAGAATCCTTTCAGCATTTGTAACGTTACAAATAAAGTTGATGTGTGAGAACTGTATTCCAATCATGGTTTAAGTGACAATGTGTGTGCGTGTGTGTGTGTGTGAGAGATTGAGTTCAACGTCATTGAGAGATGTAGCTTCATGCGCTGCGTAAACGAACACTTTATAAGACGATGCGAGTCCAGTGAAAGCGTATACAATTGTACAAACACACAAAATTGAAATGTCATGGGAATGCAGTATTGAACTTTACAAGCATCCTTCGAATGAACCATTGAATCAAGCCTCTTCGAAAGTGAGCATGATATAAGAAAACATTCAAATGGTGTGAATCCCCTAAGTATCATTGTGAGCATCTGTACTTTTATCATTCCATGTATTTTATCACACACTAGGAACTATTCAATCTTTTCATCTTCGGATACATTCAGTTCACTTGAGGGTCAGACAAACTTGCCACTCAGGATAAAGAGATCGCTGTCACAAAGCGTGAGCCGAGCGTCATTCCCCTTCCGTCACAACGAAGCGAGAATGTCCATTTATGGTAATCTTGACTCCCTGCGTCAGTCAGGAAAATTAGCGGTTGAGATTCCAAATATGGTGAGATGAAATCGTTTGAAGGAGACATGACCAAATTTGGACATTGGCATATTCTGTCTTTGTGAGAAAGAAGTATGTAAGGCGCTTCTCCCTACCCAATGTCACTCCTGTTTCCTCCTTTCAACGGTGAGTCGTCTGACGTTTGCTATCAGACGTTCTAAGTTAGAGATTTAAAGTCAGATCTTACAGGCATCACTGATACACTTTCTAACACTAGGGTCTTAAGGTTAGGGCCATCATTGTCTGTCCTATGCCATTTATTACAAACATGCTTCTGATAAACAGTACTTTCTTGTGAGAACTGTAGTAAATAACTAACTTTTATCTTGCAGTCAGTTTGAACATGGTTTTATCAAAGTCTTCATGATACAGCGTCACAAGATGTTCATGCGATAAAGTATACAGAGGGACCGAATACAAAAAGCACTTGAGACAGGTGGAACACATTGGGGAGCATAAGAAGGTCTTTGAAATAAAGACCTGTGTCCATCATGCTGTGGAAGGAGACTCTGACTTTGTCGAATTTAGGAAAAGACATGGCCAGTGTCCTAGTGCGTCTATTTCTAACTGCCACTTCAAAAAGTGGAAGGAGAGAATAGGGCGGCTGTAAGACACATTGTCGACTTGGATGATGACGGGAGCAATCATTTCCTCAGCGATACAAGCAGCAGTGAGGAGGAAGGGGAAGTACAGGAGGTGAGAGCCGTTTTCATGAGTGGTAAACAGGAATCTGAACATGTATCTGAGCGCGCATCTGAACATGTAGAGGAGCCACTTAACACTTCTACGCCAAAGAAAGGCGGTATACGCGAGCAAACAAGAGCTCTAGATAGAGATGAGTTGAAGGCGAAAGCATCACAGCAAGCCCATTACATGCTGCTCAAAGATCGCTATGAGGCCATGAATAGACAAAATATAGAGATGGTGCAGGACATAGCCAAACTAGAAATTAAAGTGGGAACGGTGAAAGTCTTACAGGAGAAAGTATTACAGCTGCAGAAGAGAGAGGAAACATTAATGAAAGAGAGGCGGGAATGGAAGGAGAAGGAGATGGCTTATGAGGAGGTAGTATCCGAGTTGAATCATCAGAGGCAGGAGGTTACCAGACTTGGTGTAATAGAGTGGAACTGTCAAGGGATGAGAGAAGAAAATCATGACCTGAAGAGGAGACTTAGTCAGGCTGAAGACATCAACAAGGAAATGAAGAGAAGACACGTAGAGGTACACCTGCCAATCTACAGAAACCAAGTATGTGACGTGCCTACTGTTACAGATGATTTAAACACCACGCAGGAGTGCTACGAGGGAGGTGGGGTCACCTGCATTCATATCAGTATGGAGGTAGACGGTCGACTGTGTGATTTTTCAGTGAGAAAAGTGAAGAGGAAAATTCCTAGTAAGTTACTCGAACGTCATTGCCTCTCAATCAACTCTAACACTATTTTTTCTTTCTTACAGAGATCTTTGAGCAAAAGTAGAGAGGAGTCGGAGAACGCCACAAACAGCCTTCATGAGGCTAGTGAATGTCCCAAACAGCCTTTATGAGGCTACCCATAATGAGGCCAGAAAGTGTTTTCACTTTCTGACGGTTCCAAGCCCGTTGAACTCAGAGGATAGGTTGAAAATTGATGAAGGGGATGAAAGGTTGGCCACTCACACGCCAAACGTATACAGATATCAAATTTCTATCTTCATTAGTTTGCAATCTCTCTTCACAGTGTGATACAAACACTCATCTTCAGCGAGCTAAGAATGAATAATCAAAGTCTCCATTAAACTAGAGTGATGAAGTAACTCATACATGTTACTAGACATGAAGACATCAAATGTTACTCGTGTAAATTGAAATGAACCGCTGAAGCATCTTAGGTTCTCATAACCTTCTCACACCTGAGTAACAGGAATTGACAAGCCTGGGTCATGTACATGAATGCGATACAATTCACAACAGTCATTGCAAAGTGATTAGAGTGTTAGAACACATGGTAGGGATTGTGTTGAGACCACTGCAGTAACATTCTGGGAATAATTAAAGTGAAAATATGTGTCACATAAAATGAGTGATACAAGATTAGCCCACATTGAAATGAATTGGGAGTGTAACAAGCAAGCTGTGTGGGATTCAGCATATGTTTGAAGACAAGCGCTGTTAAAGGGTTTTGAGATGATGTGAATTTTATCACATCATGTTCATGGATGTAACAGAATGAATGTCTCTACTGGTTGAGTGTATAAGATAGAACACATATCATAGTTGTTGTATGTAAATTAAAGGTTCATATTCGATGAAAGCAAAGATTGAGATTGCAAAGTTTAATGAATAGGTTGTGTAATTAACTGTTTGAATCAGTGACATAGTTAAAAGAAGCAACAATAGCATATCGAGACAATATCATGTAGCATCAGGGCATTTGGTTTATTCATGTAAAAGTTAGATAGAAGCAACTTGTTGATGCAGCATGACATCATGAGTGCGGAAGCAGGAATAACATGCTATGACTGGAGCATCCGTTGAAATTGATTGTATGTCAACTGTACATGAAAAGTTATTTCCAAAAGCTTGACATGGACACATTAAGAGTTAAGTCACTGCAAGCCTTTCATATTGATGAGCATGTAGTCACACATGATAGAAAAATTACTAATGTCATAAATATGAAAATCAGTGCATGTTTGGAGTCAGGTACTGCTAGTTGTTTCATGATAGTATTTGATATCGAAGATTTAATGTAATGTATCACATGTCAATAGATTTCAGGTGTAATAGAATAAATGTCGTTGCAGGTTTCGAGTGTATAGGATAGAGGACATGAAATGAATTGGTAGTATAACAAAAAAGCTGTGTGGGTTTCAACAACATATCATGGTCATACTGTGTCGTTTTCTTGTCGTTTCAATAGAGTGGATTGACTTAGTAATAAAGTTACAACCACTTTACTGTTTGTAAAGTTAGAAATAAAGTTGATGATTGTAAAGTTAGAAATAAAGTTATCATCATGTCGCTGTTTGTAAGATAGGTGAAATATAAATGAAGTCAGATTCACTTCACTGTTTGCAACGTTAAAAATAAAGTTGATGTTTGTAAAGTTTGAAATCATGTTAGAATCCTTTCAGTGTTTGTAAGATAGGTGAAATGTAAATGAAGTTATAATCACTTCATTGTTTGCAAAGTTAAAAATAAAGTTGACGTTTGTAAAGTTAGAAATAAAGTTGATGAATGTAAAGTTAGGAATAATATCAGAATCATTTCAGTGTTTGCAAGATAGGTAAAGTATAAAATAGTGTCACAAGCATTTCACTGTTTGTAACGTTAGAAATAAAGTTGATGTTTGTAAAGTTTGAAATCATGTTAGAATCCTTTCAGTGTTTGTAAAGTTAGAGATAATAGGTTTAATAAGTACGTTAGAGAGTTGACTGTACCGAGATCTAAGGATTAGGTCACATTAGAATTCAAGTAATTGAATGTCATCTTAATAAAGATAGAAATGTGTTTGTGGCTGCATGTGGTGCAAGAGTGTCCTCCCATTTAATTCCATTCATCATATATCCTTCCCCTCTGCATTCCATATCCGTAGATATGTGGCGCGCTTGGGACCGCTTTAGCTGCATTAGAAGGAAGTTCTTATAAGAACTCATGATGCATTCACGAGGAAATGTGGTGAAACAGTGTGCTGTATGTGTGCATGATGATTTTATGAACTAAAGAACGCTCATCACTCACTCCATCACTGAAAGAAAACATGAACGAGTTGAGATGACAGCCATTCGCATGCATGTGTAAAACTCTTACTTCATCATCCGATATCACAATGACATCCACACTTTCAATGTCCTCACTTTCCATGTTATCACTTTCGACCGTCTCGCTCTCGCTGGTTGCCATCTCGGCCTCGCTCCCCACCGTCTCGGCGTCACTTGCCACCGTCTCGGCCTCACTTGCCTCCATCTCAGCCTCTTCTCGCACTTGTCGATTCAAATCTTCCTGTAGGGTGAAGTAAGAATAGTACTTCACGAATTCCACAGTGATGTCCTCACCATAGATATCACTGTGGAATTCTTCACCGCGGTGTATGATACGAAAAGGTATCACGCACGCTGTTGGCTTCTCAGACATGATTATGATAGTAAAATGCAAGAGACTCTGCTTTATATGAGAATGATACAGTCTTTTAAATGTCTGATTCGTGCAATCATATTGCTCTAAACTTATCGTTGGAGGAAGAAAGGGGAAGACATATTTTCATTGACTGCTACCCTCAACCACTCAACAAACTTAGATGCATTTATCGCATGAATCTCCCTTCCGGTACGATAGCAATGAGCTGTGTGGGAATCAGCCAGGTGCTACGATACGTTCCTACATCCTCGGACAGATGTGATAGCTCTCTGTTTCATGTGACAGACGGCCGCCAGAGGGAGAGCGCGTACATCTTTGTGTTCTACTCCATCTGCTGAGGGGCTAGCGCGACAGACGATCGCCCACCGGCTGCGCTGTCATTCATCTTTGTGTTCTACTCTATCTGCTGAAAGGCAGGGCGACAAACAGGCGTCAGAGAGCACTTATGATTCTTTGTGTGCACAGGAGGGGAACATGTGTTTCACTGATAGGTTTTATGATAGACGTTTTGAATGGCAGCATGTTGACTATTGCAAGCCATGTTAAATGTCAATCCGTGTGTCATTTTTACATCGTCTGCATTCGCACAGAAAATCACTTGATGCAGGTTTCAATGTTGATTCTATGATCAATGCACGATTCGTTTAGAAATGAGACACGGTTTCATTTGTCATGTACATGAAAAGCAAACTTTGATTCTAACCTTTCATGCTCATGGAAAGTCCTAATATTCGCTGTTTCATACTCATGAAATAATTCCACTGACAAAGACTTGATCATTCAATGACATGCTTTGCTGTTTCCTACAAATGAGTTTTCTACACAGACGTATTCATTGTGTGAGTTCAAGGGTCGAGTCGTTGAACTAAGACTTATGCGTTTCTACAGGTCTTTATATCAGCTTTCAACACGCCTGCAATCTATGAAAGTTTTGCCAACATAAAGTTGTTGTCATAAAGTTTCTTACACCACGGTTCATGTTTACGAATTTCATTTGAGTGTCAGAAAGTTTGACTATATGTTCATCTGTCTATGATGAGTGTAACCGTTGTCACAGTTCTCCTTTATTTCCCGTAAACTAGTTGTGACACTTTTGTGTTTCACTTCATCTAGCAGGTTGATTTTTATCTCACAAATAATGTTTCCTATCTCATATGCATTCGACTAACAACGTTACAGGTTGTTATGTCTATACTTGTATGCTGTCGATGCAGAGTCTTTAACACGCTGTCTTTATTTACAAAACACACACATTCAATTTGATAAAGGCAAACAGCACATTTAGTAAAGCTGGTACGCCAACGAGTGTGACTGCAGAAACATTTTATAAAACTTTTTTCAACGTTCGCTAAGTTTCACAACAACCTGTCAAAGACTTCTTACAAAACTTATTTCAACATTTGCGTTTAAGCGAACATGTGCTTCACATATTCTACACGAACGGTTAACACATGTGATATAAAACCCTAAATCCGACCGTAGAGGAGCCTAGCCTTGGATGATGGACTTTACAACCCATGCGATTCAATGTCATGGAATACACACTCAAAGTGTGTGACAACATCTGGTTTTATAAAACATTCAACACTTATTCCTATCCATCTCACTTTTATATCCAACATGTTAAACTTAGACTTGATTTCAACCACTCAAGTCATCAAAAACTTGCATGCGTTGTCTAATATTCAATTCATTCTTTACACAGATTCGCTTTTCTTCACATCCAAAGTTAATGACTACCTAACAGATGAATTCACTCTGAATTTACACTTCACCGTTTGTGAAAAGACTGTCACATAAAACATTTTACACACTGCAGTCCGGATCTCAACTAAGGATAAAAACTTTCTAGTGCTGTGGCGAACACTGTTTTCATATAACATTCTAAACTCTCATTGCAGTAGAAAACTGCTTTTAGTAAACCTGATGAAGCGAATCTAACAGTCATGAAGTTTGAATTTTCTAATAGGGAAACATTTGGCAACGGTCTCCAATAAAACTTTCTAACACTGTGAAAGTAAGTTACAAGACAATCTACATTGTGCAGTAAAACCTTCTAAAACTTTCTAGTGCTGTGATGAGTTCGGTCAGTCATACAACGTCAATGATCAAACATTGTTTTTACAAACGTGTGTCACAGTAAAACTACTTGACTACACTAACTTTGCAAACCATGATGCACTTTCTGACTAGACTCACGAATACAACTTCAATGATCAAACTTTCTAACTATACATCAACCTGTGCTGCAGTAAAACTTTTGTACGACACTGACAAGAGCTTGTTCACTAGCGAAGAGAGAAGTCTGTGATGTGTTGCGTGTGGCGCATGAATGTCCTCCCTTCATTCCATTCATCATTTTTCTTCCCCTCTGCATTCCATATCCGAAGATATGTGGCGGGCTCGGGACCGCTTTAACTGCATTAGAAGGTAGGCCCTTAAAAGAGCCTATGGGTCGTTCCCGACGAAGGGTGATGAAAGAATGCGTTGCATGTATGAAAGTTGATCTTATGTTTTTAAAAAGACTATCGTCTAACTTGGGTGGGACTGGCCGATCCTGCTGAGAGAGACTCTTAGTCTCTCTATGTCAGCGGCATCATCCTCCTCTACTACCACCCGACTGTCAGAGGGCGGTATATAACCCCACTCTGTTGAATCGGTATCATCATCAACAGCCGATGAACCAATTCGAGCAAGATTGTTATAAATCCTTTCTCGCTCTTCCATCTGCGAAAACTCTTCAAATAGATTTCTCGGCTTCAACCGAGGCTTGTCAGGAGAGCTGACCAGAGTGTTCGGCGTCTGCATGACTGAAATGAAATTAAATGAGAGTCAGAGGTTAATGTACCGAGCGAGCACAAAGCCATGATTCAGACCTTCCTTATTTGGCCATGCTTTTAACTTGACAACAGCAGTTTTACCATGTATGGGCATCGGCAGTCACTGTCCTTTCCGTTACCAACTCCCAACACAAAGACGGATTCCCTATGACGCGAAAAGGTTTGACGACAATGCCTGCAGTAACCGCCCCATTTTTACCAAGTTACAATGACAAACGATAGACGTTAACAACCCTGAGTTACTGAGGCTAGACGAAGAAGGCCTGATAGCAAACCAGCAACCGTTTGGGTGTTAAGCTCTTGAATCCGTTACAGGCATTACTCAGAGGGGATCTTATCCCAGCTCCAAGGCAATCACAAATCCAACCTCGAGCGGACAGAGCGTGCGTCATGTCACTGTGTTGGTATCCGGGCCCCGATTTTGACATAAAAATCGGTGGAGTTATTTACAAGAGGAAGCAAGTCGTTGCTTTGATCAGCTTGATAGCAAGCCGTAGAGAGCTTGATTCACCAGCGTTTTGCAATGGAGATGTTTAGAGGCCACCCATGACAAGATAGCTAAGACTCAACCGATTGGCGTTGAAAGTGCTACGTTGAGAACTGTGTCAAATGCCCAACATGAGACATGAGTTGCCCCAGCGGTTTCGGTCTAAACTATGACACACTCCCTTGCCACACTTATCACTACGGCATCGTCCGCCGTCCCGAAGGAACACCCTGTCAGTGGAATATTACAGCAAAACTCTCCGTGTCTTGCTCGATTTTAGTGAAAAGCTGCTTATACCATGAGAAGACTGGCTCAGACATTAAAACCTGTAGAGTTGACTTCAGCAGGGTCGAACACCCCAGAAAACCTCCAAAACTAGTGAATTTAAATTTTTCAACTTTTTAGCACTACTTATGAAATTTTATAAGTAGTCGATCACTTAGGACAGGTCAATAGCGATCGAACCTTTTTTGAATCAAGTCAAACGGACTTGTAGAAGCAAAGTTACAAACCTTTAAAGTTTTGGAGTCTTTTATGGCCTGGAGACGAAGGCCATCTCCTGGCGAACCTCTAAGTCTGACGCCTTAGCTGACTTCAGCAATGAAATTGTCTAAGTCGGTTTCTTTGAGAAACCCGGTTTTTCAGATTTCCAATGCTATCATCGGAGCTCCAGAGTTCACCTACCCCAACCCAGTCAGGAGGAGAACTGATTTCCACAAGCCGAGTTTCCACTTATATAGTGTGTGGCGATCAGCTGATGACGTAATACCCATCATTCAAACACTAAAAGCCCGTCTATCTCCGGTTCTAGTGCTCCGATGGAGCTGGAAATTCGCCATTTCCATGTAGAATTTGACGCTGAATCCGAATCTACTCTCCATTTTCCCATCCAATGCTTCGTTTTGGCTCTACAGCCCACAGCCATCGCAAAAATTCTAACTCTGTCGTTTTTCGGAAAAATGATGAAAATTTTTTCTCTCCGATGGCTTTCAAATTTACCATGTCGAAGCAGAATGTGACGCTGATTCCAAATCTGGTCTCTGTTTTGCCGTCCGAGGCTTGCTTCACCCGCTAGAGCGATTTTAATAAACATTCTAACTCTGTCGTTTTTTCGTCAATGTTCCAAAATTTTCAATAACATCTCACCTCTAAACGAAGGCAGATACGAACAAGCCATGTCTTCCACTGAATTTGTCTCACTCCCAGCTTTCAAACGAGCTATTGCACGACTTTCTACGATGTCTACAACCAAAGTTGGAAGATCGTTGCCGAGGGGGGAGGTCAGAACTTTTTCTCTCCAATTGAGTTGGGAAGAAGTTCCTAGACCCAAAATTGCCCAAAACGTCCGAATTTGCACTCCATTTTCTCATCCGAGGTCTCCTTCTGCCCGAAAAACGACTTTTCTCATCCCAAAACAACCAACACCTGCCTTTTTCAACTCTAACGGTTTCCTGCAATTTTCCTCCTTAAACCCAAGAAAATTAGACCAAACTGAGCTTTCCACTGCATTTTTCTCACTCTTAGCTTTCAAATGAGCTATTGCACGACTTTCTACCATCTCTCACACCAAAGTTGGAAGTTTGGCAGGAGGGGGGGGGACGTCAGTGAAAACTTTTTCTCTCCAATGTCGCTGGAAACATCCTTCCTAACCCAACATTTCACGTAGACTCCGAATCTGCCCTCCGTTTTCCCATCCGAGGCCTCCTTCATGCCGAATTCCAGCCTTTCTCATCCCAAAACATCCAACACCCGCCTTTTTCCAACTCTGACGGTTTCAGAGATTCCAACCATTGCCTCACAGTTCCTCCTTCCTTCCTTCCAGAGGGGGGGGAGGGACCTGTTTCCTCCTCACGGACCCATTCCTCCCAACACATCCTTGGCGAACTCCCTTCCTTCCAGAGGGTGGGGGGCTGAGTCAGCCTGATGACTCAGCATTTCACATTTTGCACTTGATTTTGCAATGGGGTTACTACTTGCACAAATTCACAAAGCCTGTAGAGCAAGAGTAATAAGAATACAATGCATGTGACTTCTGTATGAATGACATGGATTCAAATAATCAGCCTCATTTCGTATAGAAGAGTAAAGGATATCTGATCAGACTTCATTTCAGATGCTAGTTATAGAGTAAGGAATCGATTGAGCTCTAATCATGAAATGCGTCATCTTTCAACTTTAAAATATTGTGTCTACCCCAGAACTAGAGTTCATGTACTCTTGGACCCAAAACTTCCATTGGGTAACGTGGACCTCGGTTTGGAATCTCCGTTAATGAGCCTGCATCTGGATTTTCTGACTTGCACATGACAACCCAATTGCACCTTGCTCTGACATCATGGCTCTATACGATGACTGCTTTTATCCACCATATAAGAATCATGTTCACTTTTATTGGCATAGTTGTAGTTTTTCGCATCTTCAATCCCTGCGATTCATGTTCAAGTAAATGTAAGTCAAGTCGAGACAAGCTTCGTAAGTTTCGCTTTGGTAATTTCTGCACCTACAGAATTCATGGGTGCAATTGGGTCAGAAAATCCAGCTACAGACTCATTAACGGAGATTGTAAACCGATTTCCTCGTTACCCAATGGAAGTTTCACGCTAGTTATAGATTACATGAGCCTGAGCGTAGAGGGATGGATAGATAGCTAAGGGAGGAAACGTTTATTTCCTCTCGAAAGATGTATCTTTTCATTTTGTGATTTATACATGTCTACTGTTTATTACAAAATTGATGGTTGCGTCGCGAAATCTATGAATGAGTATGTTAAGGGAGTACATGGATATCTTGGTTTGTGGCAAATCACAATTTGTTTATAGACTTCTATGATTTGTCCTTTATAGGAGTTAACATAGAAAAGTTAACTGCGGTTGGAAAAGTTAGCTTTATCATCCCATGGAACTGAAAAGTTTATTTTTCCACCAAAGTTTATAATTGCGGATCGCATGTGCATTACGTTTGGGTCTCCCGCTTTGTCAACAACATGTCTGTGTCTGTGGAGAAACTGTGGATCAGTGTGGATTACATGGCCTCCGATGTAAGAAGAGCGCCGGAAGAAATGCGCGTCACCAAGAGGCCAGTGACCTTATTCGACGAGCCTTGGTATCAAGTGGAGTTCCTGCCATCTTAAAACCTCCAGGAATTTCTAGGCAAGATGGTAAGCGTCCCGATGGACTTACCATGATACCATGGAAAGGCGGACGATCAGCCGTCTGGGACTTCACTTGCCGAGATACCATGTCACCGAGCTATATCGCTTCATCGTCGCATGTTGCAGGCAAAACTGCATCTGAAGCAGAAGACCGCAAGTTGTCTAAATATACAGACTTAATATCTACATATAATTTCATCCCCTTCTGCATAGAAACGATGGGAGCATGGGGTCCATCTGCAATCAAATTTGCGAGACAAATCGGCGCTGGTATAGAGGAGAAGACCGGGGAAGAGCGATCAACAACCTTCCTCTTCCAGAGACTGAGCATCACCGTTCAGAGGGGGAATGTCATATCAACCTTGGCACATTGCCGAAGACTGCAGGGCTGGATGAAGTTTTTAACTTGCGATTTTTTTATCTCTCTTTTGCATCTCGCTGTAATTTTATACCTTCTTGACTTCAATAAAGTTATACTAATCATTTTTCCAACCGGCAGTTCGCATAAGAGCAGGGATTTCTATGAATACTATGATATAGAACCATGGATATAATCTAGATATCCATGGTATTATAATCTTATAATATGGTATTAATCATGGACTTCTATAACATAGCATGTTATATTATAGAAGTTCATGTAATAATCTAGAATTAATCGAGTGATTCGGTATAAAACAAGTGACTGGCTAAATGTTCTACCTTTAAATTCACACAATTTTGATCTATCTGCGACAGAGTTCCATGATGGTCTATCATTTCGATATGGAAGATTGATTAATAACCTTCCGTCAGTATGCGATGGCTGTGGTGATATGTATACCATCAACCATGGTCTGAACTGTAAGAAGGTAGGACTCATTATCCAGCGCCATAATGAGATCAGAGACGTAATCGGTGATCTCTCCGCCCTGGCTTTCGGGGAAAGAAATGTCATGAAAGAGCCAGTTATCAGAGAGAGACTAGAGGAGGATGCGATACAAGAAGGACTGCGTGCAGATTTACTTGTCCGAGGAGCATGGACATCTCAGACTCCAGCGTTGTTTGACATTCAGGTGCTTAACCTCAACGCTGAGTCTCGCGATGGCCATTCACCAACACAGGTTCTCGCGACAGCAGAGAAGAGGAAGGAGCTGAAATATCGAGACGCATGCCAATTTCGAAGATCTGATTTCAACCCACTCATCTTCTCATGTGATGGGGTTTTTGGACCCCAAACAAAATCTTTCCTCAAGCTCATGTCACACAAGCTTGAGAAGAAGTAGGATAGTCATCTCCAAGGAATCAGATCCTTCATTCACAGCAAGCTGATGTTCGCTCTCATTAGAGCCTCCAGCCACTGCATACGAGGCTCTAGAATAAAGTGGCGAAGTGACTTGGGACTGGAGGACATTTCCGGCCTCACAACTTCCTTTTATCCCGAGAATCTGTAACTTACTCTTGATTACCTTTCACTTTTGTACGTATCTGTAATATTTTAATAATTTTGTACTCGCACTTTTTCTGTAAATATAGTTCTGTTTACTAATCTAGATATCCATGATAGAACTAATCATGATGAATATTATGATATAGAGTTCTATATCATATTATTCATAGACATCCCTGATAAGAGAGATATCTTTTCACTCCCACAGAAAATGAAAAATATTTAGAGCTAACTACGATAACTATAATCAACCTCCTGTAGAACTGTTCTACAGTGATGATCATAAAAACTGGACCATCTAAATTTTGTCTGACTTCAATGAAGTTTTGTGGTAGTAACTAATATTTTGTAACCTCACCATAAAATTCAATCACTTGTCGAATCCGGGAAGGCATGCTTTTGATCAGGCGGTTGATTACTTCTTGATCTAAACGCTCCCACTCTTGCCTTAGCAAAGCTTCAAGTCGATAAAGACCATCTCCAAGAAGAATTGACCGCCTCACACTCACATTTTCAATTGGATTGAAGTCAGGTGGGCAAGCGGGACATTTCAAAGTTCGTTTGCCGGTTTGAGCTTTGAATGAATTAGTTACACAACTCCTGTGACAAGTGGCGCTGCCGTCCATGTAAGTCCATGCTCAGGAAGGATCACCCAATTGGGAGGACAATGGAAAAATGTGCCTTTGCAAAACATTCACATATCCATCGGAATTCATGTTATCCCTTCGGATATGGAGTTTAGTTCGGCCATTCATCCATATCGCAGCTCAAATCAACAATTTTCCACCTTGATTCACAGGCAATGTCACATGATCAGGAATTGCGTCACCTGACTTCATCCAGACTCTCAAACGGCCATTGCGACCTCTGATACAGACAGAAGCTTCATCACTCCAAACAACTCTAAATCTCTAATCTCTGTCTAAATTTCTCTCTCCATAATCTCTAATCTCTCTAACAGCTCTATAAAGTATACCAGATTATTACGTATATACTAATATATGTTTAATTCTGATTTTGCATCATAGAAAGTCCGAGAATGAAATATAATTGAACGGTCGTAGCTGAGTGCCGAGTGCCGCTGACGCGCACTCGTCGATATGGCAGCATTACTGGTGTCATATCGATACAATAGTCTTAATACATGACAACTAAAAAGTGTCCATTGAGTAAGTTTTTTCAAATATTATTTACGAAATCGTGCTTTTCTACTAATAAATTTTGACAAAAAATGCTTGTAAAAGGAACTAATTGAATCAAAATCATGAGTTAAGAATTTGATAATTATTTCCTTCACATAGGCATTAGACGTCAACTTCTTCAACAAAAATTGAAATTTGAGCTGATTAGGTCATTCAACTTCCAATTATTCTAAAGTTTAATGGATCGGCTTAATAATTGCGCTACCCTGTCAGAGAAGAAGTTAAAGGAACAGCTGTTTTAGTGCTTAGGGAGTAAATTTCCTATTTATTTGGTGATTTATCATTTTCCGGCGATGAAATTGCTTAAAGCTGATTTTCTGAAGGTTACTCACATTCTTAATTATCATATTACCTAAACACGTAGAAAAAATCAAAAACAGATGTATTTTAAATTGAAAATACTTTTTAGTATTAAAACAAGTGATTAGATTTCCAATTTTTCAATCAAGGTGCTCACATAATAATCAAATTAAATATCACTCTAATAAAGACAGTCATGTATATTTCACTTTTTGTATGACGGTCATGTCATAAACTGTAGATCACCTGCCTACTGTCACTACTAAGATATTGATAACTTTTCAATCGCAAATGTGATTAGGTAACAGTGTGTCTGATTTTCTTTATCCAGTTATTCATATTCCCATCTGCAAAGAAGTCAGTAATTAACAGCCATCTTTCCTCCTTTATAGATTAAGCATGTCTATATATATATATATATATATATGAGTTGAAAAAGCCCATTTATTTTAATGTTTAAAAATAAAGGAGACAGCAAATTTACCAATCAAAAATGTTCAACTTTTAATATCGATACATTTCGATGTCCTTCGGACAAACATGTTCACGATAAAAGGCAAACAGGACATGAAATTCAAAATCACTGAAATGTTAGAAATGTATAAGGAAATTGAGATATAGAGTCTAAGGAAATGTGAAGATAACATAGCACAATAGGGCAAAAGGTTTCATGAGTAGTAGATATCTGAACATTACAGTAAGATGGAAAAAGTACTCAAAACTCATTGCCTAGGAATGACATTGTTCCAAGCATCACTCAGAGTAAATTTTGCTATATTGCCACTGTTGTATCTTTTTGTCCATATGGCTTCTTTCACAATCCGTTCTTTGCTGTTTTGTTCTGTTTCAATTATTTGTGTATTCCAACTGATTCTAGAATCATAGCTATGATCAGATGTTAACGAGTGATTAGCAATTTCAGAGTAAGACTTCAGCCACACTGAAAGCAAAGCAAACACGAGCGTCCCGAGCGTCTCGAGCAAACGTATGTCCGTAAAGTGTTAATCGCTCCGGTTTGCTTTGCTCGCAGTGTGGCAGTCTACAACTGCTGCAATGATGACTTTATATTTGCTGCAGAACACTTTGCTTTGCCCGGAAGCGCTTGGAAAATCTCGCAGTGTGGCTGAGGCCAGATTGCGTAGTGACCTTTGATGTTCCTTCGTTCTCTCATCAGTAGTTCTATTTGTCTCTCCGATATATGACCCATCCAATCTTGTAGATAGCACCAAATTTCTTAGCAGGCTTTGGGCATTTCAGTATGACCTGTTGTTTCAAAGTCGATATTGGTTTATTGCCTATGGTGAGATTTACTTTGAGAAAAATTCGTGCGATATTTTCATGAAGATCAGGAACATACGGGATTACGCAATCAGGTGTTTTTCTTGTCTGGTAGTTCTTTGAGAGCATGTTATTCTTGGTTTGAAGTGAACAGGTTTTTCTTCTTTTCCGAGAAACCATTTAATGTTAAAATATGCTCAAGATCCTGAAGTTCGTCATTGAGGTCATGAAATTGCTAATCACTCGTTAACATCTGATCATAGCTATGATTCTAGAATCAATTGGAATACACAAATAATTGAAACAGAACAAAACAGCAAAGAACGGATTGTGAAAGAAGCCATATGGACAAAAAGATACAACAGTGGCAATATAGCAAAATTTACTCTGAGTGATGCTTGGAACAATGTCATTCCTAGGCAATGAGTTTTGAGTACTTTTTCCATCTTACTGTAATGTTCAGATATCTACTACTCATGAAACCTTTTGCCCTATTGTGCTATGTTATCTTCACATTTCCTTAGACTCTATATCTCAATTTCCTTATACATTTCTAACATTTCAGTGATTTTGAATTTCATGTCCTGTTTGCCTTTTATCGTGAACATGTTTGTCCGAAGGACATCGAAATGTATCGATATTAAAAATTGAACATTTTTGATTGGTAAATTTGCTGTCTCCTTTATTTTTAAACATTAAAATAAATGGGCTTTTTCAACTCATATATAAATATATATATATGTAAAAAAAATTATTCAATCTCAGCAATTGGTTTGATATATTAAAATAATTGAAGTGAAAACACATGGAATGCACAAGCGCTTTCTATATTCTTCAGGTGCAAAGTGAAACAAAAAGCAAGATCATCATAATTTCAAATATACATTCATCATAGATATGGATGTTGCAAGGTAATTTACATAGTAGGACATGCACATGCATTAGAAAAATAACTTTGTTATAGTTTATTATGCTAAAATACATCAACGATATCTAATTTATGTATTAGATTGAAACATAGATTTAAGTATAGAAGAACATATATGCGAACTAATATAAAATGCATCTCATATCAAAAGTGAATGAATTCATAAGAAACGTATAAAAGTGATTCATGAATTTAATTTTGGATGAAAGCGATCGATAAAATATTTTTCTTTACATTTACGTTCAATTTTGTTTTCAGAAAAAAGCTTGTAAAAAGGAAAGATTGACATGTTGCCCCTACCACACGTTTCTAGATGTTCACTTAATTTAATTTGTCTATAATTGGCATTCAAAATTTGTTGTTTGTGAACCCTTACTCTGGTTCTTAAGGATGTCCCAGTTTCTCCGATATAATAATTTTGACAACCGGGGAAGGTGATGACATATACAACATTACTGGTATCACAACTCATATTACAATTTACATGGAAAATGTGTCCATCAAATGTATAAGAAGATCCTTCTTGTAGGATGTTACAAGTACCACATCTCAAGTCATTGCATTTATTTACTTTATGTACTTCATCACTTTCAAATGTGGATTTACAAAGAATTCTTTTCAAATTTCGTGGTTGTCGTTTACTATTAATAAAAGTACAGTCTCCAAAAATTTCTTTAGTTTTATCGTCATTTTTCAATATTGAATTCACATGAGAAATAGTTGGTAAAATGTTCATGTTTCTAGGGTTGTATGTGTGTACAAAAGGTTTGACAGAATAAATATTATTTTTCTTGTCACTTGTAAGAAAAAGTGATGAACGGTCAATCTTTAAAGATTTTGAAATGCTATTATCAATTAATGAGTGAGGATATCCCTGTTGTAATAAGAATTGCTTTAATTCGTCCAGGCGGTTCCTTCGATTGACATCATCACTACAGATCATGCATATACGTCTCGCAAGATTGTAGGGGATCGCTCTTTTAACATGGCGGGGATGGCAGGAGGAGAAGTTTAGATATTGATGAGTGTCAGTTGTCTTATAGTGAATGTCAGTGTGTATTGTTTCTTCCTCTTTAATCACGAGAATATCAAGAAAAGGGATCGCCTTGTCACTTATTTCCATGGTGAATGAAATGTTGATATCAAGATCATTAAGAATATCATGAAATCGGTTTAACTTTTCAACGTCAAATTTCCAAATAATAAAACAGTCATCCAAGTATCTTTTCCAGTTACTCATTACATCATTTGTAGTATCACTACCCCACACTTCAATAAGGCGATTTTTCAATTGAATTTCAAGATAGCCAAGTGTTAGGTTTGCGTAAATTGGGGCCACTTTTGTGCCCATTGCGGTGCCTTTGATTTGTTTGTAGCAGTTATTACCAAATTCAAAAGTATTGTTTACCAAAACACATTTTAAGCATTCTAAAATAAATGAATGATTGAAGCGACTGTCAATAGCGTTTGGGAATTGCTGAAGCCAAAATTTTACCGCAAATAAACCTAGGTCATGGGGAATGTTTGTATATAAACTAACAACATCAAAAGTCACCAACTTAGCGTTAATGGGTATGTGCTTAGGCAAAGTTGTTAAAAAATCAAGATCATCTCTTACATAACTTTGTATATGCTTGCATAGAGGTTTTAGAATGATATCCAAAAAATTGCTAAGGCGTTGGGTAGGAGCATTTGGGCTACCAACAATAGGTCTAAACGGTAAATCTGAAGGATTTTGAATAGCAATGTATTCTGAATTATGTTCAGAAATGGCATTCTTGATCATGTTTGATTTATGAATTTTAGGCAATCCGTAAAAATTACTGCTTTTGAATTCAAAATTAGTCAAATAGTCTTTTTCTTTGCTGGTTAGATTATTTGCAAACAGTTGAATGGTTTTTTAATGTCTCTCATAATTTGTTTGTCTTCATTAGTTGGTAATTTTTTGTAAAAGCTTTTATCTTCTAGCATATCTAAAATCTTCTTTTCATAATAGGATTTATCCATAATCACAATAGCGCCTCCTTTATCCGCTTCTTTGATAATTATATCAGGATCGGCACTTAGAGATTTCAATGAATTTTCCTCATTTCTATTTAAATTAGACTTTGTTTTCATTACATTACTTTCCTCAGTTATGTTGATTTTCTCTAAAGTTTCACAAATGTTGTCTAATACCGTATTCCTTCCTTTTTGAGGATTGAAAGAAGATTTATTTTGAATTAAACTTTTAGGTCCATTCTGACCGATTTCGTTATTATGAACATAAAAATATTCCGTTAGTCTCAATTTGCGAGTATATTGTTTGATGTCCACTTTGAGTTCTTCACTATTTTTGCGAGGAGTAGGAGTAAATTTTAGCCCTTTTTTTCAATACACATTTTTCAGGTTCAGTCAAAATCCTACTTGATAAGTTTACAACTTTTACATCAGTTTGACATGGTTTTACTTCCTTGCTCGAAAATTGACTTTTTATGCAAGTATTTAATTCAGACTCAAGTGTCTTATCCTTATCGATACATATTACATTATTCGTGGATTGACATGACTCACTTTTTGGTAATAGCCATGGAGTGGTTTGCCTCCTCCTAAAAAAGGCTTTGTATTCCTGGAGATTCTGTATGTTTCATGTCTATTTGAGCGTTCGTAATTCCGAGTAGCATCGTTAGTCATCATTGCATTAAGAGAATAGCGAGCGTATGGATGATTATTGGATTGATGTATTTGACGATTTGACGGGGAATTTCGACGATGATAAGAATTGGAACGTTGAGAACTGCTCGTTCTGGTGAAATTATGTCCTCTCACAACTGAAGCATATGTTCGTCGGGTTCGCGTATTAGAATCATTGTTTGAAGAGTGGGGTCTGGGTCTGTATCCTTTCGTTTCAGTTTCATACTTTGATAGCGTATTTCTCATACCACAATTTCTCTTCGAATTCAAGTTATTGTGTTCGTTTTGATTATGATTGTACTTATTATATTCCTTGAAAACGGTATTGCCGTAATTTTTTTCATAGTCTAGTAACCAAGTCTCTGAATAACGCCATCTGTTGTATGACACTTGTTGTTGTTGCTCACATTCAGAGTACCAAACGTTCATCACAGTTTCTCGCAATGTTCCAGAAGAAAGTCTTGATATTTCAGCATCAATAGCGTTGTCATAGTCTCGCATGCTATCATGTGCCTTCGTTGACTTTATTTTGAGAATTTGAATCTCTCCTCTCATTCTGTTCACTGCCATTTCGATTCTGATATTAGTCTCTTCTTTTTCCTCATAACGGAGCTTCTTTATGCGGTATTTTCTTGGTAATACGGGTACATCTTTCGAAATCCATGTTTCGTAGAGTTCCGAATAGTTTTTGTTCCGTAGGTAGGACCAATAGGCCATTTTCCTTTTCGCAAGGAGATCGTTCCATATGACACCAATCCTTCGCTTAATTTTAACTGCTTCATTTTTCAAAGTAATTTCATTAACTTCAATTTGTGTGTTTTGTTCAATCACATCAGACTTAGACGGAACTTTTGATCTGTCATGTTCACTGGCAAGTGTTATTTTCTTGTTGACATCGATTAGTTCTTGTAGTAATTCATTTGTGATGATTGTTTTTTCAATTAGAATATTTATTTTTTCATTCAGAATTTCAATAAGTCTTTCGTTGTTTCCTTCAAGATTTGATTCATTTCTTTTTTCATTGTCTTTACTTCTTGAGTTTCCACGTGTTTCCATCTCAATTGCCGGTGTAGAATATGTAAAAAAAAATTTTCAATCTCAGCAATTGGTTTGATATATTAAAATAATTGAAGTGAAAACACATGGAATGCACAAGCGCTTTCTATATTCTTCAGGTGCAAAGTGAAACAAAAAGCAAGATCATCATAATTTCAAATATACATTCATCATAGATATGGATGTTGCAAGGTAATTTACATAGTAGGACATGCACATGCATTAGAAAAATAACTTTGTTATAGTTTATTATGCTAAAATACATCAACGATATCTAATTTATGTATTAGATTGAAACATAGATTTAACTATAGAAGAACATATATGCGAACTAATATAAAATGCATCTCATATCAAAAGTGAATGAATTCATAAGAAACGTATAAAAGTGATTCATGAATTTAATTTTGGATGAAAGCGATCGATAAAATATTTTTCTTTACATTTACGTTCAATTTTGTTTTCAGAAAAAAGCTTGTAAAAAGGAAAGATTGACATGTTGCCCCTACCACACGTTTCTAGATGTTCGCTTAATTTAATTTGTCTATAATTGGCATTCAAAATTTGTTGTTTGTGAACCCTTACTCTGGTTCTTAAGGATGTCCCAGTTCCACTTTCAAATGTGTCATAAACTAAAAGATAAAACTAAAACAAAAGATAAAACAAAAGAAATTTTTGGAGACTGTACTTTTATTAATAGTAAACGACAACCACGAAATTTGAAAAGAATTCTTTGTAAATCCACATTTGAAAGTGATGAAGTACATAAAGTAAATAAATGCAATGACTTGAGATGTGGTACTTGTAACATCCTACAAGAAGGATCTTCTTATACATTTGATGGACACATTTTCCATGTAAATTGTAATATGAGTTGTGATACCAGTAATGTTGTATATGTCATCACCTTCCCCGGTTGTCAAAATTATTATATCGGAGAAACTGGGACATCCTTAAGAACCAGAGTAAGGGTTCACAAACAACAAATTTTGAATGCCAATTATAGACAAATTAAATTAAGTGAACATCTAGAAACGTGTGGTAGGGGCAACATGTCAATCTTTCCTTTTTACAAGCTTTTTTCTGAAAACAAAATTGAACGTAAATGTAAAGAAAAATATTTTATCGATCGCTTTCATCCAAAATTAAATTCATGAATCACTTTTATACGTTTCTTATGAATTCATTCACTTTTGATATGAGATGCATTTTATATTATAGTGATATAACTACGACATCTGTACTACCACAGAAAATGTAGCACGAGGCGAAGCCGAGTGCTACATCTTTCTATGGTAGTACAGATGGAGTAGTTATATATCATCATTATCCCACGGAAACAAGGATATGAAATTCTAATGGACCCAGTGACGATATAGACAAATTTGATAGACACAAACGGTGGTGGTTTCCCATGGCATCCAAAAAAGTCTAGTAGATAATCCTATCAAATATTGATGTCATGCATTTTCCATAGAATTAACAAGAATAGAAAGTACTATTATCTATATCTCTATTGTGCATTTCCATTTGATGATTGACGATATTTACTGGATTTTGGCATTTGCATGAGGTTGATTATCTTTATATAAATCATCATCTAAGCAGCTTTGCTTTTTGGGTGCATTGTTAGGGTAAAAATGTAGCAAAATAGCCCATTGGATTACATGTATGATTTCATAGAAATTTTGCCTACATTAGAAGAAAAGAAAATGTTCATAAAATAACATTCTATATAGATAGGATAGGAGGAAGTTTGATAGTTCGCATATATGTTCTTCTATACTTAAATCTATGTTTCAATCTAATACATAAATTAGATATCGTTGATGTATTTTAGCATAATAAACTATAACAAAGTTATTTTTCTAATGCATGTGCATGTCCTACTATGTAAATTACCTTGCAACATCCATATCTATGATGAATGTATATTTGAAATTATGATGATCTTGCTTTTTGTTTCACTTTGCACCTGAAGAATATAGAAAGCGCTTGTGCATTCCATGTGTTTTCACTTCAATTATTTTAATATATCAAACCAATTGCTGAGATTGAAAATTTTTTTTTACATATTCTACACCGGCAATTGAGATGGAAACACGTGGAAACTCAAGAAGTAAAGACAATGAAAAAAGAAATGAATCAAATCTTGAAGGAAACAACGAAAGACTTATTGAAATTCTGAATGAAAAAATAAATATTCTAATTGAAAAAACAATCATCACAAATGAATTACTACAAGAACTAATCGATGTCAACAAGAAAATAACACTTGCCAGTGAACATGACAGATCAAAAGTTCCGTCTAAGTCTGATGTGATTGAACAAAACACACAAATTGAAGTTAATGAAATTACTTTGAAAAATGAAGCAGTTAAAATTAAGCGAAGGATTGGTGTCATATGGAACGATCTCCTTGCGAAAAGGAAAATGGCCTATTGGTCCTACCTACGGAACAAAAACTATTCGGAACTCTACGAAACATGGATTTCGAAAGATGTACCCGTATTACCAAGAAAATACCGCATAAAGAAGCTCCGTTATGAGGAAAAAGAAGAGACTAATATATATATACATGTAGATGAGGTGGTTGTTTCTGGGTTGTAGATTAGGTGATTGCCTCTAACAGGCTATCAGCAACCTACATGTAAATAGTCCGGGGGTTACTGACGTCTTCTTCCTAAATTCGCGCACGAACTTCTTGTTATTTTTAATTTGTAGACTGTCATCAATTATCAGTTAAACAACAATTCATAAGCTATGCTTCCAGTAGTCTTACAAGTTACGGAGGGTCAAACATCGCAAAATTCCATTTGTTTATGTAAATGGCTTTTAAAAATGAAAACGTCACAAAAAATAAAAAAGTTAATTAATTATTCAACATCTCCCGGTTTCAAATGGTAACAAAATGAGAGAGATTGACTAATCTTCATCAGGAGAAATATCAAAAGAGAATCATAACGATGCTTTGAATGATTAACATTGTTCGTTATAGATTGGCCCACATTTCGTAGATAGTTCATGTCTCACTTTATACTGCGATACAGAATGAGCATGCTAACCATACTGAGATAGCAATCCGACAGGAGCTTATTCTGTAATCTCAGCAAATATGCACTAAATTTTGAAGGATGCACATCTAAAATTTTTCCAATATTGCTTATATTCCAATATACTTGCAATATACTTTTTAAATGTTCAAAGGATTGGTTGTGAAATTGAAGTATGGTCTATAGTATTTTGGTGCTCATTAATAAAAACAAGGCTACACTTGGCTTTTTGGAAATTATCGCGAACTCGTACTTTGGAAACAAGATATTTATTGCTGCAAATGGAGAAACAAGATGCCAGTTTTTATGATTCGAACTTCATAGTTTCTAATTTTTATGTCCGCTGACATCGACACTTAAAAAAGAAAGCGCTGGACGTCAAATGAATGGTTTACCATGAAGGGTAAGAAATAATTTGTGCTCTTGGCAACATTAATACTAACCGTTTAAACTATATGTATCTAATTTAAGACCTTAATCTTCGTCTGCCATTGTTTGTTTTAAAATGGAATCTTCAAGTCAAGATGCTTTAAAACATCAAAGGAATGCGACATTTATCCCCCAGTTTCTTGTTTTCTTGACGAGAAAGTGCTTAGCTGGCTCGGATAATATGTCAGCGATTCGCCAATGGGTACAAACCGCAAGCAAATGATATTTGAAATCACTTTTTTGTAAGCTTTCAAAGTGAGAACTGAATTTTCAAGCTAGACCTATTCGATTGACGTGCAAATTTTGAATGATCAAATCTGAATTGGAATTGTTGACAGCACACGATAAAGTAGTACAATCCTGATGATGTTCGAGAAACTGTTCTGTAAAGAATTTAAATGTAAGTAAAATCCGCCATTATTTTGTGATTTCTATTCATTCGGCGGCAAGGCATTAATGGATGAGATCGATACTTGTAGGTCACAGTAATTTCAAGGTGCTGAGGTCAGCGATAAACACATTTCTGTGTGCAATCACCTGGTACTAGTGATTGTCAACCGTGTTGCGCGTCTTTATCAAATAATAAGGTCCTTGTGTTAGACCATGAAACATTTCTACTTGATAAAACAGCAGGGAAGCCAAGTTAAGCCACAGAACTTATTATTTGACCCACGTAAACAATTTGCAAAGAATCTTGAATACTAAGTAATATGCAATTTCTTAAGATTAACACTTTGACTGCGGATGACCAGGTATTCAAGTCATGACTAAGTTCTTCCTGTGTGCGGCTCGGAAATATTCAACCATCCCTCTGTATGCGGGAGATTTCCAGATCATCGTGATCCGAGAATTGGATGAAATGTAGTTGCTAGTGCTAAAATATTTTAATTGAATTGGTCGAGTTTGGTGTCATGAAAATCGCAATTTCGCAAGTATTGAGAATATTTTAGTCTTATCATGATCAGATAACTGTATGACTTTCAAACTCAAGTTTAGTTAATTCGCAATTACATCATCACTTCCTCAGAGTTTACAAGCCGCACGTGAGCGTCATTTTCTTTCCGCGTTTGACTTCTTGAACATTGAAGTCCGAGAGAGTGAAACATCTCTCCCTTATTATCTCTGATCATGGTCAGAGAGCCTACCATTGAAGTTGTATGTGTAAATATTGTCACGACTTGTTACATGGAAGTTCAAACTAATTTGTTTGCATAATAGTTATTTCACTCGTGCAGATCTTTTGATAAGATTCTTAAGAGAACAAAGGGCAGGTGATCTTCTCAGCGTGGTCGACCGGGTTAATTAATTCATCCCAGTCACATTCAAGTTAAACCTTGTAGAAGGCAGCAAGACGTACCGAAACATCTACAAGCGAAAGACAGTAAGAAAAAGAATGTTGACAAATGGAAATACACTTCGTCCTAATTATGATAACTACTGTAAAATACCTGATTATAATAGTTCATAAGTTGAATCCTTCAAATATTGAATTTACGGAACTTGATGTCAAATAGCAAAGTCTGTTAAGTTTCGGAAGATCGCTTTTAGTCCTTTCGATTCTCTTTGAGGAAATGCCATTTTAAACAGCTTGTGCATCTTGACGATCTGACAGCTTCAATTTGTTAATTAGAATGGGACAACTTTGTCAGTTGGTCCCAATCTGTGTATTTACCCATAAATATTTCTAAGTGCCACATGGTTAAGGTTGTCAAGTCAAAAAACCTGTGTTGGTTCAAGTCAATTTGATGTTGGATTGTTTGATCTTTTGTTGATTGTTTCAAATTTTGGGTGTTTTTTTTTGCAAATTTCTTAAAAGTGGAAGTGGAATATTGATTATTTGATCAAAATCAAAGCACGCGCATGTCATCGTAATTAATCTCCGAGGTCCGCAGTCAAACTGCAAAAAATCATAAAATGCTATGTTGCCTTTAATTTATCTGTTAATCTGTATGTTTATTATCATTTTGTCATTTCCTGGATATCCCTGAGTACTTTGCAAAGCGATTGCAACGTGTTATCGTCTCGTAGACATCGTCTATGCGCATCATGACTTTATTTTGTGTGGATTTTGAACATGCGAGGAACTTTTCGTGATTTTTCAGAAACCAGGATTTTCCTTTGCGGGCATCCGCTTCCAGCGTGGTTCCACCGTCCGTGCAACCCGCAGTTCTCGCATTTTTCGTCGTCCTTTTGTCGTCGCTTTTTTGTTTACTTCTCTTTTACAGATATTGTATATAGTTTTGAACTTTTTTTTCTTTTTTTTTGTCGTTTCTCTTTCTTTTTTTTTCGCAATGTACTTTGCATTTTTACTTCGTCACTTTTCGTTGCATCTTTTTTGTATTTTTTTGTCATGCGCTCACCGAATGTTTTACATTGGAGGCAATAAAGATTATTATCTTATCTTATCTTAATTTTATTGGGCAATGTTTTGGTTTTTAACAAATATTTTCATAAATAATCAGTTGAGACCGAGTGAGATAAATAATTGTATTGTGATATTTTGACTTCTAGTTTCAATATTCTAGCTTTTTACTTTCAACTTTTGTACATCGAAGAGGCATAAAAAATCAAATTTGATATGTTTTTTATTTAAAAAATTTACAGATGTCAAAACCAACTCAGGCTACTCTACGTAAAATCTGTATTTGAATGACGCAAATTCATTTAGATACTGAAATCTTCTTTATCTAAAATTCACTTTACATGTTTATTTTGTTTTGTTTGTTGGATATTTCGGCTATTTTAGGACATCACTTACCCACGCTTAAACTGTAGTCTTACTTGATCTCACTATAGCTGTAAAGCTTATGTTAAAGTATGATTTTAGCATGCTATAATAATTATTGAGTTAAGTTATACAGCCTATAATAAGAAAAATGAGATAACAATCATAAAGTGCAGTTTGAGAATATGATTATCTGTCCAAACAGGGTTGGGCAAAAATTTGGGTTGACTCTGACCCCACTTTTTTCCACAAACTTTGGTCAAGAACCCAAGACCCAAGCTCAAGGTTGAAAGCATGGGTATTTGAATCCAAGTTTTTAAGATCTGCACCGTATTTAGCTGTCACTTGTTTCGTTGCAGGTATTCCTGATCCTCCTACTAATAGCAATCGAAGAGCAGATTATGCATGTCATGATGTATAGCTATGTATAACCATATTGAACCAATCGTTCAGATCATCTGTATCCTCTATACTATATCAGAGGGCTTGTAGGATTTACCCTCGTAAATGGCTTTATCATCAATGAGACCTGAGTGACTCAAACACAAATTCTTGTTCCATTATCTTGACTTAATGATTAACGTTGTATGATTTTTCCACGAGGGGCCTATGTATTTTAGAAAAGCTCAAACCTGTAAGGACAGAAACGATGAACTATTAACTATCTGTGAACTGCTCGAAGCTATAACTACTCATATCTCCTACTATGACCTCTGCTCTCATAAATGACTTAATGTTTCCTTCCACTGAAACATGTGATGCCTTCCTGGAATTATTATAAATTGACCGCGGAAGTGATCAAGTTGCTAACTATTCTCGCCAAATTGAAAAAAAATCTAAAAGTTCTCGCCACTGAATTAATCAATAGATGACTTGTCAATGTCAGTTGTTGTCGACTTTTCACAACTTTTCAAGGCTTATAAACTTTGGTCACTTTTGAAATGAAGTATTTTTTAATTTTGACCTGATTCGAAAAATGAGGAATTCAATATGATGTAGCCTATACTGCAATTTTTATTTTCTGTCGTAAATGTTGGGCTTGGATTCTTGACATGTCGATGTCTGTGGTATTAGATAGAAAACATAAGGCAATTGTATTGATTTTCATTTACATGAAATATACACTTTCTTGTCAAAATTGAAAATAAACATACACTTTTCTAAATGAAAGTTAGCGACCTTGTGAGCTTCCACGGAAACATGCGTCAATAACTTCATAAGTAAAAGCCTTATTTAATGATTCCAAATTTGAAAACAAGAAACTAAAATCGTGGTAGACACATTTTTCAACTTGAGCAAGCGTGATAGTATTAATCGAACAAAGTGCTTGCATAATAAACATATAAACATGTTTTCAAAAATAAAAAAAAATAAATTAGCAAAGATATTAAACATTTGTGAGACATTTTAAGCTTATTTCTTTTAACTTATATATTAATAAATAAAAAAAATATCAAAAAGGAAATTGATTCTATTTAATTATTATTATCAAATTATGTCATCATCGAGTTTCATCATTTTCTTTGCTTCAAGGATAGTCTTTACAACAATAGTTTTAACTAGGCATGTCTCATCACTATGTCTCGATAGGGATCTCTTCGCATAATTATTTATCCTTGTTGGGACCTAATGCGCTGAAGTGGTGAGAAGGTTTCCTATATGAGATCGGAAGCTAGTGGACATACTTTATGTTGCAATTCCATTTTGTTTTTAGTTGCCAGTCGTAATCATTCATATAGGCGTACTCTTAGTCATTTTCGAGGCTTGGTGAAATAGTGGTGTATACCTGAAGTCACTCTCAAAGGATTGCATTGTACCGCATCAGATTTAGAGCAACAGGAGGAATGATTTGTGTGAATTTGTTTGGTGGGAGCTGTTAAATGTAGACGTAAATTGTAATTAAATTTAAATGTTAATTAAATTGATATTAAATTAAATGTTAAAGACGCTAAATTTCTAAAATATAGACGGACATAGCATTCATCACCCGATATATGCCAGTAAGATTAATAAGATAATATATTATAGACTTGAGTTTTGGGTCGTGACCCTTTGTAAATTGCAGAAACATTGATAAAATAGTCTGCCTATTTATTGTATTCAATATTATCTTCTACATATATTCTAATATAAATGCACATGTAGTATATTGTATGTATTAGGTGAGAGTTAATTTTTCTGCATTCGTGCTATAGTCGTCCCGCCCTCTGCTATATTAAATAGCATTCATTAGTCTTTCAGTCTTCCCCTTGTCCATCACATCTCGTCACTGAATGGCACGTGGTCACTGTGGGTGCTGAATAGCGCATTGACACTTTCTCACCTTGATTATTTCTTGAAAGAAACTTTATTTGTAATGCATACAACTCGATGCGTTGACGCTCAATTACGCAATTCATTCAATTTCCCATTCATATCTGGATGAGATCTTATCAATTGTTCAAGTGGATACTTCAGTAATCATTATAATAGCTTTATCAGCTGATCATGCCGCAACAGAGGGAAACTTTCCTATGCACAGGTCCACTGGTCATCCGCAAATGAAAAAACATCGCTGAATTTCCCTGCCGCAGTTAAAGGGTTAAAAAGTAAATATTACACAAATTAACCACTCCCGACTTCAACTCATCTAAGCCGCATTCGAACTAGTGATGTAAATGGTAATAATCACCGGCAATATTACTGATAGTTTTTGAAGTTTCGATTTGATTTCAACGTGAATTTTTATTTATATCACATAGATTTTCCCTAGGTTCATTTGCATTCTGGCTAGTAGTTAGTATTGCGGACGCACTGATAGTGGATACGAACATGGATAGGAACATGTGTTCCGAATTGCCAATGCGAACATGTTCCGAATTGCGAATGCGAACATGGATATGAACATGTTCCGAATTGCGAATGGATGCGAACATGGATAGGAACATGTAAATAGGAACCGCGTTCCGATTGATAGGCGAATTGAGATCATACTCAATGATTCGGAACGCCTTGTTCCGAAATTGAATTAGAGTATGTGAATTAGAATAGGGATGCGAACATCTATTTCGGTACTTAAACAGGTATTTGTTTTGAGACTGCTTGCACAAATGCGACAATTGTGGCCATTGTGACTATGATGACAATTTTATTTATTTTCATAACTAGGTTAAGTTATAAATACGTGGAAGTTGCTTGATGGTTAGTTTCCCAATTTCATGGATTGTTGCCAGAGACCTTGGTTATTCGCTAAAAGCTATAGAAACTGTTACAAATCTAAATGAAAATATCAAAGCTGGTGATTTAGTTGAACGACTAATGGATCTGGATGAGCATACCATGAATGCTAATTTGGATCGTAGTTGGATAGAAGATTTCTCAATGCTACATTATAAAGACAGTGAAATTAGGAGGATGAAATTGGAACTTTCTGAAACGGAGATAAAAAAAGTGAAACCTTCAATTGATTTATCAAAATGTTCTGTCAATGAAAGTGACTTCAGAAAGAAATTAGAAACAGAGACGTTTAAACTATTATGTGAACGGAACTGCATTAGGTGTTTTGAACGGGAAAAATCCCTTCTCTTGTTACCATGTTCTTATTTTGTCATGTGTTCTACATGCTATATACCCTTGGAAACTACATTTTGTCCCCTTTGTGATGAAGAAATAATTTCAACAGTCACTGTATATCGTTCATGATGAGTCATCATGCGTGTCTGTGATTGGTTGCTATTGTGCAGCTTTTGTATATAAGGTTATCACACTTGTATTACAACCATACTTGTTGAGGATTGTAGACATTAATAAACATGCCATTTACCACGATCATTCCTGTTTCAATTATTCACAAAGACAATCTGTTTACTAGCAAGATTTTCTACTCTGCAAATGATGTTATTGGTTACAAAGCTGATCTCATAGATCTGATGGAGGATATTGTCACATTCTATCATTGTGAAGATGATATTGAACTTCAGAAACTCTTAATGAGGACATTGACCAATGCCCTTACGCGAGTACTACGATTTTGGCTCGATGAAGTGTTCAAGCCTCTGAGTTTGACGGAAGCTATTCCACAGAGTTCTCGTTGCTATTGTGAAATGAGAACACGGAAATTGAAGACTTGTTTGCATGATATAATCGTATTTAGCCACTATGAGGAAAATGGTGGTAAATTCAAGGTGGACATGTTTACCGGACCCTCGTCGATGAGCGTCAATGTGGCAGTGCAAGATGACCGGGACATAATCAAGTTTAGAGCATACTATGCTAATCTTTTAAAAGTCTTCGCTTCAAAACCATGCTGTTCATGCTGTCCTCTATCAAAGGATTTAATGTGTAATATAGAACAGCTTATAACTGCAACGACTCAGACCTTGAGTGATGTTGATGACTACGACCTACCATCTGTTACCGTTTGACTTTGTTGCATGGAACTAAGCAAAAATGTACATTTTTATAAATGCTTTGTTTTTAACACAATAAAAATGACTGCAAAACGAAAGGCATCTTTTTCTCGGAAGAATGGTTCTTTTAGAACTTCAAGTCAGTTTAAGAAGGCGTTGCGAAAGTTAAACAGCATGCGAAACAATAAAGTTAAGTGCAAATTAATTCAAAACTCCAGTGATGATTTCATTCGTGATTTGGCTTTTGCAATACACAAATGCCTCCCAATATACAAGCCTTTATTGAGTACTGATTCTCTAAACAGCATTAGAAAATTTTCAAATCCAAGAAGCAGTGATATGAAAAGGCGGAACTTAGTTCAGCGTGGAGGTGGTGGGTTTTTGAATATGTTGAATGATATTGGAAACAGCATTTACAATGTACTCAACAGTCCACTAGGTAAAGTTGTGGCAGGTGCCGCAGTGTTGCTGTAGACGACGAATCATGGATTGACACGTCATCATTGATTGATGACTCATGTGAATATGTATATAAGAGAGACGCGCTTGTACTCTTTAATCACTTTCAAGCTATCATTCATCGCTGACGGTTGAAAAGCTCCGAATAAGTACAACATTGAATTATGTCTCAAAAAATGTTTATAGTTAGAGAGGAGAGCGACTCATTTGAACGTGATCTCTTTAAATTCCGACCGACAAGGAAGGTTCAAGGGATTGGAAATACCTTTTACTTCCAAACGTTGAGCTATGGTGACGATGGTTTCTACCTTCAAGTTCCATTTTTCCACAGTAATGGTATGTCTTCATCTGGTTATAGCAACATGAGACAAATGCGAGTAACCTTTCCGAAATGGCAGCAGATGATACTCAAAACCATCGACTCTTTGGCGAAGGAATGCGTTGTGTTGCCCGAAAGCGCTCCTACACATTGGAAGAAGGCGTTAGAGGAAGGAAGTGGCTATAAGGATTTACCCGAGTTCGATACGCTATTCTTGAAATTGTCCGATCACTTTCAAGCATTCGATCTACTTGGAAATACAATGGAGTGTGATGATCTGAAGCGCGGACGATACATGGGTTTAATACACGTCAACGGTCTATACATTGGTGCTCACGGCTCAACCGGAAAAGTGGCATCGTTACAAATGAAAGTTCTACAGTTGGTTTATGAGCCAATGCCGATTGATAAGTGTCTAATCACCATCGATAAATCTACTTCAAAAGATGGGAAGGATATTGAAGAAAGCAAAAAGCGGGGACGGAAATCCAAGGAAGGGAGTGTTAAGTTGAAATTGAAACGCCAAGATGCTCAAATTGACGCGAGAAGTTATTTTAATGCTGACATTGATGAGGAAACACAAATGCTGTGAATGTGAAATGAAAGTTTCTAAATGTAAATAAAGTTGTTATGGAACATGACTTGTTTTATTCTAAGCAAACTGGTGGGTGTTGGTCTTTAAAGCTTTTAAAATTTCAGGATGACAGATTTTCGCCTATTCACTGATCGCACAATGTGTGTGGCCGGACCAAGTCAGTCCGGTAAAACTACTTTTGTAACTCAATTACTACAATTTAGAAATGAGATGTTTAATAAAGAAATTAAAAGAGTTAAATGGTGTTATGGCATATTTCAACCACAACTACATTCTGCACTTCGCCAGAAAGGTTATGATGTGAAGCAAGGGTTACCGACAACTGAAGACATCAAAGCAGGTGACTTACTAGTATTAGATGATCTATTACGTGAAAGCAAATCTTCAAAGGATGTAACTGAAATGTTCATTCAAACTGCACATCATAGGGAAGCTTTTATTATCTATATCACCCAAAACATTTTTGATGGAGTGAAAGAGCAAAGAACTAGGAGTTTGAATACACATTATTTGTCAATACTTAAAAATCCAAGAGACAGCAGTCAGATACATCATCTCAGTAGACAGATATTACCTCAACAACCTAAAGTTCTTTCAAAAATATATGAAGATGTAACTAAGAAACCACATGGCTATCTATTTATTGATCTAACTCAGGAATGTCCGGAACGACTTCGATTTCGAACAAATATCATACCTAATTCCGCTGAACCAATGACAGTTTTCTCGGTTCACAGCTAGTTTTAAGCAATGTACTTTGTTGCCTTATTATTATTACAAACATGTCGTATTCAAAGATGGTAGTCATTCCTCAAGAGGAGTATATACAATTGACTACATTACAAAGTGCACAAGAAGTCAAAAATATAGATCAACCTATTACGAATCAACTTAAGGAACTAACACAAAAGGATATGGAAATTCAGAAGATTAAGAATCCCTATCGACGAATGCAGTTAGCAGCTGAAAACATTGATGAGAGGCGACAGATTCGTGATAAGTTGCGACGATTTATAACCTTGTCAACACCTCGACCATATCGTGTGCGCGCTGAGCGATTATTTGACTTCATTGATCCACATGTGAAGTTCAATGAGAGAGGGGAGATAATAGATGAAACAACTGGTGATGTTATTAGAAATAGTCACATAGATGACCTTCTGCAATATGCTGTCAGAGATGTAAGGCGAAAACTAGGTGCACCACAAGGGTGGTCATATATTCAGAAAATTTTATCTGATCAAAATGTACCACACAATATTATTGGAGGACCGACTGTGAATGAGTTGGACAAGGGTCACTTACAAGATGAAACAAAAAGTAAAACACCCACGATGGCGGTCAAGCGAGAGCTTCATGATCTCTATGATCTTCAACCAAAAAGAGCTACTAGGCGCTCAATGCGTGTTGGAAAGGATTATAGTACATATTAAGCAAATATAAATTAAGCTTTGCTTCTCTCATATCATGTCGCTACAAAAGTTTTGCTGCTGTTTGAAATCTGCGCTCGAAGGTAAAGGAGAAGAAGGCATAGCGGTTGATATCAATTGTGTTAGCAGTTGCTGTGGGAGTAATACGCGTGCAAATCAAAACAAAGACGATGAGTACAGCAGTGAAACTCAGAAAGATTTATTACGACTTAAATCACCCCGCAAGTTTCAGTCGTCCGGAGGTTCTAGCTCGTGCAGCAGGTGTGGGGATAGAGAAAGTCAAGAAGTGGTTAAGGAGTCAACCGACTTACACTCTTCACAAAAATGCGAGAAAGCGGTTTCCAACGAGAAAATATGTTGTTAACAATATAGATAGTCAATGGCAAGCGGACTTGGCTGACATGCAACAGATATCACAGTACAATGATGGCTATAAATACATCTTAACCGTAATAGATATTTTATCTCGCTATGCTTGGGCACGTGCGCTGAAATCTAAACGAGGACCAGAAGTTGAAGCGGCTTTTCAGAGCATTTTCGATGAGGGGCGTGTTCCGCAAAGAATACAGACCGATCAAGGGAAGGAATTCGAAAACTCTCATGTTCGAAGTCTCCTTAAAAGTCATAATGTGGAATTGTTTAGTGTCAAAAGTGCTTATAAAGCTGCCATGGTTGAGAGGTTCAATCGCACACTGAAGACAAAAATATGGCGCTATTTCACTGCAAAAAATACACATGTTTGGATAGGTGAGCTGCAGAAATTTGTTAAGAATTACAATAAAAGCAACCATCGAATCATTAAGATGAAACCTGTTGATGTTACCCCAGATAATGCGATGGATGTATGGCTTCGATTGTATGATAAGAAAGCGAAAAACATTTCCAATGAAAAGAAAATTAATGTTGGTGATAGAGTTCGGATTTCAAAGGTTAAGTCTACATTTGAGAAGGGGTATCTACTTAATTGGACTGAAGAAGAGTTTTTTGTAGGTGAAGTAAATACAAAATTTAGACCCACCATGTATAAATTAATAGATTACCATGGCAATCCAATTGAAGGAAAATTTTACTCTTATGAATTGCAAGTAGTAGACAGAAGTGAAGAGGTGTATATGATTGACAAAATAATTAGGAAGAAAGGTCATGGCAATCAAAGGAAATATCTAGTTAAATGGAAGGGATATCCTGATTCATTCAATAGCTGGATAACGCACCAGGATCTACAAAATGTGGAGGTGGGAGACACTCGTAACTTTTAAGCTAATATAGCATGTGACTTCTTACATATATGACGTCAACATGTCTACTAACTTCAATATCATTCTTCCAAGCAATAGCAACCCCAAGATATTCCCAAGTAACAAACCATCTCTCTACTCTGTTGAATTCGCTAATCCAATTACTCTGCATGGACCCCATGAAGTTGCTCTAACTGAAATTACTTATTACAACGATATCAGTTTGCTAAAGAACAACTATTTTGAATTACATAAAGAAGTACGAGAGAAGGATGATTGCTTTCGCATATTTCAAAATAGTCTACATGGTACATGGGCTTTTCATCATCTAACTTTACATCCTTTTTCAACATCTTTACCATCTGTCCAAAACATGATTAAAATTCAAAAGGCATTTGCAACGTCAACTTTTGATTCTAAGGTTCCCACAATGAGCTTGCAAGATACAGAAAAGGAAATCGGTAGAATGTTTGAACGAATAAATGATCTCTTCAAGCTGACTCTGAATAAATTCTACAAACCAGTCATAAAGGGGTCAACAAAATTGATGAAGGAAGGGAAGCATGTTCTTCTTGTATTAGGTAAGGATTTGAGTCATACTTTTGGGTATTCCAGAACAACTATCTCATCAAGGTATTGGTACAATGGACGTGGGTGGAATTCGGAGAGGAAAGTCACTGATTTTCAATGTAGAATTGTGCCATTGTATGCATTACAAAAAAGGAGCATCCGAGTAAAAAATAAATTTGAGGTCATTAGAAGTGTTGAAGACTTTGCAAGAAAGTTTCAAGGATCAGTGCCAGAAACGTTAATGACTTGTGAATATAAGAAAGAGAAAGTAACTTTATTTACTGTTGAAACGGAGGCAGAATTTATTGTTTTTACTAAAAAGACACCATTGGAAAAGTCTGAGTCCGCTGTTATTGAATTCGGATCTGAAATGATTGGGATGTTTAAGGGCCTTGAAAGCGCACCTTGGTTGACAGAGTTAAATGATACATTTAAGGTTCAATTGTCCTCTTCTAAACTCAAAGCATCAACAAATGCTTCATGGGATATCCACGTATACAGCGAAGACATATTGGGTGATGAATTGTCTACTTCCAGTGAACTTGTAAAAAGAGTTAATTTGAACATTGAAAGCTTGAAAACGCCATCTGAATTATGTACAAAGTTAAATGAGTTTGGTGTAGATTACCTTGATGCAGATGAATATCACTTTTCTTATGATCCACATAAGAAACGCATGATTCTAAAGTTAGGAAAGAACTCTCTTATCAAGCTGGATAGCGTGTTAACGTCCACATTGGGATTCTCAAAATCAACTATTTATGAAGGCACATCAATAGGCGATACAGCCCCATCACTAGAGCGTGATATAAGTAACTTATACGTCTATTGTAACATTATTGAATATACAATGGTTGGCGACATTGAGGCCCCACTTCTGCGCACATTTCCTCTCTCATCCGTAAGGAAGCAACTAATCAATCGAGAATTTATTAACACGATGTATATACCAATGAGCAGAAATGTCATCAATAGAATTGACATATCAATTCATGATGATACAGGTGAAGTAGTACCATTCTGTGGTGGTGTTACTGTTTTAACACTACACATCAGGACACGAGAATAAGGCTTTACGCTATTGTGGGATCTATAATTATCTACAGGACATAATGTCAGGCATTTACAGTGGTCCATCCTATCAGAGCGGCTATCCCGTGTTTGCTGGAGGTAGACGACAAGTTGGAGGAGGCATACTCGGTGCACTAAGACGTATGGTTCTCCCAACACTCAAAAAGTATGGCGTACCATTCATGAAGCGGGTTGGAAACAGAGCTTTAGACTTTGGTGCAAATGTTGCAGCTGATGCACTTCAAGGGGAGAATATCGGTGAATCCATGATATTGCGTGCACAGCAATCTGCCATAGACGCATTAGATGATTTAACAAAGACGAGGCGTACAGTTCGGAAGAAACGTAGGAAGTCAAGACAAGTTGGATCAGGTCGAGTTACTAAGCAAAGGCGTAGGAGAAGTAAAAAGCCCACCAGAGCAGCACGTTCTAAATCAAGACGTCGTGTGAAAGCAAGAAAGCGCAAACGAAATTCCACAGCGACTGGAAACAAGTCAAAACGAAGGAAGACAACATATTTGTAAAGCTAATACGATGCAGAGTATCAATTCGGCTTTGTGTTTCTTTGATTCACCACCTCATCAAACTGACATTATTTCCTCAACTATTGTTGATATAGTCCCCACAACAAATATCGATGGTAACCAACAGCCTATTCAGTTTGATATACCTGCTAATCCTCAAGATTATATTGACTGTCAATCCATTGATTTAGAATTGTGTATACAAATTAAGAAGACTGATGGTACCAATATTGATTCAACTAAGGATAAAGTGAGATTGACAAATCTTCCTATTGCCAGTCTATTCTCAGATGTGTATTTAATATTGAATGACAAACAGATTGAAGGAGGGGATCGAGCATATCCCTATGGAGCATACATAAATACAATGACGCAATTTCAGAAGCAAGCTAAACAGTCACACTTGCAAGTTGCCGGCTGGTATGATGATCAGCAAGGGAAATTTGATGAGGTTTCAAATGGAGGTTTAAAAAAACGAATGGAATTGACAGCAGATTCAAAGGAATTATACTTGAAAGGACCTGTCTATCTTGATTTCCTTCGTCAATCTAGATATCTACTATCACAGGTTAAAATGCAAATAAAATTTATTCGCGCAAATCCTGAGTTCGCGTCAATGGCTTTTGGAGCTACAAACTATCAAATCAACATAAGTAGTGCCGTGCTCAATGTAAGGAGAGTAACAATGAACCCGTCAGTCATCAACGAGCATGCGACAGGATTGAGGAAAAGCAATGCAATATATCCAGTTAATCACAGTGTGTTAACAAACTTCACAATTGGTGCGGGATCATCCTCTCATGCCTACCCAAATCTTTTTCCCACTGCGATGCCGAAGGCGGTGTATATCACATTTGTGGAAAATGAGTCATTTATTGGTGCTTTTGAAAAGAATCCATTTAATTTCCAACACTTTAACGTTAGTAAACTAGCACTCTATCAGGATGGAAAGTTTGTTGCTTGCAAAGCTTATGAGCCTAATTTTAAAGAGGGTAAATTTGCACGTGAATATGGTTCTACTTTCACTGCACTGAGCATGTTTAACACAGATGATTCAAATGGAATTACAATGGATATGTATAAAAATGGTTACTTCTTCATTATATACAATCTCACAGCAGATGCAGATCTAGGCGGTGAAAGCGTAGGAGTTACAAAGCCTGGTAATCTACGACTAGAGGTGTCATTTGAGTCACCTTTGAAGAAAACAATTACTTGCCTCATTTATGCTATCTATGATAGCAAAGTTGAAATAACGAGAATGCGAGACGTAACTGTCAGCTATCAGAGATGAGTAACTTAAGCAACATACAAATCTTGAGGAAAATGGGAAATGCTCATCCCTACTCCAAGTCAATATTTCTTGATGTCTCTTCTAGAGATAATTTACCTAATTCAATTCCTTTCTATCCTTGTTCGCTTATCATCAATACGGACAGCAACAATCTTCCTGGTAAACATTGGGTTGCAGTGTACATCAATCGCTATAAAGTGGCTGAATATTTTGACTCTCTTAATCTACCTCGCTTACATGACATTGCACTATGGATGAATAGGTTCTCCTGGACGACTAAGAAAGTTACATCGTTTCCACTTCAAAGCAATGTATCTTTCATGTGCGGCGGTTATGTGCTATATTTCATCAACGAGAGACCATTGAAAAATAACTGTAAAAGTGTTTTACAACTTTTTTCGAAAGACTTCTATAATAATGATGTAATTCTTACAAAGTATATTGAAACTGTTTTGTAATAAAGTTTTATTTTATATGTAAATATCCTTGTTTTATGTTCCAAATCGTTGGGTTTAGAGGGAAAGCAAAACATGTTTACATTTCAATATGTATTTACAAATATACAGTTCTTTTCTAAATATTTACATAGCTACAATGTAGATTTCACAAATATTTTTCTCAAATCACATAGGATGGGAGGAACATCATTTATGTCTTTAATACCGGTTATCACAATCTTTCCATTATGGAATACATGAACATGATATGGGTGCCAGTTAGTCATCTGTGCTGCTGGAAATAGTTCCACTTCATAAGTGAGATTATTTGATGATGTGACTTTACGAAAGTCATAATGATAGTTCAATTCACATAACACAGTCATTGTCTTCACTTCCCATTCAGATAATGAGTCACTAAGTAAATTTTCCAACGTAGAATGTAGATATGGTAGATCACCATCAGTGAAGCCACCAACACACTGGATTGTTCCATTTGGAAAGAATAGGATAGTCACATATTTATCCTTCCTCTGTATCCTCCATGTTAACATTGAGGGTCTTCCCAGATGTAGATTCGTTGTCGGCTTCATCTTGTGTTTTATTAATAACCATTGCTTTCGATTGGGAATGTTCCGCTCGATTTCTTGAAGATTGAGTTTTGAGTTTACTTTTGTAGTTAACATGCGATTCACGACTTCCATCCGCTTGATGTCCTCCATCCTTAATAAATGAAATCATATGTGGTAGTATCTCTTTTGTAAAGTTTCTCCATGTGACGTCACTGAAACGGAAAAATCGATAGTCAATATCTTCTCTCTTTGGTGAACAGACGTATAGCTTGACGGTAGAGTCACACTTTATCCATACCTTTTGATCGAGAGGAATCTTCATCCGTGTCTTATGGTTGTCAATCAGATCAGCGAAGTCTTTCAGTGAAGATAATGCGTCAAGGCTAATGCAAACGCCACGATGTTTTCCACCACTATCTGTTATTAAGTGACGAAAGACTACTTTCTTAGAATTTGTTATGTGAATGCTTTGTGAGTCATTTAATTTCCATGTTCTAATGTAATGAGGCATGTTTTCAAATATAAACCTAAATTTATTTGTTTGCATAAAGCTTGCTATTTTACATCTCAACATATCGGAATGATGTTGAGTGCTACGCCTTCAATTCATAGTAGGACTACCTATGTTTTAGTAATTATTTCTTCACATCGGAAAGATGTAGAAATTTCATTTTATATTTAATGTACCTATATATTATTAAACATGACTACACAGAAATGTAGTGATTGGTTATTTTACTTTGTTAAATTTCTTAAACTTCTACGTCACCTGTAGCAGGAAGGCATCTCCTTCTCTTTGAAGGTGGGGAAGACCTAAACTATAGTGTCCATATGGTAGAGATAGATTTTTATTTAACCAACAGCGCTTATCCTCCCAAAGTGAAAGTCCTCGCTTTCTAAATGATTTTGTAGTGACTACGTGATTTGTTGAATTTATAATTGTTATTTCCTCATTTGTATCTTTCTCACTGTAGTACACAGTCCTATTATCATTATGTTGTAATTTTTTAACTGCAGCTCTCTGCACTCCTTTTGCCCGCTTGATGCTATCACAAGTTGAATCTAGATATTTCATTGAATACATTTTTGGTTTTAGCAAGATCATTTCCTCAAGCAACTTTCCCGCACACTCATCCTTAAAACAACCTAATCTGGCTCTGTTTGTTACTGAGTATAGTTGGTGATGACTGTCATAGTTTGAAGAGTCAAATTTTTCACCAAAATATAGCAGTACATCCTCCAAGCTGACAGATGGTGAGGTGTACAAACATAGGAAAAAACTATCGGTATCACCTCCACAAAGCCGCGTTCTATTTATCAGTGGACATCTTTTCAAATCATTGTAGTATAACTGGTACATTTCCAATTTGCTATAGTCAAGTACCGCCTGACCAACATAAATCAATTTATTCAACATTTTTGAAGGTTTATACATTTCCATACCAACTAGATCTTCATCAAATATCTTATGCTGTACATAGAGAGGATGATTTGATAATTTTCGACATTGTTCCACGCTGTTTACTAATTTGAATTTTCTCCTTCGTCTTACATTTTCCATTGTTTTACCATATAAAGAATTATTTTTCAACTTATAAAATGACTTTTCAAAGTTGGTACTTGATTGAGCTCTCTTTTGTGAATTCATATCAATGTACGTTCTCAACCATGGCTTTTGTGTGAACTTTATACCGTTGTGAATTTCTGTGATTTTCATACCCATGGATAAATAAAATTTTAATATTGAATAGTGTACAACATAATTTTCCCTATTGAATTGATGAAGCAAGAGTTTTTTAGTTGAACTGAATTTAGTGTCTGGTCTTATTTTCCTATGTAAATCCTTCATATAAGTTGAGAACATATTTTGCTCTACGGTCTGCATCTCTGGCGCTAATGGGAAATCGGCAGTGTCATCATGTATGTTTGCAGGATATTCCAAGTTCAAATCAAAAACATAGCCAATTTCACCATCATCATCGATAGCTTGTATATTTTCTTCGTTTAGAAAATAGCTTACTTCACTATCACTCAACCATTTAAAATTTGAATGTGGTAGACTCTTACTGAGCGAAGAACCGTAAAGGTTATTGACATCAATGTAAGATAAGTGACGACTTTCATTTGTATTATTTTGTAATTCCGAAATGCGTGCACGTGCTCTGTGAATGTTCGTAAAAGTCATTCCACCCCTTATTCCCCTTTCGAAGAGATTATACATACTTTCGTCTTGTATGTAGTGTGGAGGATCATTAGATGTCAAATTTAAAGCTGAAGTAAAGCTAAGATGTGGAAGGCTAACGAAATGGACAGGATCTACTTCATCTTCACTTTGACTTAGTGACCTAAAAACTTCAAAAATATCTGTCAGTAATAATACATCCAGTTTCAAATATGCAAGCATGTAATCACCAAAATTGTTACAATTGAAAGCAAACCACGCATTACTAGCGTGCTTATATTCTTCATCTGAACAATGTTCACGAGTGAGATCATTATAAAATTCACATTGTGGTGGCAGTCATTTTTCTGACAATGTATTTAGACTTTTGAAATAACAGTAGGGAAACACACCCTTTTGATAAAGAATATCATCTGTTAACAGGGGAAATTCATTTCTTAGTTTTTCTACATGTTCATAAACTTGCAATCCTCTTGCTAACTCACTCAATGATGCACTTAAAAATTGATAAGAATCTAAGAATTTTAACTTGAAGTAGATTGTTTTTCCTTTGTATTCGTTCACAGGGACGCTGGCGGATAGAGTTATATACTTTTCAGCTGTTGCTGCTACTACTTCCAATTTCCATGACTTCTTCTTTCCAATTGCTTTATAGCAAACGATATGACTATCATAATTCTTAAAATTATGGAAGAAGATGGGTAGTTCCCGCCTATTTAGTTTTAATCGAAGATTGCATTTGCTGCATATTGTTTGCCTATATCTTCCTGTTAAATGGTCGTGATCTCTTACTTTTATGCAATCATCACTAAATACAGCTTTACATTTATTACAATTTTTTACATTTTTATGTTTTTCTTGTTCATCAGAAGAAAGAGACATTGGTTGCCGGCTTATTGCACGCTGATTATCATATAAGTTTTGAGCTATATTTTCTAGGTGATCCAAGAAGTCCATAATACAATTCTCTCCTTTGAAGACATAATATTTGTTTTCAAATCTGGACTGGAGAGCTTTATGCCAAACATGATAAACACCAACTGCTGCCGGTTTGTGTACTTTATTATCGATGTAGCACTCTATATCTGCATGAACAACTAAAGGAGGACTTAATTGATATTCCATGCTACTTGTGCTTACCTCTAGTTGTTTAGGCATTCTTTCTATTTGTGCCTTTCCACGAACACAAAATTGATAATGTCGCTCCAAAGTTGTCTTATATGTAAACGATTGGGTACATCGATCGCAGAAATGTTTATATCGTCTATTTATTTTTCTATATAATCTTGATAGTTTTCTGATTCCACAATAGTGTGCACGTTCATTGTTTATAATTAGTAGTATATTCACAGTTCGTTTACCAATAAAGTTGCTGCTATATCGAACACCTTTTAGTCCTTTTTCGTAAAGGTGAGTGTTGATTTTAATGTCATTATTTTTCTCAAACTTAGGAATATCTTTAATTGATACGGGTGTAGAGATGTCATTCATATTTAGTTCAGATGTCCATTTACTATATGATTTTATCTCATTCCTAGAATATGATACATCATTGTAATGTAGCATTGATAGAACTGAATACAAGAAACAGTCATTTGCATTTGAATGTACATTAATTACAGCCTTCGAATCTTTCAAACTCTTTGGTACATTAAATACTTCTCCACCAGAAAGTAATGGACTAGTAATAACATTGAATTCTATATTTAGTATTTCATCTATAACCCAATTGCTACCCTTATTTGCAAAAGCTTCAATATGACTTGAGAGACTATTTAAGTTATCTTGGAACCATGTATCATAGTCATAAATATAGTTTGTGGATGATGAAGTAAAGTGTGCGAGAAACGTTTCATCTTCCTGAGGATTTGATCGCACATAACGAATTTGTGCTACCAGACGACCACGTAGTTGAAAATTTTCTAGAAGGTTTGTCACTAAGTTCTCTAATATAGATCGCATACTTAATAAAAAGGAAGTTATATCTACTGTGTGTTCTGATGGTGTGATGTCGTATACACGAGCATGACCGTTGAGCGCGCTTTCGCTGAGACTTACAGTTCCATGATTATTTTGAATATTCATCTCACTATTTGTATTATGCATATTCATATGCTGACGGAATTTGCTTATAGAATTATACGTTTTACCACAGCGGGAGCAGCATTGCATAAAGATCAAACTATTATTTGAAGCGCTGATTGGTACATGTCTAGACGTTGATTCAGCAGTACTAGATTCGGGTATTTCACTATCATTAGCTGAGATACTTCGAGGATTTGAATTTAAATTACAATTACTTGGTTGCTTATCACAGACTAGATTGTGTCGCTTTAGATTATCCTGTCGTTTCGTTTCATATGGACACTTCCTACACTGATAAGTTTTTCCTAACTTACAAAACTTTTCATGGCGTTGCAAATTACCATTAAGAGTAAACGTTTTTCCACATTTAGAACAGACAACCATGTTTAATAAACTAGTGAGGATTATAATTTTGCAGACTATATATATTTTTATCATCCTATGACGTCACAACGATTACTAGCCAATGACATTTGTTCCAATCTACGATGAAATAAGAAGACAGTATTTGTATCAAATTCTTTTTCCATTAAGTTTAAAAGTCAAAGTAAAAGAAATTACAACTTCTGGCACTTTATCATGTCACTGTGTGAGAGTTTCACATGATGGCACTGCTCGCAACAGTCCGACGTATCCTCCATCCGAGTCAGTCTCACCCGTGAAATGACACCTTCAAGATACACGATGTGCATGAGCGTCTCACGTTCGAATTGCCGATTGCCTCGGGCCACAGAAGAGGACAATAGCAAGTTTGACTGTGTCAAATTGCGAACAGACACAATCAAACCCCTATTCTCCTCCCTGAGCTTGCTCTCCCGCTGTTCAGCCATCCGAAGTCGTTGCTGGCAAAACTTGAGTTTCTCCTCCAGTCGCTCATCACCTTCTAACGTTTCGTCAAGGTCCACATTATATTCCCGCAGAGGTAATGGAGCGGGAGCAGGAACAGGGACCGGATCGGGAGTAGGAGCAGGATCAGGAAAAGGGACTGGAGCGGGAGCAGCAGCAGAAGCAGGATTAGAAGAAAGGATCGGAGCGGGAGCAGGAACAGGTGACGTAGTAGGAGCTCGTGGTGGTGTGAGAACTCCTCGATGTTCGAGGATCGGCGTAAAAGGAAGCCGAGCGCTACAATTTGGCGACGCCCGGATCCGCGAGAAGGATATCTCTTGAGATGCGAAATCAATCACATGCTGAAATAAGAAGAAATAATTGTTTACTATCTATATGTCCTTATAATGAGGATAGAGCAATATAGATGTAACAAAATTTATAAAAATCATACGTCAGGAGTGACACTTGACGGATTGTCCCGAAACGAATTGTTCTGAAAATAGATATCACTGCTATAATTTTGAACCACATTTAACAAGAGAAATCATGAGATTTAGTTAATAATTATGTTATGTAGTTATCGTTAATTTCGATACTTACAAGAGAGCGTCTTGTGTCATCCTCATCAGAAGATGATGTCGCCGATGACGTAGTAGACGTCTCATCCGATGAAGACTCCGATGAGGACTCCCGTATCGTGTACGGACGCTCTTCATTGTCCTCAACTGATGTGGTCGTAGCCGGAGTTGAGGTGATGCTAGCAGCTCTGGATTTTTTCAGGGATAGGGATCGCATTACCTGAAGCGGTAGAAAAAGATAGAATGTTAACTGAGCAAATGGATGATGTATGATACATTAACAAGTGACGAGAGGGACTTATGAAAACGACTATAACAACTGTACTTACGGGACGTGGGGTACTTGACTCTTCTACCGCACTCAGCTTGGGAACCGGTGGTAGAATTTTGAACAGCTGCAAAGAGAATTAACGCATTATTATACATTGAGGGTGATTAATTTTCATCAACATGTCTTACATTTTTCATTTGAGGCAACTGTTTGAAAACCTTTGTCTTCTTCTTCGCTGGAGGCCTCTCACACTGAAATGTTTTTGAAAAGTTAAATTTACTTCATACATAACGAAACAAATGTTCTTAACATCAATCATTTTTATTTTAAATTTAACTTGTACAGTTATCGGCACTCACCTCTAGATCGCTTGATGAAGAGTCACTATCAATGAATGCTCTTGATTTGAACTTTTGCTTTCTTTTTGTGGGAGGTTTTGCTGGTTCGGAACATTGGCTGAGTACTCCCTCTGCAGCCCTATCCTCCTTCGCGAAAAGCCTTGCCAATTTACTCTTTTCATCCTTTGAGGTTAAATTGCGTCCACCTCTGCCGTTTTCCTGCGCGCAGGATGTGTGTCTGCTGATGAAAGCCTTAGACTTGTCGTCATTTGCCATTTCCGTGCTTCGCACGTAGGACCGACAGGTGAGGCAATATACGTAGGTGCAGCCCTCCTTAAAAGTACACTCCTTGTGACCACTCTTACTGGCATGTCTCACCGGCTGCTTACATGTTTCAAAAAAGTGAAATATTAAGCGCTGGCGTGCGAGGCTTGCATGACGAACCATTTCTGTAAGTCATGAAAAGCGTTTGTTATTATTTTATCTGTTAGCAAATGTGAATATCATTTAAGTGACTATTGCATAAATATTGGAAAGTAATTCTACAGTAATTGATTTTTTTAACTTAGAAAAATATTTTCGAGATAGAAACCGAAAGTCGAAATGTTAAATTTACCTTGAAAAGGCTTACTTACATATCAACTTGAAATTTGAAATCAGCTGATAAATTATTAATTTATTTCGAAATGAAATCATAGAAACGAAACTGATGTTTTAAAAAGATAAACATTTCTGACTTTGGTTAAACAACTTTTAATTTGTAAATGGTCCACAGACTATCACTTTGAAAACAAAATTAGCATTTGATTTATTTACAAATTTGTAGCACACTTTGGGAATGTTTATCTTTATTTAAACACTTCATCATGTAAGCTTGTGTGCTTTATAAGTTTTGAAAATGCTATAATTAATTATGAAAATTAATAGTTCTGTTTAATAATATAACATATAGTGTTCCTAACTTAAGATCCAGCCACATGTTTTAAACTAACTGGTTATAAGAACTTAGTAATGTTCCTACTCCCAAACTATATAAAGTAGTGAATAGAAGAATGTAGAACTCACTTCAGAATTGCAGTTATAAATCGAGAAAACGGAGAGACGGAGAAAGAGGTCTGCTATGCACACAGAACAATTCAAAAATGAGTGAAGAACGGAGCTCTACAACTTCTTTATATATGATTCTAACAAAGGAACCATGAACAAAGACCGGATGTCATCATAACATCACATTGGTATAGAAAAACAAACTGTTGAATTCAAACAAAACTAAACAGCTGATATATTTTAATGATGAAATAGAAAAGTGCCATCAAAGTCTTTGATGCTAGAGTGGTACATGTAACCGCGAAGTTAAACCAATTAACATGTGATGAAGATGGATCCCCTGCAGTTCTAAACATTAAAAAATCTACTTAAGTTAAGGATTTCATCTAAATTCAAATAATAAAGAAAAAGTCATTAAGTTTTAAGAAGTTAAATCCAGACTGCATCATAAAACGCGCAAAAATCGAAATTCAAATTTCGCGCCAAATTTAAATTTAATGGCATCTAGGGTTAGGGTTAAGGTTAGGGTTAGGTTTAGGGTTAGGGTTAGGGTTAGGTTTAGGGTTAGGGAAGCAAGAAGAGTATCTATGGCACCCGGAACCCATGGGTAAATAAATTTTCGAGTGGCGAAGCGCACGAGAAAATTTATTTACCCTATAATCCGAAAAATTTGGAGGGCGCGAAGCGGCCGAAAAATTTTGAGGCCCCCCCCGCCGTGTATGAAGTGTATGAAGGTTAAAGGTCAAGGTCAAGTCAAAGGTCAAGGTCAAATTCATGTGGAGGTTTATGCATTATGGTCATTTCGAGTGATCAAACTTTAACTTTGAAAATTTTCAAAAACTTGAATACTTAGTTATTTTTGAGAAAAAAACTTAGAATTTTTCCAGTTGCATACACTTGCATACAACAAGGATTTTTTCATTGAATAGGTACATATGCTATATCATTCGAATGCTCTTTTCATGCTGATTCTAATGGTGTATTGTATGACACATGTATGACACCATCCGAAGCAGCTATAGCCCTTTGAAAGATAGATAGAATTTAGTTGAGAAACTTAGAAATTGAAATCATAAATTTTCTTCCTGCATACACTTGCATACAACAGGGATTTCTTCATCGAATGGGTACATACCTTATATCATTAGAAAGGTCTTTTCATTCTCTAGCTGATGATGTATTGTATGCAATATGTATGATATCATCCTAAGGTGAAAAAAGCATTCAAAAAACACTGTAAATCTATTCAAACTTTCATCCAATTTGACTATCATTTGAATTACACATTAATATTCATTTCAAACTTGTTCTAGTACGTTCGGTGCTGTTTCAAAGTCTCAAACAAGTGATTTGAAATATATATCTTCCAAATATTAAACTTAGAAATACTTATAGGTAGCTATTTCAGAGATGAATATATCTATCCCCAGTTCCCATTCAAATCCTATTAGAAATTCGATTTGTGAAATTATAAAAACAAGATTGTTCATTTATGTAAGTGTTATTAAAGATAAAAATTACATATTGTCAATATTGAGGAAAGGAATCACTCTCTTCAGGTCAACTCGAACACATACTCTTGTCTTTTTGGGGGCACCAGGGCAGCGGCGGGGCGTGGCTGGATCTATTATGCTGAACTCCAGCGCAGTAGTCAAATCCCTTTCTTCAGGTTCCAAACGCACACATATCCTTTTCGTTCTTGTTTTTCGTGGAGCGTTACGAACGTGACTTCCACCACGTGTCTTTATTGTTATAAGAGCTTCCAGCGGTGTTTCGATGAAGCTCCTTAGAACCACGCTTTCATCATCAGATGATTCTGTAATCACGGGTCTGTTCCCAACACTATGGGTTCGCATGGCGATTCCATCTCTTCGACAGGAGAAGCGGGAGGTGTTGTGGTACGTTCCATTTTTAATGTGATTAGAATAATATAGATAAAATAGCTATGGTACTTGAGGATTAGAACCTTTGATAAGAATTGGTACACAACTAGGACATATATACTTTTCGAACAAAGGAATTCCCAACAGCCAATCAGAGAGGTTCCGATTTTCCCCTTATAGTCAGTAGATGACGCAAGTCAGACAAAATGACGCCAAGTTGGACATTTTGACTCAGTCAGACTTTTTGACGCAAATGGACTTTGTTCCGCACGCTCGCATCTCACCAAATTTGTGACAGGTACATTTTTGCTGAGATGTATTAAATACATGCCTTCATACTTTCCTCCGTTTTTTTCGGTTTCGGAGACTCCAGATTTTCGTTCTTACTGACGCAATGTCATACTTTTTGACTCACTGACTTGACACGTTATTTGGACTTTAGACGACATTCGGACTTATGACGCATATGAAATACGCACTCGACGATTGCATAATAAGTTGGAGGGGAGATCATAGCATTCATAATCATGATCAACCATCACAGAGTAAGTTACAGAACGTCGCTACCTCTTCCAAAAGTTAGGCTTGCATATGGCAAATGGCCTGGTAGAAATCAAGGGACTGTTGACGATCGGTCCCCTAGAATTTATTATTCAAGATAGTCATAGCTATACTACCAAATCTAATTGGAAGTGGTAAATTTTAAAGGTCCGGTGATGATGACTATAGAGTATGACCGCCTGTCTTGCATATATGCATCATATCCAATCGAGAATTAATATTTTTTTTTCCAATATATGTTAGACACTGATGATAGAGAGCATAGACAGATTGGCAATATAAATCTCAGCAATCTTTACTCCGTCACTTAGCGACATGCAGAAATTTGCACAAAAGCAGTAAAACAAAAATGAAAACTGCGCTCAATCATGCTCAGGCAAGTTTGCCATACAAATCCTCAGAATTATTCTCTTATCAAATGGTCACCTACACAATAATGTAACCATATATTTGGCAGAAGTTCGCAAAGTAATCAATATTCATCAATGGTTAAATAATAATATATTGTATAGTTTTCAGGTAAAGAAAAAAAAACAAAAACGTAGTAAAAAACTGCCAAGGCATACGATTCTTAAATAGTCTGTAGTCACAAGTTTGACATTTTAAGCTAGACCTAATCTCAGTGTCGACTCCTCGACTTTGAAGTGTCAATCGTGCCAATATTTGCTTATTTGTTCACACATGAAAAACGTTGAAAAAATTTTTCCATTTTGCCAGAATTTTGCCACATTTTGCACAATACCATCCATATCACCTTCTCTACAGCAAAATAATCAATACAAAAATTGAAAAATTGACAATCTGCAAACCTGCAGCACACATAAGCACACAAGAAAACTGTGAAAAAACCCTTTAGTTTGAGATGAATGAATTGATACGCATACAGTAATACCGTGGGTAAAAAAGTCAAGAAATGCCCGACTACTCACTACGAAAAACACTACGAAAAACAGAATTTCTATAATAGTGCTATGATTTGAATAATTAATTGTATATTAAGGACAAACTAGGGGACACAAAGCTTTCTATTAAGAGGGTGCTTTAATTCGATATTCTTTCACACTTGGTCACTTTGTTCACCTTTGCTTGCCCCGGTCACCTATCATTCCAATGCTTATGAATGCTAAATTTCAACAATATCTAAAATGAAAGTCCATTTCCACCCCAAAGCCCCAAAGCTCATGCTATAAATATGTCATTTCTTAATTCATTTCTTTAATGGCTGCGTTTTGCAGAGCTTCAATTACATCTAACTTTTGGACATCCTGTATGGACATGTTCGCCTGGTTTGTTCATTTTATTTAAATGCAACATAAAATTGGCAACATCCTACTGCTACGAATATAAGCTGCTTATGCATAGTGTTAAATAGGTACATGTATATATCGCTTTGCAGAATGACAAAAAAATGATTTCATCCTGTATACATATTTACCACAATTTATATTTTGCTTCAAATGAAAAACGGCTATGAAAGCATGAGCTACAAACACAAGTAAAATCACAAAACACAGATAAAATATCGTTAAAATTAATTACATCGATTTAAGTATATACAATTAGCCTGATGCGTAGGTAACGCAAACTTGGTTGTAAGAAATATGGACCGAAAGAAAGATGTCAACAAAACAAGCATAGCGGTACGGTATAGGAACGAAGCAGCATTTTAGTGAGAGTTTCTTGAAAAGGATCTTCTCCATTTCAGGAGGCCTGGCCGTAAACAGAAGAAGCTGCCGTTGCTATTTTGCGTCAAAGCATAGCGCAAATTTTGTATATGCCTACCTCTCGCGTAGCACATAATTTATATACAAATCCAAAAGCAGACACCAGGAGAGTAATAAAGCAGCAAACCTTGCAATGCTTGAAATATAACTAGGACGGTGTAATTAAATCATGCCGTATATCGCAAAATACAGCATGCCGTAATGTCAAATGTGACTAGGATAACTGAACTTTATTTTCCCTCAGTTATGTGATATAATTTCTAAGAGAAAACAAAGTTCTGCTTTCAAATGTAAATAATCGCACTGAAGTTTAGAGTGCTCATATATCATACTCTAAAACATAAAGCCACTCAACTTTCGGTCGAAGTTGAAAAAACGTTCGTATTGAAAGATCACATTTGAAAGATATTTTTTGAGAAAGATAATTGTCTCAATATCATTGTTTATAATAAATGGATATTCATATTGTTTGAATAATAGCCTAAAGAGGGAAATAATAGCCTTTTAGGCTACTTTTTGCATGTACTGGCGGTATCACTTTTCCGTCTCTAATTCTTCTTTCATCTCTTAAAAAAGGATTCGTTTTATTGTAACCAAAGTTCGTTTTGTTAGGAGAATTTTATCCATTGCAATCTAGTTTATCAAAATTCATCTAGAAGGATAAATTCATCTACTGCAGTGACTGGCTCATGTCGAAACCTCTGAGCATCAAAGTCGAAAGTCACTGAATAATAGACAGTGCTTGGAGGGCATATCGGATGATAGCATCTGAAAACCTTACTTCGGGATAGTGTGGTGCATCAAGTAGATCTGTATTTACATGTGTGTTATCTGGGAATCCGATTGGGACAGTAACCATAGTACCTTCATAGTACCTAGTTGAACGTAGTTGGTTTACATCATGTATAGGCCTACTTCTTTTCATTGGGGAACATTGTACTAGCTTTATGGATTATATTAGGCTTGCATCCTTCGCTATACTTTGCTGATGATGCTTCCATTTTCTGCCGTCTTAAATTAATTCTCCCTTTTTGTTTTGATTCTTTTTCGTGCATTTCGAAGAAATTTTTTTTTGTCTAAAAGCCTAGAAAATTGTAAGCCTGGAAACATTGGCCTGAACAAATGCCAACATTGAACTAACGTTGGAGAACTAATAATACATTATCTATTGTTCTATGAACTGAAAAACTAATATGATACTACAATAATAAAGTTCTATAAATAACTACCTACAATACAATTATTGTTTTTTGGAAGTCACACTGTTGTTGCTGAATACGATTGTCGCAAACAGATTAGATATTCATGCTGAGATTGTATTACGTGATGAACCAAAATAAAAGAAATTATTGGCTATAACATTGGTAATAAAAACTAAATAGGCTTACAGGACCGACGTTTCGCGTATTCCTCGCATCGCGTACGGTCAAAAAAGCTAAAAATAATCAACAGAAAGTCAATAGAGCGTCAAAAGGACATGCTTAGTCATTGGGCAGTGGGTAAAGCATTTTACCCAGACAATAATTAAAAAAAGCTACCCTGCAGAAGTTGCCAGAAACACAACGTTATAAGTTGCCATTTGTTTTTGCTTTCATAAGGCAAGTGACATTTTATTATATCTTAGAAGAAGTGCCTGCCTAACGAAAGTTCTCTGAAGAAAGGTTTACTTAAATAAAACTCGGAATCATTTCAACTACTGGACGGAATTATGTTGAGCCAAAACATTCTTTTTGCCATTCCAATACGGCCCGGTGATGGTCAACGATTTCATTGTTACTGATAAGTAGGTTCATCCGCCGATATTTCATATGTCCATTTTTCCATGAAAGTCGTCTATATATTTTCAATACCAAATTAGACGGCTTTCATGCATGATTAAGGCCGTCCTGTTTGCTGTGTGGAATACCATTGAGGTTGGAGTGTTTCACCACCCATCTCCTCATTCCAAGTGAGAAATGGCATTGAGATGATTCACTTAAGTTTCACAATGATTATTAGTAGATATCTCAAGCTTGACATGCTTTCTCAAGGTGAGTCTGCCATTAAATCTGTGAGCTGCATTTCATTGATTCAGTCATTCAGTATTGATTTCAGTTGATTTCAAATTTTCATAGATTTTTAGATCAGTAACACTGCATTTAGATTCACAACACTGCAGCCTAAATCGTCTGGAGCTACGCGTCATCAGTGCTACTTCCTTCCTTTCTTCGAGCTTACTTCACGGATCAATACATAATAGGATCGAGTATTGCTATGCCTGATCGCACATTCAAAGATCACTAGTTCAACAGAAATAGTCCAAAAACAGCCACAACGAATAGTCTAGAAAACGATGCGAAAATGAACTTTCACAGAATGAAATAAGCCTACCACGCAGCGCGCCTGCCTCTGCCGAGTTATATCCTGCGCCTTATCCGAGGTTATATCCGGTTCCTTTCTGTTGCACAAAAAAAATCAAGTGAGCAATTAGAACGAAGACATTTGTAAGACCAGTTCTTCAGATCATTTTCTGTCATCGTCGCGCGACTGTCTGTGAGCTATTCACATTCAGATTTCAATTTTGGCAATGCTGTTGAAAAATTCAAGTCTTTTCCAGTAATTTTTCATGTTCACCTCAAATTCGGTAGTTTGAATCTCATGGATTTGCGCTATGCATATCCACTGGATAGAAAATTAGAAATTTGCTTGAGGCTTGTCCGGCATCTCTGTTATTTTTTGATCTTTTTTTTTCTGCTATTCGCATGAATTGCATGATTTTTTTAGTTGTGTGTACTGTAAGTAGGTAAGATGAAATCGTCATTCGCTTTCAGGTTTCAACTTTTGCAGAAAGCCAGTGTAGATCCCCGGATTGTATAGATTGCAATTATCTGTCCGAATCTGAGGATTTAGTTGGTTTTTGGATTGTTCATCATTTTTGCGGATATTCACGCATCGAATGTATAACCAACGAATGAATAAATCAAATACTAGATGGACAGCGCGTAGGGATTAACGGATATTCAATAATGAGATATTATATTTCTTTAACCCACTTTTAAAATTTGAAATCAAAAAAGGGTTGTCATTTAGCCCAAGCTGCTGAATATCCTGATAATTCTTACAAATTTTCACCGATATGACGGCCGTTCACGGAAAAATTTTATTTTCAAATTACATTTTAAAAAAACATCAAAATAATGTTGTCTGATAAGGTGTGAACATGACTTTGTTTATTGAGGCCTTGTTTCATAGATTTTATTAATATGGTCCTCTGAAAACCGTAGGTAATGCTGTTTTGATCTCAACCGCTATTTATACTTGCTTAACGGGAAGCTATGTTTAGAGAGCAAAACTAGTGATGTTTGAGTACACTTGAGTCTTTTGTTTGTGGGCATTTTTAAAAATCCGATATATTTCTTTTACACGTTGCAAATGCGATTTCATACATAGAACATAGCTCCAAGCAGATGTGTGTGTCGAGCAATAACGCATATAATTGATTTACATTATGTTTGGGAATGTGATTTCTCAAGAGCCATTCGTAATGAAAACATTCCAAACAACATAATGTAAATTTCTGTGCGTTGTTATGCTGACAGCAACATCTTCTTGAGAGCTATGGTAGTGTATGAAATAGCATGCAAAACGTTAAAAGCAATTATAATCGATTAAAGAACATGCCACAAACAAGACTCAAGGGTAATCAAACATCACCTAAGTTGCTCTCCTCGAAACACCTAACATAGCTTTCCCGTTTACAGTCAATATCATAGCGTTACAAACAAACAGCATTAACCTACGTTTTCAGAGAGGCCATATTAATAAAAATCTAATTCACCTCAATAAAATAACAAAGATGAATGTTCTTACAGACATTGTATTGATATTTTGATTTTTAAAATGTAATAAATTGATCCTTTCGAAGTACGTGAACCTGCCGTCATAAATGTGAAAATTTGTAAGATTGGATAATAATACAGCAGCTTGTCTAGCTTTTGATTTTTTGATTTAATAGCAAACTGACAATCGAAGTCGCGATAACTACATTAACATTGGATACAAGGCGGATAGCCAGGGATATGCCAGAAATGCACGGATTATGCACGGATATCCGTCAGAAACAAGAACGAAACCAGATATCGGTTGGATATCAACATATCCGCTTATAGCATGCGGATCACCTTGGGATAAAACGGAGTTATCCGCGGAGATAGACTGATTCCAAGGAGCTCCCTTGCGTAGAAATAATGTGTGCATCCGTTCAGTGGATATCGAAGATCCGTGGTAAATCCGGAGAAACTATAAGATGCTTGATCGGGTATCCCGTTTTAAAGGAGGGGTGCGGATTTAAAGAAGGGCGACATGCAGTGCTCCGCATCCTATGTGTGCGCAAGACGAAATCCGTACAATGGCCAGACGAAAGTAGAACAGCAATGTTTTCTCGTAATCAAGATCATCTGCACATGCATAGGAACAGATATTTTAGAGTCTAATTAGCGTATTCTACATGTGTATTCCTAGTATTGCCGCCCACTGCGACTTTTTTTCTTGTTTTCTTAGAGCTCTCATTTTTTCAAATCCCAACATAAAAAATATCTTAAGAACCCACTGGACCCTGTCGAATGCTTTGAGTGAAATTTGTTTTCTATTTTGGTTCAATCATAAATTAAAAATATCACAATCCAATACCTAACCTAAATTGAAAACCATAGTCTGAAAGGGAAGTGACTCTGCTGAAATCCCCACCACAATGTTCTTTGTCCTAACCTCAAAAACTAAGGAAACAATAATCTAATTGGTGTGAATACCTAAATCTAATCTAGGACAATAATCCCTTTCCCAAACATAGAAAAACACATATGAACATTCATCCCCCCACCACCCATCAGTTTTCCCCTCCTAATTTTTTTTTAATTTTAATTTAACAAAATAATTATAAATTTATATAATTTTATTATCAAATAATAATTATAATTTATTAATTACAAATTAATTATTTAAAATGACCCCCTATTTTAAATATCCCGTGATAAAAAATTTTTTATTTATATTTTAATTTTTTTTTATTTTTATTTTTAATTTTTTATATACCCCCTTTTTTTATATATAATTTTATTTATTTATTTTTATTAATTTTTTTATTATTAATTTTTATTTTATTTTATAATTTTTTTAAGTATAAAATTTTTTACTATTTTAAATTTTTATACTTATATTATTATTTAAATTAAATTATTTAATTATATTATATTTGACTTACTTGGTGTGAGGCATATAATGCTCTGCTATTATACGTGTCACAAAAATCTTATTGACAATAGGTCCATTGCATTCGATATGTAACTTCCATTAATTGCTCCCTCCACTTCCTTGCTAAAATTCACATTCCAAAAATTAGACCTAAACAATTTTTCTCATTTCAATTCACAAATCCGGATATACTTTTTCTTGTTCTTTCAATAATAACTTAATTACTTGACGATTCATCCCGTGAATAAATAAACGAATGTAGCAAGGTCACAATAATCGGCATGTCGGAAAAGATCCTGAATCACAGAGTGTCCACTTTTCGGTCTCAGATGTTGACATCCTTAATTTTTTTTTCTTGGTAATCGATTCGAACATGCTGGCAAATTATAATTCTTCATTTATGAATGTTCCACAATAGGAAAATTACTCCTGCGATTAGGTCATTTATAGTGTATGATCATTGACTTCCTTGCTAAATTCACATCTTGACACAATAATTCTAACAGTGGGTCTCAGTTTCAGGAAGAAAGCATGATCGCCATATTTCTGTTGTGCAAAATCTAAAGGGATATATAAGGATGTAATTGTTCCAATTAAGCAAGTTCTAATCCTCGTGACTTGAGTAGACATTAAGAATCTATTACGAATCTATTTCATGATGAGTACCCAGAAACAACTGTTCTGTTACCAAAATGAAAGCCAAGTAATTATGGGTGGATCGTTGGATGCGAAGGTTAATTTGTGTTGCGGATGCAAAGTGGAACTCTGGAAGACTTTAGCAGTGACAGCACTCCAAAGGAGAAAAGGACTGTCGGCGAAGTGTCCTATACACGAGTGTGATCACGACTTCACAAACAATGCAACATTCCTCGAATGGGCTGAGGACTTCTTGAAGTTAACAGAGTCCCCCGAGGGACGTGACTTACCTTCTTTCATTTTTTTATGGTTAATTACACTTACATTGTAAACCTCTTGTTTTCATTTCGCAAATTCTGTAAATCGGATTCTGATTAGTAAATAATAGAACATTCATAACATAATTTCTGATCTGTAAACGCATTATGAAAATAAATAAAATTGTCATCATAGTCACAATGGCCACAATTGTCGCATTTGTGCAAGCAGTCTCAAAACAAACACCTGTTTAAGTACCGAAATAGATGTTCGCATCCCTATTCTAATTCACATACTCTAATTCAATTTCGGAACAAGGCGTTCCGAATCATTGAGTATGATCTCAATTCGCCTATCAATCGGAACGCGGTTCCTATTTACATGTTCCTATCCATGTTCGCATCCATTCGCAATTCGGAACATGTTCATATCCATGTTCGCATTCGCAATTCGGAACATGTTCGCATTGGCAATTCGGAACACATGTTCCTATCCATGTTCGTATCCACTATCAGTGCGTCCGCAATACTAACTACTCTGGCTGACAAGCTTTTCTATTGTTAAATTGTCTGGAATTTGATGTTACGTATGTTTGAAATCTTCTTGTTAAATCCTATTAACGGTTCAAAATGTCTGGCATCAATAAAATTAGATAATTGCAATGCTATGTCGACAAATCAATAAAATTAGTCTTAATTAAATCAATTTATGTTCATTCCTTGATGTTGTTCACTCCTATTGATTAATGATGGTGATCAGAGATGCTTGACATGCAGTAAATATGAAATAGGGTGAGCCCACTAACCCAGTTCTAACCAAGTCAATGAACAATATTTGACGAATGGTCATTATTTGCACTTCCGAAGTTGCAACAAGAAGGGCCTTCAACGGACTATATGTTAGATATAAATGATGTTTCTCAATATTCAATTTCCAGAATATTCCATTGAAATGCTTTTTCTGAGGATCGGGTCCCAACTCTCCAGAGTCAGTAAATAATTTGTGACAATTTTGAATATAGTAGGTTCGCTTGTAATTATCATCATTTACAGTTACTAGATAAATAATGACTAACTTTCAGAACAACATGAAAGTCAAAGCGTAGCCTATTACTTTATCATGCTATAGAACCAGCAGTATTTTGATTCTATTTCCAATAGGAATTGTAATTAGCTTGCAACTTTGACAGGATCTATTATGATTATCTCGGTTGTTAGGAAGCAGGGTTTTACTTTTCAAAAATCCAATTCCGATTATGTAAAAAATACAATATTTTTTGCTGATGGATTTCCTGCCCCCACTGCTGAAATTGATGCTCAAGTTGACTGCAGTATTCAATGTTAGCAATACTAACATAATTATTAAGATTCATTCTACAGCTGTATTATTGCAGTAATTTGCTTCTTCCAAATTCAACCTGTATTACCGATAGAAAAAATAATTAACACCAGCTTCTTATAATTATTATTGATCATGAGAAAAGCAAGTTGATGCAAAGTCTAAAACGTCAAATAATAGATAGGACCTATGTTTCAAACACTCAAAAATTATCCTAATTTGACAGGTTCACTGAAGTGATGTAATCTAAAAATATGTTCACCCTGCATCTACATGCATAATGGTGGCATAAGATCCTTCTTGTCACAAAAATGTCATTGAATTTGCATGAAATTGAAGGCGTTTCGCATTGAAGTAGGAATGGCATCATTTTTTGGTTGTAGCAGAGAGCAAGCCTTCATCTTGCAACACTGTTCATTCATGGCAAAATGATAAACTTCAACAAGTTCCGCACAACGTATTACAAAATAATTCAATTTTTGCCTATAATCTCATCCGATTTAATTTCCCATCAAAAAATGTGTAAGTCTGTTTATACACTGCAATTCAAAGACAATGTGATAGTACTGTCCTTGTTGCACTTGATTTATCAAACTGCATTTTGATTGAAGTGGATTCAAGATAGGCGTGCGTGTACATAGTATTGCATAATTTGCATGCATTTTTACCATTAAACATCAAAATTAGAACATTATTAGAACATCAAAAATAATACACCCCACAGTATTTTGCATATTTTGAAAATTATGGAAGTATGTTTAATCGAACTTGGTCGGCTTTTGAATTTTAGCACCTGAGCAGTTGTCATTGGAATCTAAATCATTAAATGTTCGGTACTGTGAGCTTTTCGGGAAAACTGAGTGTAAACAATTTGCGAAGGAGCTATCGAATTGCCCCTCCCCTGTTTTCACTCCGACAGCTAACGCGGTATAGGCCTTTACATCAGTAGTTGAATGCTGATAGCTAGTATAGGCCTAGCCTACGGATCATTGCGATCTCGGACAAAATGGGCATAGGACTTCTATGAAATAGCAGAGACTGTTCCATATGGAATATTTTTGCTTCAAATCACCAAAATTAGGAAAATTATTGACTCACAAAAATTACCGATTTTTTGAAAAATGACCGGTAATTTTACATCACTAATTCGAACGCAAGTCTCTCTATGGCCACACGGCCAGACAGGCGGCATCAAAGGAAGCATCGATGGAAGCTTGTGCCATTCCACTGTTATGTGGACAGATATCAGAATGTATCATATCCGCGCATTCCATCGCGGAGACGGAAAACTGTAGCCGAACCAACACTATTATTAATCAATGGCCACGTTTCAGGGAATTGCTGTTGCTAGGTTTGTATAGATTAACATAAATATACTTCAATATTAAGTACAAGTGGACTATACAGTGTATGTTAACTAAACAACACATGGTTTAACATTGATCGAGTATATAGACTTCTCGCTACTCGTCGCAAAGGTGTTTTAGACTTCATTCAAAATAATACAAGTTTGAAGATATGAGCAACTTACGAATACAAGCAAAATTTCAACGGCTTATTTCATAAAAAATCGATTAGGTAAGGAAAACATGCTTCTTTGAGTTGCTTTGAAACAAGCATAAAGATCACCTTTAGGTTCTTGGTTTGTTATTCCTTTTTTGCTTTTTTTTCATTCCATTGTCGGTAGCCGCAAAAGCTGTTATGATGTGTAAATTGAAACTCCTGTAATGTCGATAATATATAGGGTTCGACAAAAAAACTGCGTTTTTTCTACAGCCTTTGATTTTTTAGATTTAATGGTGTTTGATTGTGTTCATTTAAAAGTTCATGAAAGTTTTATTCAAAGGCAATGTCTATGGCATTATTCTCTGCACTGCATACGCTCTAATGTTGGAATCATAGATATAAACATAGTGTATTTTTGATTCCCGATCGTCATGTCTCTAGAGTGCTTTCCGACTATCTCCGAACATAGACATAAGATATGCTCTTAATCAATCATCCAATTTTCTTTCCTGATAGTCATGGAGTTTCAGCAGTGTGATGTCTACTTCTTCATCCGAACACTGTCTCAAAATGGTTACTCAGCAACAAAAATTCATCAGCTGCTTGCTAACGTTTGGGGTGAGAAGAACATCATGAAAGTGAGAAGAATTCAAGCAATAGTAAAAGAGTTCGTCGAGGGACGTGAAACGGTGACACGAAAGGAAGGATCTGGAAGACTACGATCAAGCTGCTGCGATGAAAACATCGAAGAGGTGAAAGAACTAATCGAAGATGACAACCACTTATCCTGTGCTGACATTTCACTGCAGACAGGTGTTGAGGAGAGGTCAGTTCATCGGATACTTTCTCATCATCTGAATAAGAAATCCTTGTGTTGTCGGTGGATACCGCATGAACTGAGTGATCGAAATAAGCAGCACCGTATTGAGTGTGGCAGAAGCATTTTGGAAACCTTGGGACGTCGGCAAATCAAAAGTAAACTTGTCGTCGTGGACGAAAAGTGGGTCTACTACAAAAGCATCCCACCCAAAGAATGCAATCGAGTCTGGGTCGATTGTGCAGGCGACAGACCTCAAGTATCGCGCATGACAATAGCCGATAGGAAGGTCTTAATAATTGTTGCTCTCAATTATGCAAAGTCTTTCTCCTATATCGAAGTGCTGCATGATGGTGGAAGCATAAATGGTGATCGATATTTGTCATTCCTGCAAAACATGTGTGCAGCAATTTACCTCGTTGGGAGATGTGTCTCCAACATGATAATGCAAGACCACATATAGCAATGCAGGTTCAACGGTGGATCAACCACGAAGGCATGAGTCTCGTGAAACAGCCCCCTTATTCACCAGATTACAACTTGCTCGATCGATATGTCTTCAGAAATTTTGAAGTTCATCGTCGTCAACGCAATTTTGACTCAATTGCTGAAATTGAGGCATGTATTGAACAATTTCTGGCTGGAATGACCATCACCCAGTTACAGAAGGAGTTTTATGAAGTCGAGTGGCATATTGGGAAAGTTATAGAGGAAGATGGTAACTATCTGTGATGTGAATGATTGTCTGGATAAATAGATGTTGATTACAAAAAAACGCACTTTTTTTTGTCGAACCCTATATTATTCGCAAGTTTATTTAATATTTTGCTTACAATACTACTTACATATTTGCTTACAGCTGATCCCTCCCTTTGCCTTCCTCTGATTAATGGCCTCCTTTATAGTTTTAGCGAATCAGATATATGTTACTCAGATGACTTGTGATCAAAAATTCGCGTTTCTGAAAAATGTTGACTATATTTTCATCGATTTTCAATCTTCAGCTGATCCAAGCTTATATGGTAATTTATCTACATCATATAGTGCTCAAAGTCTTCTGTAATTCTGCATGAATATGAGTGACGAATTTAGAAATCTGCATGCTTTTATCTACATACATGCTGCATGTACATGTTCATGGGAAATCAGCCTGAGTGAGTAAGTTAAGGATAGTGATTACGGACAGCGACAAGATGTGAAGTTAGGGAATTCTTCACTTGTTGCAAATTTTACTATCGCCTTCTGAAAATTAAGATGAAAATGATAAAACCTTCTGATTTCTGACTAATGAAAAGTTGTGTCTTTCCGTACTCAAAATTTATGCACAGGAACGATTCATGATTGCGCTTCCAGTTTCAGGTGAGATTTGAAAGTCTTCTACAAGTTTGAGACTGCAAACCATAGAATAAGTATATTAGGAAGAGTGGCAACTCAATATTAAATAAAGCCCCAATTTGCATATAGCTTCGATTTTATTAAATGAACTTGAGTTGAGACCCAGTACCACAAGTGAAATATGTAAATGTTTACACTTTTGGAGAAATCTACATTGAATTGAGTGATCATGATAGCAATACCGAAGGAATAATATTGGGCTATTTTACCACAGAATTAGATTCATATGCTCGCGCTTCGGTTTTCTATAATGGAAGAATCGTATCTAGCCAAAATATCGGAATGGCACATCACAGAATTAGACAATTTGCTCCTTCTCGAATGGATAATTCGTGTATCGCTTATTCTTGAAGATGGCAAACAATAAACTGTCAGCAGAGGACACCAGAGCCAGTGAGAGAGGCGTGCGTGCTGTGATGCCACTTTGCAAACACCAAAACACACATCGGTGTCTGGTTAACATTCGATTCACTATCGCACTATGCAGTAAGGAATGCTAAGGAGAGGATGGTAGAATCATCAGGTGAACCAATTTTCATACGCCTGCTACTTTTTTTAATAATGATCGGAAGGGCCAACATTATGGAGAAAACTTGTGCGCGATGATCTGAATTCTTCGAATCCGAAGGAATTGTGGCAATCGAAGCACTTTGCTGGAATTCACAGCAATCCGCAAGCGACGCACGACTTTTTTCCTATCTCTGTAAGGTATTACGAATTCCTTTTTGTCCACCTGACAAGTTCTTGGATGTGCCGGCAATTTCGAATCAATCACACTTCTGGTAAACCGAAGCAGATAAACAAAGTATTTGATTCTGTGTATTTTACAGATCCTCCGTGTCATGACAGCCTTGGAGAGGTAATGTCTGTTAAATCAGCAATTCAAAGGTCGTTTTTACTTTAATGCTCAACTTAACCTTCTTGAAAAGAGTATTTTCTTAAGCGTGATCATATCACAAGCTACCTGCCACTGGAAGAGCCAAATAACATAATCAAAGACAATGATCACAATAAACTTTAAAAGATGTAAAGATGCTTCTATTCAGATTCAAAAAAATGAAACAATTAGTGAATTATAAAATCATGCCGATGAAAATGGAATTATGAACTTTAAATTTTCAGCCAATAAGCGCAATGAGATCTCAAGTTAAATATAAGTTCAAATAATCATTTGAACCGTAGGAACGTTATCTCCGCAAAAAACTGAATCTTTAATATAGAATTTTTCACTGTATAGAGATACTTTTATGAGTCGACCTACTACATACTTACTCCATGCTGCAAACCAAGGTTACATCATCAAACTACCTCCTCTGGCAAAGTATGGCATATGGGAAGTCGCATGTCAAATTGCGAGTGACAAGGCATCAATGTATCTTTCAATATCTATCAAAAAACGTTTTGGGGCATGCCAACCTTATGTTGGCCTTCTATTCTTTTGGATCTTAAAAACAAGTTTTTGGCATGCTTTACTCTTTTGGCTCATATTCGTCCGGAACATGGGGATCATGACATGTCCATTTTTCTCCATTTATCTCATCTCTCGTTGCTTTGATGATGATAATAAAGTGCAAGTATTATCGCATTCACAAATAGTAGTTCTTGTTTATACCTAGGTCGTTAGCCCTGTACCATTCCAGTTGTTACAAGTTCCTTTAAAGTATTGTCTCTTCATGACAAGCCCGAAGAAGTTCATTTGGCGTCTTTTGACATCTGCAGCTGCCTATCTATGCTTGCAATTTAGTTCGTTGGTCAAATTAAGAATCAACGAGATCTTCAACATCCTTCAGACAAGCAAACCGCAAATCAAGAGGTGTACTTAACCATATCGGGACCGGGGGGGCGGCGCCCCACCTAATCAACTTCTCTTTATATCTACTAATCGGGAATTCAACAGTTCATCTCTTGTGTCTCAAATGACTGATTTTGCTCCTGTAGAAGAAGACGAAGTTGAAGCACTTCCTACCAGGATGAAGCCAAAGAATTTGTTCCTTGATCCTATCCCTTCTCATATAATCATACAACTGAAAAGCGTATTCGCACCTATACTGTGTAAACTGGCTAATATCAGCCTTCAAACTGGAAGTGTCCCGGCAGCCATGAAGCGTGGTGTGGTGACCCCTCTGTTGAAAAAGAGTGGTTTGGACAAGGAATTATTCGCGAACTACCGACCTATTACGATGCTGTCATTCGTTTCTAAACTTATTGAAAGACTTGTATCGGCTCGGGTGGGACGGTTTATTTCAGATAATTCATTGTTGCCACATTGGCAATCTGCATATAGGGCTGGTCATTCAACAGAAACTGCACTATGCAGGTTTTATAATGATCTGGCCGCTGCGACCAACAACAGTCACACATCATGTATTGTGCTCCTTGACTTACAGCCGCCTTTGAGACAATCGATCACTCCATCCTATTGGATCGATTGCAAAATCTATTCGGCTTCTCAGGGATTGTGATCAACTGGTTCATGTCGTATTTGTCGGATAGGAGTCAGGCTGTTAAAGTTGATGGTGCAGTGTCAAAATTTCAAAATGTGTCCTATGGAGTCCCTCAGGTTTCAATATTGGGCCCCTTGTTATACTCGTTACACACTACTCCTATTTCTGATGTGATTTCCTCTTACGGCTTGTCGCACCAAATGTATGCAGATGACACTAATGTATACCTTTCCTTTTCTAACGCAGACATGTGCTCCAAACTGTTAACTTTAGACAAGTGTTTACATCATCTATGTGATTGGTTCAACTCGAACAGGCTAAAGGTAGACATTGATAAGACTGAATTATTTGTATGTGGATCAAGGTATCGCATTCGTTCTCTGAATTCTTTGTCCATTAATGTCTGTGATATATGTGTACCTCTATCCCCATGTGTGCGAACTTTAGGAGTATATTTTGACAATATTTTATCATTTGAAAACAATATTAGCAATGTTTGTAAGAAATCCTTTTTATTTCTACGTAATTTGTATCGCATAAGGTCTTTTATCGATGATAGGACGGCTGAAACAATTGTGTGTGCATCTATTTTTACAAGCATAGATTATTGTAATTCCCTTTTCGCTGGTTGTAGTAAAGGGGTAAATCCAATTTATTCCACAACATTTCTGTCTTTTCAACTTTGGGTCTCAGATTTCCGTGAAAATTTGCATATATACTCATTTTTTTTTGCTTGAACACGATATCTTAGCGGCGTCCACACATATAAAAATGTTTCCAATATCTAGCACTTTTAAAAAAGTTTAAATTTCTTTTTTCATCTCAGAGGACAATTGTTCTCGGTCAGATAGATGTCGATAGAAAAACAGGAAAACTCTTCATTTGTTGCTGATGGGGAATGGGAAACTTAAGATGAATGCTAATTGCATGCGAGAAAGCGCAGCGGGAAAATGTAACGTGTTACATATAAAATGTGTTGACCGTGACCTACCTACCGTGACTCGTGAGATCCTTAAGGTTCTCGGTCTGAGGATTGAATTGTAGTCGAACACAAAACTCGAACAGCCAGCATTTGGGTCAGCATTTGGTTCAACTTAGAACGAATACTTGAACGCGTTAAAAACGCTTGATCGATTGAGCATTGCATCAATTTTCTTTTCTTTAGACGAGACCCTTGTACTCTGACCGAGTATCTTCAATTTCATCTTTGTCTCTGACGAGTTTTTTTAGGTCCTCGGACAGAGACCATTTTCGCCGGTTTTTGGAGAGAATTTAAGGGTTAATTGATATAATTAAAAAAAAAATAGATTTAAAATAGATGTAAGAGCAGATGTTAAGAGCATGGATGAAATCCTGAGATTTCATGACAAAATTTTGGTTTCAAAATTTCTATTGAAATTTTTGGGATGATTCGAATGGGAATAAAAAATTAAAACGGATAAAATATTTTAAAATCAATATTGTCACTTGTAACGGCATCAAATACTGAATTTTCTTTAAGGGATTTATAAAAATATTTTAAAACTAATACGTTGGTGCAAAACGTTGTGCAAAAGAATCAATATTCTTCGAGAATATTCTTTCGGTCAGAGGACCTCGGTCAGAGGAGTCAAAGTTTGGGGTTTTCAATTGGACAATGGAAGCCAGGCTAAAATTCATGATTAAAATTGATTATAACATCAGAAATTAGACTGTCTTAAGAGCGATCTTCTTCTTGCAATAATATAAATATTTTTCAAAAGATATAAAAGTTAATTGATCGAAAATGTGAGAAGTGAGACAGTACTGTTGACTTTGGAGTACTTTTTTTGGTTTTTTTTCGGCAAAAGTGAAGCAATAGTGAAGGCTTTCTTGGCTTTGTGTGAAAAGGTTTTGGCTTTGTGAGCCATTTAAGATGAGATCCAAAGGGTTCCGATTAAAAAACGGTTTTTATTGAAAAAATTTTCAGAAATATGGATTTTAAAATCAAATTTTCATTTTCAAAAAAACATTGTATAATAAATTGGATTTACCCAAAGCATCAATTAATCGATTACAAAAAATTCAGAATGCGTGTGCCCAATACGTCCGTCGACTCCCCAGATCGGCTCATATATCAGAGACCCTCAGAGAACTGCATTGGCTGCCAGTACGCTTGAGGATTCCTTTCAAGATCTGTTGTCTCGTGCATAAATGCTTATACGGTAATGCACCGGTGTACCTAAAAGATCTGCTGAAAATGTCAACTTCAGCCAGCATGTCAATCTCACTGAGGTCACAGAATCCACCTGTACTCTATCTTCCACGTCTATATTCGATGAGTGCCAAGGGAGCTTTTTCCATTACTGGTCCGACGTCTTGGAACAGACTGCCTCCGGATTTAAGATGTATGGATAACTTACCGACTTTTCGTCGGAGACTGAAAACATTCCTTTTTGCGCGTATCTAATTCTATTCACTTTTTCTATCTTTACTTGTGTCCCCACATTGAATGTTTTGTACAGATTTTGTGGTTAAATATACATTATTATTATTAAAATAAGTCAGATAGAAGTTCAATTTTTGTGGCATTTAGTTTGCATGCATGTTGAACTTTCAGTAAAAATTTGGTCAAAAAGACGTACTGTTGGGTCATTTTTAAAAGTACTTTTTAGAAATTTGATGGTTTTCATTTTGAGTAGCATTGATTATTATTAATATAATGTTCCTGTATCATATTTATATGATGTTCATGCATGCACAATTCAAGATTGTTAACATACACATTCATCTTATCTCCCAAAATGAGTTAATGCACATTGCATATGTGTAATTGTACATGTAATGTATACATGTACATTTAAATGTAGAATGTGAAAATATGAAGTTTTGATGTGAATTTTTAGATATGAAACCCACAGAATAATGCAAAATATGTATCACCACTCAAAAGATTTCATTCGGAATGTAAGATAACTTTGTCTCTATGCGAGTAAGCCATTACAACCAGACATTTGTAAAGATAGAAAAATGCAATAATACATGACAGGACATTATTTACGTTCATATTTCAAATTGCTATTTATAGTACAAAAATTAACGCAGAATGTTATGCTTATAACACCATAAAGATATACTTGAGCAAAAGTTTGCATGAATACTTTAGTTGTAATGAACAATCTCTGAAGAGTCAAAAATATACATAGATTCATGAAAAATGAAACAAATTGAAAATACAAATTTTAAATTTGAATGTTTGGTATGAAGATCTTCGAATCACAACAAATAGGCACTATCATTTAAAAAAGGAGACTCGAAATATGCAGTTACCCTATTTTCAAAAAGTTTTATCTATCGGAACATGGAAAATTTGAGGGGAGCCTCCCCGTTCCTACGACGCTAAAAACTGCCCGGTCCTCATAGGGTTAACTAGGCCTAACCAAATATTCAATGATTCGATTCGCTTGATTCGAGATTCGATTTTCTTGAGTAAAGTACAGCATAGGCCTATGTAAAGCGCACGAAACAAGGTCACACGCAGAACACACACCGTTTTCAGGGGGTTCAGCGTTTCCCTATGAGCATATTTCATCAGATCGGAATTTGCAGCACTCATAAGTGAAAAATGTGAATTTGTTTTACACAATCAGTGACACTTCATCGATAAAGGAATCTGATTTTATTGAAAAAAAGATTCCCGCAAATGATGGAAAACATAAATCTCTGAAGCGTGTACAGAAAGACTCGTTCTTCTTTATTGATTATTTCGGGTTTTGCAACATTTCAGATATTGTACATGTATGCATATTTGCAATTTCCGCAATTATTTAGTGGTTAGCAATTTTCTGCTGACAATAAGTCTATCTATACAAGCATTCGCGGCTATTTATATAAAGGCCTTTTTAAGCAGAGCAACTTACAATAATACCAAATAAATGACGAAGCAATTATGAGGACATTCCATTTTCTATGATAGCGTTGTTAGGCATAAATGATATGTAAATATATTATGCTGACTTGGTTGCATTAAGCGAAATATGAAAATACATCGATATAGGCAGACACAAATGTCAACGTACGCATGGTTTCAATGAGAACACTTTTTTGTGTTTTGCCATTATAAGCCAGCAAATTTTTCCTTCTTTAGATTACTTTATAAACATATTCATAATGTACATCTGTAAATTAGAGTCCGAAGATACACATATGTATTAAAATAGCAAATCCTCTTTTTCCGATTAGAACGTTTGTATTATGCCAATAATTGCAAATGAAATTGTATGAATAATCACATTTCATTTTCATTAGCTTATGAAAAGTATGTGTAAATTATGTAAAGGTACTACTCGTTGCTATATACCATATCGACATGTTCTCGTTGCTAATTTCAGAAATATTGTAAGAAGTTTTAGTTCTGCAATTTGAAGATTCGCTACATTTTTCTTGCTGTTGATCTTCGTGAGTGATATTATTCAAATTCTCCCGATTGTCTTGGTTTTTATTGATTCTTTTGAGTTTTTGTTTAGTTGCTCCATTCAAAACATGAATTATACGAAATTTGAAGGCGCTGTAAAATTTTTCATCGACATAACAATGAATGATAACATACACATTCACAAGAAGGCAATCAAATATTTTCATTGACGAATCCACCACTGAAAATATTCGACGGCCATTTCCTGCAGAGCCAGTTTCAAGCAGAGATAAAGAACTGATTATGAATCCAATGCTGCTAATAACGGTTATCACATTTATCGTTATAATAAATCGTGTAAACCGTCGATTGGGATTTACTGGGAAAAATTTCTTCTTTTCCAACTGATGTTTCGTCACAAGTATTGCTATTATAATTGCGATTGTAGCACAAGGAGCAAGGGCTACATATATCATAGTGAAAATGAACAATTTACCCTTCATCATGGAAAGCCATATAATGCCGATTGTTTTACAGTAGCTGACTGAAATTAATGAAGCTAATATAAAGCTACCTAGTACTTGTAGAAATGTCGTCATAGCAATCATGCGTAAAACTGATTGATAATTGCTTATTTTGTGCAATTGGATTTTCAATGTTTGTAGTAAGTGGATTAATGTTATTGTAACTACAAGCACCATATTAATGCTGATACTTGTATGGAAAATCCAGATCAGGAAAGAGAACAAAAATAAAATAGCGTTTGCGGAATTAATGTCAATTTTGAATTCCATTGCGATTGTTAAATGAACAACTACGTATAGCGTTGCTGATATCAAGCGAATCACATTCACTAACATAATCCAATTAAAGATCTTCTGATAAATTGAGCCTCTTTGAAACTGTCGAATGGTTAGTATAGCATTGCTGCAATTGAATATACCGATTACTGCTAAAATCAATGCAAATGTAACAAAGAGAATGGAACACACTTTGAACCAGATGGGTTGTCCTGAATTTATGTTGATGCTGCAATTTCTTATCGTCGATACAAACATCGATATTTCGTGTACATTTTAATGTAACCATTTCATATGTTCCAACACACATGCTTATCACATGATGAAGGAAGATGAACTGTGAAGCTTACTGAGTCATATTACTCACAACTGCATGACTTTTGAGAAAATGTCTATGACTTCAACTTGATTAATATGCACAAAGATATAAACATTGATATCATGGATTAGGTGATGCCTCTTAGAAGTATTGACGCTACAATCAGGGACATCTATGATTAATGTAAGATATCTAGGGGACGTTCAACTCCCAGAGCATGTACTGGACTGGAGGCCAGTGACTTTGGCAGATTTGATTGATGCCGGTTGTTTGTGCACATCTTGATAAAACCGTGAAACAAGTTGTGAACAATTATCCAGTACTCTAATACGCTCATTCATACAGGGAATATATTGAAAGAGGATTCTGGACCCAGTCAAGAAGTGACTGCAGAATAACAAAACTCCCGCAAGAATAAGCAACTGTCAGTAACAGCTGCAGTATCAACTGCTAGTGATTGAAATTGTTCACCTACGGCACGTAGCATCAATGGCTATTGGTGTGGATTCTTTAAATTTTATACATGCTTTGCGAAAATCGATTCAGTAGTGTTTGTTTCGGAGAATTGTGGAGTCTTTCTGGAAAATTTTTGATGATCGATTTCCTTTGCTAAAAGCAGTCAAGGATTAAGTGATAACTGATCAGTGATCAGTAATGATTTTACTTGCTACTACAATCATTGCAGCAATATGTCCCATGCCTTATTCATTGTTAAAGGCTACAAGTAAAAGACATGATTAAAATCTAAAGAAAATCTACCGATGATGCACTAAGAAACGAACAAAAAACAAATTGAAACGTTAAAAATTGATAATAATTTGATTGGTGTAACTAATGAAAATGCTAAAAGTTAAGGTAGAGTCGTCTGAATATCCGTTTCTTCGGAAGATCCTTCATCAGAATTTAGGTGGAAAAGAGCAACCAGTGCTGTCTTTCCAAGTGTGCCTCCTCGTAATGAGTAGTTACCGATGTCAATATATTTTTATCTCTTATTAGACATCTCGTGATTACATAGAGCATCATCTGTGAGGAGACCTTCAATTTGTAATCAAACTCCGAGGCACAAATAAAATGTGATTATGATGTCAGTGATTCATAAAATGCGAAGATCATATTGAATACAAAGCAAACCAGGCGGTGGTGATTGGTGACATTCCACGATTCTAAGGTCCTACCGTATTGGGCAATTCAGGAACAGCATTGATAGGGATTTAAGTTGACTACGAAATCCGTATAAATTTCGTCGGTGAATATGAAAACATTCGTGCATCACTGTGACAAAAGTGGCCATCGATTTTCGTTTAATGAAAGTTGAGTAATTCAAGGCCGGAAATAAACCACACATGTTACATCGCTTCATTGCTCATGAATTCTCCAATAAAGTCCAGCAGTGGTCCACATTATTATACAGGAGTAGGTTTTAGATAAGACAATAGGAAAATCAATGAAAATAGAAAGTCTCAATTTATTTGAAATTGACCATCGATGATGTGCTTTTATCTGTACATACACTGCAGAGATTCTTCCGACAATTTCTCTGCAAGACTGGGCCGGGCGTATTAATTAGTATGTTCAGCAATCAATTCAGCTGGATTCTGATGTACTTCACAATAAGGAAGTGAATTGTTTGCCATTTGGTCCATGGTTCTATCCAGATACCACTATCGTCATTAATAAAGTTTATCGAAGTCACTGGCCTCCAGTCCAGTACATGGTATGGAAGTTGAACGTCCCTTAGATATCTTACGTTAATCATAGATGTCCCTGCTACCATAGAAATTAACAATACCATAGAAAGTCCTAGAATGGAAATTGCATGAAAATGGCACACGCCGGGGGGAACTTAGTTGGGGCAAAATGCAACTTCTACGAGCTGGCTTCCTTGTTTTCTGGTTGGCATTTATATTTATCAAACCAATTTGTGATCTGGATTGTTGCCCCTTGTCCAAAGATCATGTGCACAAAAGCAATAATGAATTTACAGAGCACTGCAGCGACAGGATGATAAAGAAAGAAATCCTTTAAAACGTTCTGTACGCTCATCATTTTGAAATATCGCTCCTATAATCTATCAAGAGTATAATCAGACACATATGCAACTTGTAATGTCGATTTACAAAAAATGCATTACTCTAGCTTGAAATCAGAGGCCAATAAAGCTTAGATTCATTTAAATTAATTCATTAATTCATTAATTCATTTTACTTTAAGGAACTTCCCTGCTCATTGTATTCAAACAATTTTCAAAATCTTTGCATGCTTTCAAATGTCAGCTTCCAAAATATCATCGCACTATATCACATGTGTCATTCAATGAAGAATTGGAAAGTTCCAGCGGCATTTAATTTATCTGAGTGATGATTGTAGCTAAAGAAGCTTTCAGTGTGATTATTCCAGAAGAGCGCTAGATTTCTTTACCGCTTCAAGGAGAAATTATATAATAATTAAGAATCTTTATCTGTGAATTCTTGAGATGTTCTCATAACCAGTCCACTGACCACTCACAATCATGGCTCTGTGAAACAAATTTTAAATCGTTTTCCAGTATTGAAAAATGGATAATGGCTGTCAATAACTGCTACATATAGAAACAGCATATTAACCATTAGAATAGTGGGCTATTTCATAATGAAACAATGCCATCATCTCACTTAAAATTCTCTTCAAGAAAATCCTGTAATTTGCTGTCACCCACTTGCACAACTAACTTGACAAATAGTTTGACTATGTAATAGATATACGATATCATTCTTCAAATTCCCGAGGAATAAATAGCAATCTGCGCGAGCGTAGCGAGGGCAGATTCTTTATTCCGAGGGCTTTTGAAGAATGATATCGTATATCTGTTATATACCATGATAGTGGAATCTAATAATCTTCCCCGGGAAGTTTATTTTACAGCATAGTGGTTGAGAGTGATCTCGTGCTTCGTCATATCTATGATGTGCACATGTACATGTCATATCTATGATGTCCACACTAAACTTATATTTTGAAATCTCAGGGAAGTTTATTTATTTAAAATTAGAAAACAGAGATCTATGGAGTAACTTCTGCAGTAATTTCAGAAATTGCATCGTCTGATTCATTCATTCACCGATTCAATAAACCATAGATTTTTCTATGTGCCATCATTGTACATAAGCAAGATATCAAACTTCCATTCTAGTGTACTATTATCCACTTCTATGCCTGCTACAATCTGTGTATGGACTTACATGTAAACTAAGGGAGGAAACGCTTATTTCCTCTCGAAAGAATGTAGCTTTTCATTTTGTGACTTTTAGATGTCTTTTTTTCATTATGAAATTGATGTCTATACCACGAAATCTATGAATGAGCTAATCCAGAGACTATATCGATATCTTGGTAGTCTCGGGCTAATCATAACTTGTTTATAGACTTCTATGATTTTTTTACACTGGAGACTGCACAGGAAAAGTTATTTGCGGGAGGAAAAGTTAGCTCTGTGATCCCTTGGGACTGAAAAGTTGATTTACCTCATCAATTTAACCATTCACTATCAGTTGACATTGTCAACTGCACAAAATCAGCTGTTAATGGTGTCTGCCGAGGCCGTATGACAGAATTACTGGACATACAATCACATCGATACATGGAAGAGTAGTTGTCACGAATGATGTCACCTGATACTTTTGCACCGCATACAAAACTCTACAACACTCTACATAACACTCAGAGAAATCCGTTAAGAGACACTACCTATACCAGAATATCAAAGTAACTCAATAAACCGAGATAGGTCACAAAAAGAAGTAAAAGATGCTATGTACAATTACTATGTCCGAGTTGCTTTAATAATCTGGTACAAGTAGTGTTATGAGACACTACTTATGCGGCCTGTTGCATAGCCTAGGGTTAAGCTAAGTGCGAGTTAGCTTTACTGTCAACCACTTAACTGGCGGTTACATCAATAACTGCGAACTCGTTGCAGACCTCGTAGTTAAGTTTACTGGTGGTTAACTTGAAATTTCCTTACTAGACACGCATTCTGACGTCACTGTTTCCATAACAATATACTGATTGGTTGTGCGTTAGCATGGTGTGATACATTTGTTGATTACATTTTAACGGTCGATCAGTAATACAAGATTACAAGATGAGCACACGACAGCGCAGTGTCAACTATGATAATGAATAAAAGAATCGGCGTCTGAACTTTGTCGAAGAATCAGGACTAGCAGAAGTCTTAGAAAGTAAAATGAAGGATGCGGAGACTCTAGAAAAGAAACAGAAGATGTGTGTTGAAATTGTCACTAAATTCAACTCAGACAGCCAGAGAAGTCGAAATGAGAAGCAACTGCAAGATCTCAGGGCAAATTTACGAAAGAAGGCTAAGAAAGATCACTCTGCTCAACGACGGTCAAGCTTTAGAACTGGTGGAGGGCCACCTCAGCCACAAATGGACGAAATAAGTAGCCGAGCTGTCCAACTTATGGGTAGCTCGATAATGGATCCCCGAGCTGTCCAACTTATGGGTAGCTCGATAATGGATCCACTGTCGTATGTTCCCGACGATGATGAAATTTCAAATGAAAATTTCAAGCCTGCTTCAGATTCGGTGAAGGAATTGGATGGAATCGACAAAGAAGAATGTAAACCAACTACAGATTCAATTACTGGAAGGGAACAACAACGAAGGGAACTGCTGCTCAAATGGACTTGACATCAGTGATGAAATCTCGTTAACAGATTCATCCGGTTCTCGGTTACAGATTGTTCATTAAAAAACTCCAAAGGATTCGTCTGATCTCGAAATATTCGTGGCTTAGGGGAAACAACGTTTGTTGACAGAATGTTGGTCACCTCTATTACTTCAGTTGCGACCATTACGTGATTCAGTGCTCGCGCAAATGAGTTAACCCTCATTAGATGGCGGTTAAGTTATACAATGCCAAGTTTCTACCTGCCAGTTAAATCGAACTGGTAGTTAGTTAACTATCAAGTTTGCACCCCTAAGTTGACGGTTAAAGTTGACTCGCAGTTCGGTTAACCCCAAGTTCTCCAACGGGCCGGTAGTCTCATAACGGATTTCTCTGAGTGTTTGTGTATGCAGTGTAGAAGCATCAGGTGACAACCGCTACTCCATGTATCGATGTGATTGTATCAGCTGTTAATGATTAATGTTGTCAAAAATGTTGCGTCGAAATTTTCGTGAATTATCGATCGCAGTTCACGTGATAATAGGCTTGTCCTATAGCGCGTCATTAATTAGATGAAAGCTTCATGACGCCTCATTTAACTGTCATTAAAAGGATGCCGTCCACAGACACGTCATTTACTTTGCTTTATTTGACCGACATGCGGCCTATTGCAGAACTCGGAGTTAAGCTAATTGGCAGTTAAAATTCGATTTAACTTTCAACGATGAGGTGCAGAATTTAGAGTTAAGTAACTGCCAGTTAAAGTTAACTGGCAGTTAAGAAAACACATTGCAAAATTTAACCTCCACCGAGTGAGGGTTAAATGGTCTAACTGTCACATATTCTTCATTCGTAGCTTGATTTCTGATGGAATCTATTGAAGCGACTGAGTTGGCAGATACTCTGCCGGAAATGGTTTCACCTGAGCGACGCATTCTTGACCGAGGGAATCCCCTCGAATTTTTCAGTGACGATGATTTCTTCGAATATTATCGAATGATGAAGCATTCCTTTTGCACATTGCGCGATCTGATCGAAGTCGATATTCAAAATGGTCAGGACAAAAGCTATTCCCTTCAACCTATTCAGACCCTTGCACTCGGTATCGCATACATGACATCGGGCTCATTCTTTTGGCTAGTGGCTGGTACAATTGGAGTTCATAAGACGACTGCAATGCGTGCATTTCACAAGGTAGTGCTCTCTTTGTGCAAGCGTCGGTCTGATTTCATCAAATTTCCAACAGGTGCTGAGCTCTTATCAACAAAGGAAGATTTCTACTGGATAGCCCAATTTCCTCGAGTCATATCTGCAATCGACTGTACTCATATTCGGATCACAAGACCATCCAACACGGAACATGAACACTATCGAAACAGGAAGAATTATTTTTCGCTGAATGTTCAAGAAACTTGTGACGCCACTTTGAAAATTACAAACATGTTGCCCGTTGGTGCGGAAGTACACATGATTCACGCATATTCGATAATTCTCGACTATGTGCTCAATTCGAGAACGGGGATCACGATGGAATATTACTAGGAGATGCCGGCTATGCTTGCAGAAAGTATTTGCTCACTTCCCTTCGTGTGGCGAATACTCCGAAAGAAAGATGCTACAACTACGCTCATATCAAAACAAAAAATGTCATCGAAAGGTGTTTCGGTGTCATGAAACAGAGGTTTCAATGTTTACTGAATGGTATGCGATTGTCACCTGAGAAGGTTGGTAGAACTGTCGTTGCTTGTGCTGTCTTGCACAATTTCCAGATTTCTCAGCTTGATACATTCGACATTGAAAACACAGCCGACGATGCTTCCTTTGAATCTACTTCATCTGACACTATTTCGACAGGTACTGGTATGCAATTTCGATCTGAGTTTATTGAGAACCACTTTTGACAGACAACGTTGATAATAAAAAGACATTTTCGGAAACGGATGTCGATTTTCATTACAACTTTTTAGGGGTACTGTATGTAGCATGCAGCATTGCACTACATGGTACAGGTAGGCCTACAATTCTCGTACAGGTACATGTACATGTACATGTAGTTGTTGGCTATTAGCGCATGTGGGCTCTTACGTCTAGGCCGAGCCGAGCCGGAGCCTTAAGGAGCCGATGGTTTTGGTCGGAGCCGGAGCCGATTTATCACAAAGGCTCCGGCTCCGGCTCCGATAGTTTGAGCTTTGATATAAATCTAGAATTTTGAAAGTTATTAATTGGCATCATAAAAAAATTAAATCATTTGAAATCTTAAGATATGTCTTTTAAGTATACCAATGATCTGTCCTCCACGATATCTTTCTTTGCAGTTGCCGCCTTCTTTTGTATTATATTTATTATATATTTACACACATGTGTAATATTTTTTTATTGCATATGTTTCGTAAGACTAATTTCCATATTGACAACGTATTCTCCAAAATCCATTAATTTGAAGACAATTGTTATATGCATGCTAACTAGATGATTGTAGATTCCTAGAGACAAGTCGCCAGTCATTTATGTACACATTTCCAGTTCAGTCAGCAAAGATAATATAGCTACATTTCTTGCGCAATGTCTTAAATCTAATACGGTTACTATGTAGGCTATCATCTATCGGTATGGCTACTGGCAGAAGCTACTGGCATCTGTGACAATGCCAATTTCCTTAGATTGTATTGTAGGCTCTTGTGCAGTCCCCCACCTACATTTTTCAAAACAATCGATTATTCAATTTGATCAATTTTGATTGGAGGGATAACTCTTCACACTCACACGAATGACCTGACTACAAGTCCTCACATGGCTATAGCAATAAGCGACCCATAGCCACTTCTAGTAGCGCCCTATTATTTTAAAGGTATCTCAGTCACAATGAATTTTTTTTTACTTCAAAATTCAAAGGGTATATTTCAATGCGAAAAACCCGAAGGCAAATTACAATGTTGACTTGCTGACAAAGTTTGCGACCATGACATCGCAATTACCCACGTAGATTTTTAAAACAGCACGGAATGCTTCACTCAAACCGGTTATGCTGAAACGGACATCCAATGGTGCTGCATCTTTTGACCAGAGAAAAAATGGGGGGGGGGAGGACCTCACAAGAGCCGTATCGTGTAAATGTCCGTAGAGCCGTATTGTGTAAATATTTCCCCAAATGTCATAGACCTGTGGATTTCAAGAATTTTCATTATTATTTTTTCCGTCTGTCAACACTTTATGCTGATATCATGCTGACTTATATGTAAACAATAAAAAAAGACTGAGACGCTCTCAATAAAGGCGCCTTTTGACCTCCCTTTTCTATTCTCTGTGACATTAAACCGCACGCGCATTCGAAAGCTAGCAAAGTAGATGGGATTTTTGCTTGGTGCTCGCAGTCAAATTTTTATTATGCATAGCACCCTGCAACATACTGTGTGATACTCCGAGTTCAGTTTCATCAGCCTAACCATCATCAGAGGAATAGTGGTAATGTGTTATACATAAATTGAACATAATAATATACATGAATCATTGATGAATTATTTAGTGCAACTTTACGCCATAATGAAAAATACGAAATTAATATAATGTAAGTTAGACCTTAACTTATTATTAAATATGCTGCATAGAATTACAAAACTTGTCCTAAATTAGATATTTTTAATTTTTTTAAGTATAATTTTCAATTGTACATTTCTAGCCTACACTGCAATGAGGCTATCTAAATTACAATTTCTACAGATGATGAGTCGTGGGCTACCCACCGATCATATTATTCATGGACCAACAGACTATTGAATAAAGGCAATAACAAATAACAATAACAACCTAAGCTAGCCTATATACACTTTAATGTTCAATAAAGCAATTGATATCTTTATTGATACGGTATATTTGGCTATAGGCCTACGATATAGCCGTATAGCCGATACCCTTTCCATGTTCGAGTAGATACAGGCCCTATAAGCTATTTAGAGGCATACGCTGTCCAGTTTCATATTCAAGCTTTGTTAAAAAGCTTATACTACTATTCGGCCCCTGTGACGGCTAATTAGGTATATCATCATCACTCATGTGGTCTTATTTAATGTAGCCTCGTAGTAGACTCGTTGCAGGCTAGGCCAATTTATATTTAGCCAGTGCGGGAGATCTTTATCTAATTTAACCAATCCTGGCTATAACTTTATTTTATCTTTCAGAGATAGTCAATTCATGCAAAAATATATGACAAGTATGTTATTTGTCATTATATTAGGCTATTATCATTTTTATTATTAACTTAAGTCGTTGCTTGTTAATGAAAACTAATTTGATGATTGTAGCAAGCCTCTAAAGGCCACACCGTTATCCAAAAAACCCGTTCAACGTCTATGCAGGATAACCAGCATAGATAGAACCTGAATTTGAAGTCGGAGCCGGAGCCGAGCCGGAGCCGAGCCGGAGCCGAGCCGGAGCCGGAGCCGCAGCCGAGCCGGAGCCTTTCACATCAGTGTCGTGGAGCCGGAGCCGGAGCCGATGAGATAACGCATCGGCTCCACAGCCCTGGTGTAGGCTACCGCACAAGAGTCTAATTAATCGATGTCCCGCAAAGATACAGATATCATTTTTCTGTTCTCTCTTGGTAAAGGGATATTTCAGCATTCATGTCGTCATATAGGCCAACATTTTGCATATGTAATACATGTATGTCTTGCAGGGGCATAGAGGCGCATAGGGGACTAATGCACGAATTGTTCATACAGCATACTACAGTTTCCTAATTTATCAGCCAGAGCACGATGCGTTCTTTGTGACGTGTCCACAGTGACCTTCCGAAAATATCTCGGGATCCCACATGTCAAATCCGGGGATTTCAGTATCGGTAAAACTAGTTCTTACGATTACAATCCCCACTATGGTACTCAGTGACCCAGTGCAATTTGATAAAGATGCCGCAATATTCCAAAATCAAAAATTATTTTATTAAAAATCATGACAAAATACAAATAGTCTACATGCACTATATCGGTAGGTTGACACCAGAAAGAAGATGCAAGTAGGACGGTTCAGATTCCTCTTCGTCCTTTTCCCTCTGCACACCAGTTCTCATGGCGGAAATCAGCGCCATTTGAGCAGCATGCAACTCTCTTTGCTGAACAATATTCTCCTCTAGAAGCTGAATCTGTAGTTGATTGACAGTCTTCTTGGTAGAATCCTTTACCGAATCTGGAGCAGGTTGCAGATCTTCGTCTGAGATTTCATCATCGTCTGGAACATGTGGTAGTGGCTCCATAACTGCTCTCCCAACAAGATTGGCAGCTCGATTGCTTATTTCTTCCATCGGTGGCTGAGATGGTCATCCTCCTCCATCGTCGTTCAGCCGCGCGATCTTTCTTGGCTTTCTTTCTCAAGTTTGCCCAAAGATCTTGCAGCTGCTTCATGTCCCGGTTTCTCTGACTATCTGAGTTGAATTTTGTTTCAATTTCAATCCAGGTCTTCTTCTTCTTCAAAGTCTCCGCATCCTTCATTTTGCTTTCTATGATGTCGGCCAGTTGAGACTCTTCAACAATATCCATAAGACGATTCTTTTCTGCATCGTTGTAGTTGTCACAGCGTCTTCGCTTGCTCATCTTGTACATGAACGTATTCTCCTGGTTTCACTGAACAATTTATTCTTCTCAGGCAGTGAAATGTATTCCCCTATGCACCAAACTTTGCTAACGCATAACCAACCAGAGATGCCAGACGAGAGCAGAGACGTTATCACTCGCCTATTGTTATGGAAACAGTGACGTCAAATTGTGTTAACTGGGTCAACCACGAGTGTGCAAGGAAATTCCATGTTTAAATGCCAGCTATTTTAACTGCGACTTCTGCAACGCGTTCGCAGTTGCTGTTGTAACTGCCAGTTAAATGAGTGAAGGTTAATTTAACTCGCAGTTATGCTAACCCCGAGTTCTGCAATAGGCCGATGATCTTTTAATGGAAGGGTATTCACCAACGCGACATAAAAAGTGTGATTCAATAATGGAGCCTAAATGAAAACAGAATATTTGAAGGTGGGTGAGACCTTCATTAAAGTACATCTGACTGGCATATCGAACCAGAGTTACAGACACAGAATTAGACAGGTCATCTCTTCTTCTATTTGACTAGAAAAGAAACATTGGAACATGTAGCGCTAATGAAATGACACAATCTGCTGATATAATACCATAGCAATCGAACAATGAGCAGCCAGTTCAACATTAAACACGCCAAATTGTACGAAGATTCAGTGACTGTTATCAACCGGTGTTATATTTTAGAATTTCCTACGCATTTGTCTTCCGGTCGGAAACAGAATAATAGATAGATTTTCCGGTGGGAAACAAATTCATAAATAGATTTTTCCGCAGTAGGAAAATGTAATTATAGTTTAATTTTCCGATGGTATAGATTTTCCATTTTACTGACTACACATATTATATTATGTCGTGATTTAAAAGCATCGGGCGGAAAATCTATAGATAAACTGCAGGGCACTAATTTAGGCACGGAGCCGAAATTTCGTGCCAGTTAGCGCCTATAGTTAGTGACTTTCTGGTGTCTCGAGGCACCAGTAGGCGCCACTAGGCACGAATATGCACCAAACCAAATATTTGCTTATCCAATGAAATCGAAGGAAAAATCAATGGGCACGAACTTGGCGCTATGAACTTCGTGCCTACTCGTGCCTCGTGTTGGTTAGAATTGATGCCTAAATTTCGTGCCTAATTCAAGCGAAATTTCGTGCCCTAGAGTTTACAGTGTATAACGCATCCATTCTATGATATATTTTCCTACCGGAAATTGTATAAGGTAGGAGAATGCAAATCATAACACCGGATCACACAGCAAAGAGACACAGTTGATGTCAAGTTCCACAGAGAAGTTTGTGAACTTTTTTTCGTGCGCCTGTCAACTTTTTAATAATGATCGGAGGGTCCAACATTATCGAGAAAACTTTTGCGCAATGATCTAAATTCTTCGAATCTGAAGGAATCTTGACGAACGGAGCATTTTGAAGAAATTCAGAGAAATCCGCAATCGACGCACGACTATTTTTCCTATCTCTGCAAGGTATTAAAAATTTCTTTTTGCCCACTTATTAAGTTCCTGGATGTGCCATTGTTTGAATCAGTTTACACTTCTAGCAAAGTGGCACGCTAAAACAATCTATGTAATTCTGTGGTTACGGATGTTATTGAGCAAGTATTGTTCAATAATATCTTTTAAGAGCATAACAGAGTCCATGCGATTTGTCCACCTCCTGTCTTCTCCTGTCTAGCTGTGAGTTTGCATTTAGCGAATCAAACAGTTCATTATACAATACCTTTCTTTATTAATTGTTTCGATGTCTATGGATTGCCGGCTTCCAAATAATTAACTTATTTATGCTATTTATGAATGAAATCCATTGTGTCTGAATGGAAAACGAGGTCATCTTTAACTACGATAACAATATATTTAATGATTTCAGAATGCGTCGAAATAACATCATGAAATCCTGTTACACGCGACCAGGGATGTGGAGTCCTATCATTTTGATAGGACTCCGACTCCGGAAAAAGCCTAGTTATTTTTTGAAAAAACTGGTAACCTGCATCATAGGTCATCATAGGCTTACCTGAACTTATCTTTAGTGATTATTGCTATATCAATTATTAATCATTTTCAATGAAAGTTTATCAAATGTCGCTTTAAGTTGGATGCATACAACTCGGTTCCTCCCATCCTGTTTATGTGTGCTTCAAACGTTTTTTCTCCAGTCTCTACCAGGCAGGAAAGTCCCCCATCCTTCTCCAAAAATATGAGTATACTTTCATTTTAATATGTGCTTTGGAGGAGAGATCACACACGATTAACGTGAAGGTAAGATGTAATGCTCTCAAATAAACTAGCATTTCATTTTTGTCTCTGATGTGACCTTTGGCGCGCATGTGTGATCGAGGCTAGGAAGGCTTGTCTTCTCTACTAAATCATCGAGTGAAAAGACAATCCTTTTTTCACTATCACGGTTCATTCCCTGAACTATTACAAGATTTGCATGCAGCAGTGTCTCTGTACTTTTGCTTGACGGAGAAAGTTGACATCAAGACAGTGACAGCCATGCACGAAGATAAATAATTTGTTTGTATTATACTTTGGGACTAGTTATAGTCCGGAGTCCTATCATTTGATAGGACTCCGACTCCGGCAAAAATGATAGGACTCCGGGACTCCGACTCTGCATCCTGCATACGACAATCTGAAAAATTAATGGAAGCTTGTGCGCATTATCTGCTTGGTATAATGACAGTTATGTGAAAGCATTCTAAAAGACAGTTAAAAGTGAGTTTCTATGAACACCACCAAAATTGCAGATCTTTTAACTCTCACTTACATGGTTTCATTAAACTGTCTTTAACGTTAAATGACGGTTAAACAAATGACGTGTTATAGGACAAGCCCATTAGAGTTAGAGAATCGTGTCATAGTGCAATGTTGTAGCAGAGTCGAATCCGCGAAGTGATGTTAGATGAAATAAGAAACGTTCTGCGAATAGAAGTAAAAGTAGTCATAAATGAGTTTAAAACAAAAGCAAACGCGTTAAAAAAGGAACCCAGAGATGAAATAGCAATGTTAATCGAATCGAATATTGATGCAGAAATGAAACAAATGAATGAAAAATTTAAGAAACAAGATGAGGAATTTGCAGTGTATTAAGGGTCATAGTGTAAGCATCAAGCAAATGCGTCAAAAAATGTCCAAGAATTCATTTTAGTGGCATGAAAGAACTTGCAATGATACTACTAATTTTTGAAAAATAGTATTAGTAATTTTTTGGAAAAATAAGCTTAGGTGATGAAATTTAACTTGTTTCCTGGTTTCGTGTTGGAAAGTCGCCAGTTCTAAACCGAGAATGATCAAAGTTGTGACGAAGAGACAGGAAGTCCGAAACCTAGTTTTTCTCGCACGAGAAATTTAAGGTCTATTCTTTGATTATAGAAACATTTACAATTTGCATCAATCCTGACAGATGCGGAGTGGATCGTTTGGAACATAAACGGTTGAGTGGTGTCATCAGTATGCAGAAGGATGATTACCCTGATAAGATTTTTAGTTTTGCATAAAGGGAAAGCGTTAATTGACGGGGAAGTCTACGATTACTAGAAGTCTCTCAAGGTCACTTTCCCTCATTTGTGCCTAACTACTAAGTGTAGAGATATAAATACATCGGCTATTTCCAGCAAAGTTGTAAATGAATATATTTATTTGATTGTTAGCAAAGTTGATGAATTATTGTTGTTTCTTAAAGAAAAATGTCTTGGCTTGACGAATCCTTTGGTGATCCATTCATTCATTTTCCAAATTACACTCCGCATCGTGTTGATCGAAAATTTTCAAAGAATAGAGGTGGTTTGTGTTGCATTTTTAAAAACTTATTTGGGTGAGCCACTGGATGTTTCTCTGACATTGATGATGAAATAGGCTACTCATTGTTCGCGTATTGTGCAAAACGCAAAACCTTTCGGGAAATAATTGTTGATCTTTGTTTTCCACATGGAAGTATTCTAGATTCTCTGAAACATCAGGAATTGTCTACCATACATAATCAAAGTTGTCAATCATCATTTAAATTCTTTCCCAAAATGTGATGTTGCATTTATTGGCGACTTCAGTCGATTCAGTGGAGATGCATTTCCTTTAAACTATTTGAGTAATATCGTGTTGCAACAAACCCGTAATGACTCTACTCATGACTAGTTTTGATACCTGAGAAACATGTGCAGTTTTATCATACATGTAAAATATTTCCTCCAATAAGTTCAAGTGATCATAATATTGCTTATACGAACTCTATGTCGCTTGCTTTCTGACGACTATTTCGCGAAGGTATGTGACTTTCGCTAATCAAACTTGCTCTCTGTCTCGAAATATCTGACTACTATTGATTGGAACTCTTTATTCAATGATTGTGATCTTCATCAAAAGTGTAACATTTTATTTGCATCTGAATCTCAGCTTGGATATGCTGCCATCGCTTAAACAAGTAAAGATCCTCCCTGGATGACAAAAGTTATTAAGGTACTGATCAACAAACGTTGAAAAGCATTCAAAAGTAAGGATAGGGAGTTACATAATTATTATAGAGAAAAAGTGCGAATTTCCATCTTCTTTTTCTCTGATTCTATCTCCAAATCACAACTCGGAATAACTTGTAAAATTTTGCCATTTTAAAAATTGATCAAATATTTTTTGGACATCTGGAACACAATGTTCGTAAGCAACTGAATCCCTTGACATAAAAATTGTTCATTATGTGCTGACATTTTTTAGAGCTAACACTGTCACAAGCGACAGCGATAGATGCTGACAAATCAATCGTCAATAAGCTGGATCAATCATGTGCTGACATAACAATCCAGATCAATCAAAAATTAGTGCTGACCACAGAGATAATTCATTTGAGCTTGGGTTAGTCTAGAGCGGATAGAATCCTATTCCAGCCTTTTATGCTATGGCAGCAAACGATAGAAATTGACATAGATGTTTGTCTCTCCTTGGCTTGTGCGATTGGCCAAGCACGCACAATGCAGAGGTAAATAAAAATTGACTATGAGGTATCAGCCACGGAATTAGATTGTTTAATCGTATCACTTTGCTAGAAGTGTAAACTGATTCAAACAATGGCACATCCAGGAACTTAATAAGTGGGCAAAAAGAAATTTTTATTACCTTGCAGAGATAGGAAAAATAGTCGTGCGTCGATTGCGGATTTCTCTGAATTTCTTCAAAATGCTCCGATCGTCAGGATTCCTTCAGATTCGAAGAATTTAGATCATTGCGCAAAAGTTTTCTCAATAATGTTGGACCCTCCGATCATTTCAAAAAAAGTTAGCAGGCGCTGGAAAAAAGGTTCACAAACTTCTCTGTAGAACTTGACATCGTCTGTGTCTCTTTGCTGTGTGATCCGGTTGATAAGTCACTGAAACTTGGCACAATTTGGCGTGTTTAATGTTGAACTGGCTGCTCATTGTTCGATTGCTATGGCATTTAGTCAGCAGATTGTGCCATTTCATTAACGTTACATGTTCCAATGTTTCTTTTCTAGTCAAACGGAAGAAGAGACGACCTGTGGTATCAGCGAATACACGAACCTCAGCGGTCAGATTGCAGACAGGACTGTGAAGTGAAAATACGAATCTTTGACTCAATTTTCCTCGTGATAAATTCGTCACATGGAAATATTATTTATCCCACTTGACTCTTCACGATCTAAATTTGCGGACTGTGCACGTGTCAATGATCTAATTCGTCAGAATTCAGGCTTGAATTTGCATTGCGTTCATTATAAAATTGATCTTCTTGCCCCTTGAGACTACACCATTTCCATGTTAAGTTCAGAACTCTGAATTTATATTTGCGGCTTCATCATTTCTTTATGCGAATATGTCATTTTAATTTCAGATTTATTCAAAACAGTTTACTAATTGATCACTTATTTTTAATCACTTAAGAATTGGTCACTTTAATTTCAGCGTTCATCACATATATTTGATCTTTCAATTCTTATATTTAAGACAATAGAAAATATTTCAGAATAAATCACTTATTTTCAAGAATTCAGCATTTATATATCATCATTGAGAATTAGTCATTTATAATTCAGATATCATCATTTATATTTCAATTACCCAATTTATATTTAAGAAAAGGTTACTTAATTTTTTGATTAGATCATTTATATTTCAGATAAGAATTGAAGTTGCGACTCCATCATTTATATTTCAGAAATCAGCATTTCTATTTCAGAAAACACGAATTAAATTCCATTCTGTCAGTTTTATATTGAGAAGAAATCACTTTAATTCGAGAGCGAAATTCATGACACAACAGTTATCCGAGATCATTTATAAGTGGCCTTTGTAATCAAAGTCAATGATTTCATACTGAAGGTCTGCAACAATGGAGATGTCAGATAACTGTGCTATCTGTCTTCGGACAATGTTGAAGGACAGCTTACGTCGTTTACTGCCTTGTTTTCATTACCTGCATCAACAATGTTCTACTCAAATAGTAGAAGATAATAATCCGAGGTGCCCCATTTGTCGTGAAGACATAGAAGATTCTGAAGTGGTCGAACATTGAAATTATAAGAACACAGGATTAAATATTTGGAAGACAAAGTACGGCTTGGACTTAACAGTCTCAATGATCAGGTCTGTGTTCGGGCTGCACAGCATGCTGCAAGCTTTTACGGCGATGTGGTAGCTCTACAAGACTTAAGAGCAGGTGAATAACGGCAACTTTTGTTTTTGAGTGAAATATTTTTAATTTTAAAATATAGTGATGGAATAAAAATGATTTCTTCTCAATATAAAACTGACAGAATGGAATTTAATTCGTGTTTTCTGAAATAGAAATGCTGATTTCTGAAATATAAATGATGGAGTCGCAACTTCAATTCTTATCTGAAATATAAATGATCTAATCAAAAAATTAAGTAACCTTTTCTTAAATATAAATTGGGTAATTGAAATATAAATGATGATATCTGAATTATAAATGACTAATTCTCAATGATGATATATAAATGCTGAATTCTTGAAAATAAGTGATTTATTCTGAAATATTTTCTATTGTCTTAAATATAAGAATTGAAAGATCAAATATATGTGATGAACGCTGAAATTAAAGTGACCAATTCTTAAGTGATTAAAAATAAGTGATCAATTAGTAAACTGTTTTGAATAAATCTGAAATTAAAATGACATATTCGCATAAAGAAATGATGAAGCCGCAAATATAAATTCAGAGTTCTGAACTTAACATGGAAATGGTGTAGTCTCAAGGGGCAAGAAGATCAATTTTATATTGAACGCAATGCAAATTCAAGCCTGAATTCTGACGAATTAGATCATTGACACGTGCACAGTCCGCAAATTTAGATCGTGAAGAGTCAAGTGGGATAAATAATATTTCCATGTGACGAATTTATCACGAGGAAAATTGAGTCAAAGATTCGTATTTTCACTTCACAGTCCTGTCTGCAATCTGACCGCTGAGGTTCGTGTATTCGCTGATACCACAGGTCGTCTCTTCTTCCGTTTGACTAGAAAAGAAACATTGTAGTGGGGGTGATAACTCTAAAACCGTGCAAATTGAGGGTAGAGGGCCAGATTTTTGCCTATATCTTAATTTTCATCCTATGAACAATTCCTGATATGTATCTCTTTCTGTATTTCTGCATTTACGTCTCCCTGAAATACATTACACCAATGGGATTTCGCACAGACTTTAATGACTAAAAATAATTCTAGTGTTTAAATGCGGAAGCAAGAGTGGATGTTTCGTCATAGTGACGCAGTACACAAATATTTCAAAATTTACCAGCTGAAAATAGTAATAGCAAAAATCTATGGCAATGGCTATGACATCGGCTGAACCGGCACAAGTTTGGTCTCCTGGCTATTACACCGTCTGATCTGTTGCAATATTCTTCTATCTATATTATCACGCATCGTATTTCTCAGCTATATCAGATAACAGAATCACTCAATGTAACAAGGAGAGGTCTTTGTATCAGAAAGTGACTAGGCTCGCCTCTTTGTCTTTCATCGCCTTACATAGTCTTGCCTCACTCTAATTTTTTGAGAAATTTAGTGGTTTCTGAAAAGAACTAAACAGATTTCTAGGCGACAAACGAATAATATAACAAATCTCAATTTTCAAGTGCTGTTGATAATTTTATCTATTTCTTATTTGAGGCAATCAGCATTATCTGGGGCCCGTTTCATTACATAAATTAGTGCTCTATATCAGTGTGGAAAATGTTTTGCGTTTCATAAAATAAATTTAAAGCAGTGATTTAAACAGTCGAAATTAGCAGCGCTTCACAAAACCACATATTAAGCAGTGATTTATATTAGTCCCACACTGCTTAATATTTGGTTTTGTGAAATGCTGTTAATTTCGACTGCCTAATCAGTATTATTAAGCAGTCTGCAGAGGAATTGCGTTTCACAAAGAAGTATCAGCAGTGCTCGAAATTTGAAGATATGGAAATTCACTGATAGAAATGTGAAAATTTTTATCAACCTCAAGAGTTTGATAAATATGTGAATGATCGTCGAGAAAGTTATGGAAACTTAAAATATCGGAGAAATTACTGAAAATATAACTTGAAAATGGAAAAATGGCTTTTGATTCTCAATTCTATTGTCAGTAGTAAACTATTTGTGAGAAGGGCACATTTGCAAGCTGTTTTTTTGAAAATTTTTTCCTTTGAAAAGTGGCAATGCTGTGACGAAGAAACGTCCGATAACAACAAAATTATAGTGGGTTGATTTGAGGGTTTCAATTTCTTTCGTGTAATGAGGTATGGAAGAATTTCGTCATTCAAAGTCGTCATAAAATCATTTCAATATTAGAAGACCTTGAGATATTGATTTTTACATACATCGACAACAGCAAGCAAAATGGATTCTCAAATACTCTCTCAATTTGTAGTCGCGCAATTGACAGCCGGAAACATTTTCGACTCATAATTTTTTTACCACCTAAACAAATGCAGCCATCCGAGAGACAAAAGCAAAACGAATCTCATACACATTCTTTCAGAAAACGAAATACAGCCTAACCAAAGCTACAAGAAGCCCCGATCATCCCATCAAGTTTAATAGAAAGTCATAGAAAACCCTGTCCAACAGGGTATTGAATCTCCAATTTTTAAAAACACAGCTACCCACAACATCCTTTACTCACTGCAGACAACTAAGTAGAATTACAAAGATGTTCGACAGTACCGTACTCAGCATCAATCCAAATTTTAGCAAATTCTATGCTCCGAACTGTCCTTCAGGGCCTACACAAGATGACCGACATGAATATTGAATTTCAAACACTCAGTCAAAAAGTCACAACTCCCATTCTTCATTGCCGAAAATTTTGTAGAGCTACAGCAATGCTCCACGGTACCTCTATCATCTTCACATTAAGTTTCATCAAAATCCAAACAGTGCCCTGTCCTACAGAGAATTTATAAGCTAAAAGCAACAGCTTACGCAGCTGATTTTCAAATTTTCAAAAACACAGCTAGTCACAACTACTGTTCCTCGTTGCAGACAATTCCGTAGAGCCACACCAACGTTCTATGGCATCTCACTCACATTTGCGTGAATTTTCATCAAAATCCATGCAGTGCTTTGTCCTATAGGGCCTACACAAGATGACCGCTTTAATCGAATTTCAAATTTTCAAAAACAAAGGTAGTCACAACTCCCATTCTTCATTGCCGAAAATTCTGTAGAGCTACAGCAATGCTTCACGGTACCTCTATCACCTTCACATTAAGTTTCATCAAAATCCAAACCGTGCCCTGTCCTACAGAGAATTTATAAGCTAAAAACAACAACTTACGCAGCTGATTTTCAAATTTTCAAAAACACAGCTAGTCACAACTACTGTTCCTCGTTGCAGACAATTCCGTAGAGCTACACCAACGTTCTATGGCTACTCACTCACATTTGCGTGAATTTTCATCAAAATCCATGCAGTGCTTTGTCCTATAGGGCCTACACAAGATGACCGCTTTAATCGAATTTCAAATTTTCAAAAACAAAGGTAGTCACAACTCCCATTCTTCATTGCCGAAAATTCTGTAGAGCTACAGAAATTCTCCACGGTACCTCTATCACCTTCACATTAAGTTTCATCAAAATCCAAACCGTGCCCTGTCCTACAGAGAATTTATAAGCTAAAAACAACAACTTACGCAGCTGATTTTCAAATTTTCAAAAACACAGCTAGTCACAACTACTGTTCCTCGTTGCAGACAATTCCGTAGAGCTACACCAACGTTCTATGGCTACTCACTCACATTTGCGTGAATTTTCATCAAAATCCATGCAGTGCTTTGTCCTATAGGGCCTACACAAGATGACCGCTTTAATCGAATTTCAAATTTTCAAAAACAAAGGTAGTCACAACTCCCATTCTTCATTGCCGAAAATTCTGTAGAGCTACAGAAACGTTCCATGGCATCTCACTCAGAGTTACATCAGGTTTCTTTAAATTCCATGTAATATTCTGTCCTACAGATCCTTCGGAAGTTTGAAAACATGGCCTACTGATTGAAAATCTGCCGTTTTCAGACCACAACTCCTTCGCATCTTTGCGGACTTTTTCTGCTGCATGATGTGCATTCTGTAGTGAGGTCAGATACGACCACCCGTTTTTGTTAAATGGGACCCACTACGTAGAGGAGGAAGTATAAGTTTTTTTATACTTCCTCCTCTACGTAGTGGGTCCCATTGAATTTCCGAAAATTCAAATTGTTGAAAATAATCAAAATATGTTTTGGTCTTTTGATGTAATTCTACCAAAAAGGAGCACCAACATGGCACCGGAACCTATAAAAAATGACATCAGGAAAAGAGCAAAAATTTTTGGAAGATACCAGGAGAACTTCTTTCAGAATAGTGCTCCCTGAAAACTAGGTTTTCTACATAGATGTGCAATCTTTCATAGTACATTTTCCCACAGCCATGTTTTAAAGCCATCTTTTAAAACCATGCTCTCCAAAAATGAGTTTCATACCGTGTTATACACGAGATTGCATAGTAGAGTTAGCAAAAAAGTATTTCAATCCGTTTCTTCAAATAATATACTATCAATTGAATTTTCAGCATGCCTCATCGTTGACAAAAAATATACACAACACCTTTAAAACGTCAAGAAAAACATTAGTGATTCTGGCTCAATTGCAAGCGAAGTCTGCCACACTTTCACATGACGATTCTCGAAACGGCATTACAAAAAAACGGCAACCAATCGATGACTCTGACAAGAAAAACAATTCATGCAATCATGGAATGTTTTGTGTCATGCAATCATCGAACCAATTTTTAAACTTTTCCATATTATCTTCGCAACAAAGCTTCATGACGTCAGCAAGACATTTGTTACCCTAACTGAATTGCAACCAAAGTCTGTCCACACTTTCTCATGATAATACTCGATAGGGTGCTACTACGCAACAAGCAACGGACAGCAAGGACCTGTGAAACAACCCATGCAGTCATCTTAATTTTTCATCATCTCTCGAATTTCACGTCATTTTCTTCGCAACATGATTTCACATTGTCAAGAAAAACATTAGTGATTCCGCTTCAATTGCAACCAAGGTCTGTCCACACCTTCTCATGATAATACTCCATGGGGTGCTACAACGCAACAAGCAACGGAAAGCATTGACCTGAGAAACAACTCATGCAATCATCGGAATTTTCCATCACCTCTCGAATTTCACATCAGTTTCTTCGCAACATGACTTCACATCGCCAAGAAAAACCTTGATGATTCTGGCTCAGTTGCAACCAAAGTCTGTTCATGCCTTCTTATCATCATTTTCTCTATACGACTTTGCAAAGCAACATCCAACCGGCGACTCTGACCTGAGAAGCAACTCATGCAATCATTTGAATTTTCCGTCATCTCTCGAATTTTTTTCACGTCATTTTCTTCGCATCATGAATGCAACTTCACATCGCCAAGAAAAACCTTGATGATTCTGGCTCAGTTGCAACCAAGGTCTGTCCACACCTTCTCATGATAATACTCCATGGGGTGCAACAACGTAACACGCAACAGACAGCAATGACCTGTGAAACAACTCATGAAATCCTTGAATGTTTCCAGCAATATGCGAATTGTACGACATATTCTTGGCAACACAACTTCACAACGTCGGCAAAACATAAATGATCCTGCTTCACCTGCAACCAAAGTAGGTCCACACCTTCTCATGATCATTCTTAGGAGCACGCCCGTTGTCTACATTCATATACCGGAGCGCGACCGATGACGAAAATTGGACGCTCGAGAACACCCGTAGTCTGAATTCATGAACTCACGCACTCTACTCCGGTTGTCGATATTCTTGCCTTGGACACCTGATTTCAGACATCGGGCGTGTTCAGGCGCACAAATGTATACCTTCCGTGTGCTCCGGCGTATGAATATAGACATCGGGTGCGCTCAGTCGTGTGAATTCTGACCTCGAACGGGTGTACTTGTGCGTGCTCGGTCGCATCAATCTAGACCACGGCGGGCTTACTCGTGCTTGTGAATCTAGGCTTCGGGCATTGATTAGTGTGATCAAACATAGAAAAAGTTATGGGAAATGCAAGAAACATACATCAATCCATCATATCTAGAAAATCCGAGTCGATAGCTCTGCTCATCGGTCATCCCACACAATTTCATCTGTATTCACTCAAATATTTAAACTGCGGATATCTCTACAAAGGAAGACTTCTTTGAGAGCTGTCACTGCATATCAATGCATATGTATAATTACACGAATCTGTGGATGCTCACCTGATCCAAACCGCTTGATCATCTTTTTCATTGCTCATTTCAATTCGAAATCTCAGAATTCAAGTGCTACATGTCGCCTATTAGTCAGGGAGTTGTGTGGGTAAGCTTAGCTGTGATTGAGGCAGGATCGTCAAAGTTTTGGCCACCGCTGTGATTGCCATTTTCAGATGCAGATCCACAATTGAAATGATGCTGTGAGCATAGATCTACAATGTACTTGACGAAGTACTTTATCTCGGAGAAGTGGTTCTCAAGCTAGAGTTATCCTTTGCTCTTGTGTTTTGAAACGCCACGGAGAATGATACTGAGGCTTTGGGCAACTCCGGTATTGATTGAGGCAGTAGGCCTGCTAACAAAGTTTTTGGCTAACAGCTTGAAGATATGATCGAAAACTATTTTTTGTAAAAATGGTGAAAATGTGTGATGATTGCGTGAAATTTTCTCCGGCCAGATTTGCCGGTTAACGCTTGTATTTTGATACTCTGGAGATAAAATTGTGAATGTATGGGTAAGTTTTGTTTCAATTGAGGCAAATTCGCAAAGTATTCGCTGTAGATGTAAAGTTGTTCTTGAAAATTATAGTTTTGTAAAATTGGTGAAAACGTGTGATGATAGCATGCAGTGCATGTCAGGCCTGGGTTGCGCTGTTGCCTTCTGATGTGCTCTGCAGAATGATAATGAGTTGGTTGTGGTTGAGACAATACTATCAACGTTTTGACTGACAGTGTAAAGAATTGTGGGAAAAATACAATTTTTGCAGAATTGGTGAAGGCGTGCGTTGATTGCGCGAGGTGCTTCCCATGCCTGGCTGATGCCAGTTTGGTTCGAATTGAGGCAGCATTGACAATGTTTTCGGTATCGTTGCACTGCCATTTTCAGATGCATATCCACAACTGAAACTGCAGCCGGAGGTGCATCTATCCGAGGAGTACTTATACTTTGAGAATTATTTCTTGGTCCAGAGTCGCCCGTTGACTACTGTCTTTTAAAGTGATCTAGTGAATGACACTGAGAAGATGTGGGGAACGTTTGGTTTGAATTGAGGCAGCATTGACAAGAAGGCCTTTGGTGTCGATGCGCTGCCTTTTCAGATACAGATCCATAACTGAAACTGTAGCCGGAAATGCATCCATCCGACCAAGTACTCTTACTCGTAGAACCGCTTTTCCGCCCAGAGTTCCCGTTTTCCGCTGTATTTTGAAACGCTCTACTGAATGACACAGAAGATGTGGGACAAGTTTGATTGTGATTGAGGTATTTCTGTCTGTCAGTGTACACAGGCCAGTTATGTTGTTAAAGATATTCTTGTCATATTGGTGAAGGCTTGCTTAGAATGCGTGAAGTGAGCTAGGTTGGTGGTGATTGAAGCAGTATTGACAACGTTTTGCTTGACACAGGAGGTTCATGGTCATCTGTGCGGAAAAATTATTAAAAGTGAACTCCTTTTAGTAGGACGAACGTTTTCATAAAGTACGGTAGGCAAAATATGCATGCATATCCAAAGCCAACATTTCTCGCAGTCTCTGTCAACTTCAAGTCGCAGTAAAAAAACTACTGCACCTTGAAGCTGACAGAGACTGTCGAAACTTAGACCTTATGTTTGACTTACCTTACTTTATTGAAACATTCAGTCTACTAAGGGAAGTTGACGTTTTATATTTCTCCACACTAATGAGTATTGGCAAATTTGACTGTCGGTGTGCTGTAAAGTAATGATGGTGATAATCTTTTTTGTAAAATTGGTGAAAACATGTATTTATTGCGTAAAATGTTTCTCAGGACAGATTTGTCCGTTGGGTGTTCCTGTTTGATGTGATCTAGAGAATGACACTAAGAAGGGATGCACCAACATTTAAACGAAATTATCTATAATTTGAATGCTTTGGGTATTGACTGATTTATTCAGTGAACCTTTTTATTATGCAGTGGCTATTACACCCGGTATTAAAGCCTGTACAAAAGTCTTCCATATTTATCAACACGCCTCATGTTTATTAGCTACAAGCATGGCTGCAGATCATTCAATAAGACAAAAAATTTCATTAGAATGAGTCTTGACTCGTTGCTTGTCTTGCTTAGCCCTGCTTGGTTTATCTTCGTCTTCGATGTTTTCTGAGATACTTAGTGATTTCTTAAGCGAAGCAAACTTAATTCCCCACGGTGATTCGGAAACTCTTAATGTAATAAAGTTTAATTTAGTGCTTTATTTAATGTAGATACTTTCCATATCCCACTTATCTATTAGGTAATCAGTCTTGCTGGCTAATTCGGTGTAACAATCGCCAGATTAAAATTGTTCCAGCTCAGCCAGTGTAATAGCCATTACCTATTAATTTTGTCCTAAACGTCAGCTGGAAAAATCTACCTCTCTCCAAATGTGACATATTTTGTACGCTCGCTCCACTTGCGAGTCGTACATTAATTATTTAACGCAAAAATACCCTCTTTTATGAGTTTTTGGATTTCGTGTACTTTATTAGTTTTCATTTTGACCTTCGATGTATTTTAGCCGCCACTACAAGCATTTTTCTTTGTAGAAATAGTTGAATGAGCGACCTACTTTCAATTGTTGTCGATACATTATTTAACGAAATGCTATATTTACTAAAAAATGTGAGACGATCTCCACCATGTCATAAATAACCGCAAATTGTTCAAAATCGATTACAACGATACTGTGGGTGTATGCTTGCATTACACCAGCTGATGTCATTCTTAAAACACATTAAGTTCACCAAACTGTATTTATATCATCAATTTCGTTAAGTCTGAAGTACAATTTCACCATTCAACTTGTTTATTATATTGGAGCACGTGTCATTTCAGATAAACATTTTGCAGCTGACTAAAATTAAACTTCGCTGATTATTGTTACCATAGTGACGCTTGCAAATGTATAAGCAGTGAATTGCGGCGGACTAAAACAATTAATATCTTAGATAGGGATTCTCCATGTAAAACAGCATTTTTTGGCTGATGACTATGCGTCAAATATAAAAGTGTCCAAAGAGATACATATCAAGATAGAATACTCATACCTTAATCTGTATTTGAGCAAAAATCTGGACCTCTACCCTCTATTTGCACGGTTCAGCCTTTATTGTCGACTTAGCACCCCAACTATTGGACCATGTAACGTTAATGAAATGGCACAATCTGCTGACTAAATGCCATAGCAATCGAACAATGAACAGCCAGTTCAACATTAAACACGCCAAATTGTGCCAAGTTTCAGTGACTTATCAACCGGATCACACAGCAAAGAGACACAGACGATGTCAAGTTCTACAGAGAAGTTTGTGAACCTTTTTTCCAGCGCCTGCTAACTTTTTTTGAAATGATCGGAGGGTCCAACATTATTGAGAAAACTTTTGCGCAATGATCTAAATTCTTCGAATCTGAAGGAATCCTGACGATCGGAGCATTTTGAAGAAATTCAGAGAAATCCGCAATCGACGCACGACTATTTTTCCTATCTCTGCAAGGTAATAAAAATTTCTTTTTGCCCACTTATTAAGTTCCTGGATGTGCCATTGTTTGAATCAGTTTACACTTCTAGCAAAGTGATACGATTAAACAATCTAATTCTGTGATTTACACACTCTATCTTTCATATGCTCGCACTTCTTCTACGGCTCATTCATTCGGGATTTACACCAACCATCAACCTTTAACATGAAGTAACTGAGCTTTGACACTTAGAGGTCCAATTTCCATTTGTCACATACGTTTCCATCTTCATTTTGTGATTTTTTGTTATTACACATATTCTAAGACAAATATCACTACCAAAAATATGAGACATCAAATTCATCATTGTATACTTTGACTACGAACGATTCAAATGTTAATCTTATCCACAATTCAACGTTACTAAACGTGACCTTTAATGGTTTTATTTAGAGAATCCTTTAAAGTGTATCATGTATTTGCACTGCAAGCAAATTTGTTGAATTCTATCATTATGAATATCACAAACTAAAGCATCATCAGACATTACTCATGCCACATCAAATAGACGAATAATCAATTCAGGTACTTTCAATAGCTTCTTCAACATGTTGTCATAGCCGCTCTAGGATTAAGTGACCATGACTAATGGTGATGATGGATGCTCCGTCACTTGCATTGATGAACCATGTATGATATTACAAGACAACGATCGTGAAATACTTTTTTCGGAATGAAGATATCTTAAATTCATTGATAAATTATACATTATCTAGCGTACTACTTTCAAACGGTTCTAGTAGGATGCAGACTGCAGCACTTTATAGAATTGTTGCATCAAGGTATGTCATAATTCAGAATAGCAAAGAATCATTACTTTGTATCAAATATTACAACTTTGCATCTCTAGTTGATAACAACACTTGCCAGTAGGTCTACAAAATATCAATTTAAAATACACAATTTCACACATACATGTAGAACTGAATGTTAAAAGATAATGTGTGAAGTCGATATGGTGGTCTACATAATGAGTAAATAACTTACAAATTATGAGAGAGAGAGATGAAATTTCATATAGCAAGTAGCACCACTATGATCGAAAAAGAATCCTATATAGTTCAGACTACCATTTTCGTCAAGCGGTGAATTCGATGCATCGTCCGTTGTAAAGTCTTGATTAGGCTTTCCGAATAGTTGTTAGAAGGGTGTTTCAACAAGATTAATCACAATTTTATATGCTAAAATGAAATCAAGCATATTCTTCTTTCTACTAGAATTGTTATAATTCTCATAAACAAAAGATGGGAAGCCTTCCGCAATCGAAACTGGGATCTGCATAATAGCCTAAAAGAGAAGGTCAAGAGAGAGATTTTCAAAGCCAAGCACAGGTTTTTTGCAAAGAAATCTGCCTCTGTCGAGGGACTTTGGTCTTTCATTCAAATGGATCGTGGAAATCATCGCAGTGATATTGGTAATATTCTCCCAGACTCGGTTTCAACAAGTCAAGGTCTAGATCAAATCAACGACTATTTGCGATCAGATGAGCTCTCAATCTACGCGTCCTGTTTTTGACAGACTCGTCGATGATGGGTGGTTGCCTGACTTTAAAGTTGAAGAAGTTTGGGAAATCCTATCTCACCTCAAAAGTCAAAGCTACCGGCAGTGATGGTGTCCCCACTATTTTATGCAAAAAGTGTTCCATTGTGTTTGCAGAGCCTATCCATGCACTTATTTTAGAAAGTTTTCGGCAGAGGCGATTTCCCACTCACTGGAAAGTAGCGGATGTTGTGCCCGTTTTGAAGTCATCGAAAGACCCCTCAATTTCAAACCTACGTCCAATTTTCCTGTCCCTGCGAAAATTGCCGAGAAGATAATCATAAGAAGTCTGCTGCTTCAACATACGAAATGTTTGGGCGAATTTCAGTACGGGGTTCGAAAGAATTCTTCCACCACACACGCTATTATTACAATTCATGATCGTTTGACTGTATTTCCGGATGATCCTGGCGTTGGTGCAGCAGTTTACATCGGTTTCGATTTTACCAAAGCGTTTGATAGCATATCCCATAAGTTATTGCTGGAGAGACTCCAAGAACTTGATTTCCCATTTGGATTCGTGTTCTTAATGGCGGATTATTTGCATAATCGCTTCCAAAGAGTCAAAATGAACACCTATAGAAGTGGCATGCGATCAATAACAAGCGGTGCTCCTCAGGGTTCCTTTTGGCCCTTATCTTTTTGGAACATGTATGTCACCTTGAAGCCATTGACTCTATCCACGTGCCTTGTAAAATATGTTGATGACGTGTGCTTTGTAGCTGGTATCAGAAAATCTTCAGCTCTTAATGATACATCGCAGGTGCTAGCAGAGATCAGAAACATTTCCCAGTGGGCTGACGCCAACGATCTGACCCTTAATTCTGCAAAAACAACTGATTTTGTTCACTATCGTGGCAACTTTCGAGATATTTGTTTTGTGATATCGTGTATCTCTTATGTAGACTTTCATGAAAATGTACGTGTACTAGGCGTTATCATGAACAACTGTCTAAGCTGGAAATCTCATGTTGATTTTATTGAGAAAAACTGTTCACAAAGAATATATATTTTACGACGTTTGAATTCTTTCACGTCACCCGAACAATTTCGTCTTATTTATAACGTTTTATTTCGATCTTTGATGGAATACGCATCTCCGGCTTTCGTTGGCCTGTCTACGGGAGATTCCATGAGGCTTCAAGCATTACAAAACCGCTGTCTGAAAATCAAGAACTGTCCAGAAGTGATTGATGTAGAAACAAGGAGAAAAACAGCAGCCTTGAAACTTTTTCAGCAGGTTCGAAATGCCGAAACAACAATCAGACTTTTGCTCCCAATGTACTTTCCAAGTGGACGTATGTCGGTTCCTTTCTGTAGAACATCATTGCGACGTAATTCTTTCTTTCCTGCTGTAAGCATTCTTAAATCTTGTACATTTTTTGACTGATTTTATATGATTCCACATTGATTCGTGATTTTACAGATAAAGACAAATATGGTGCATTTTTCTGTAAATTTTTCATGTAAATTTGAATTTTATTGATCTGTCATTCCGATTTCTATTCTGATATGCAACAAACACCATTCTCTCTCTCTCTCTCTCTCTCTCTCTCTCTCTCTCTCTCTCTCTCTCTCTCTCTCTCTCTCTCTCTCTCTCTCTCTCTCTCTCTCTCTCTCTCTCTCTCTCTCTCTCTCTCTCTCTCTCTCTTAGCCTAATTTTGGACCGAAAGTAGAGATGAATGGTCACTGAAATGGATATTTTCTCTATAACAAGCAGTTTTGTTAAAACGCCTCTTTTCCAATGCCAGATGCACTATAGAATTAATATTCTCTTTAGCTTCGGTAAGAAAAAAACGAGTATTAAAAAGACGAGAAAATCGAAAAAGGTTATAAACATTAAACTACAAGATGACGCAGTGTATTCAATAATCTAAAGCTCTCATGTTTGTCGCAACAGTGCAATGCTAGAATCCAAGCATTCCAACTCCACTAACCTCAGTAATTACTGACACAAATAGTCACACTTTTCTGACTTTTGAGTGACCAGCATACGTTTGAACTACATCACTGTAGCAAACATATCAATATTAGGCTACTCCCAAAGGTTAAAATTGAGTTTTATATCAACTTTCTAATAGTGACGGAGTGCTGCTCATGTTAAGAATGCTGTTACGTCTACTTATTACTAAATTGCAGGCACAATTTAAATCTCCTTGTGTATTGTATCTTCCCAACTCGACTCAACTCGAGGTTGTCAAAAGCCCGACGTTCTATAGGCATACCTTTATTTTGACTACTTTTCACATGTCACAAAGACTCTTATTCATTGCAAAAGCGTGGGAAGTGGCATTTTAATAAAGCTCAAATGAAGCGTAATCAATGTCCATGGATATTTTTGAGACATATCAAGCATGTTAGACAATCAAAGCGAGAATGGATGCCAATAAATGATGGTGAATAATTGAAAATTTTCCAAATCATGATTTTGTCTGTCTTAGAAAATGTCGTTAATTTTAGCACATGAATTGTTAATCAAATATTCAAAGCGATCAATGCTTCTTTATGAAACGATCTATTGAAATGTGCAAATACCCGCATTCAGAATCTCTTGTGATTCAAATTCAAGACATAGGGGCAGTTGATAGACATCATGAGCGTTGATCTGTGCTTATGCTTCTCCCATTCATGCTTTGTTAAGCACCAAACTTTTTTATTCACACGGGAACAAATTCTTTTGCCGATTTGAGCCTATACGTATGAACGTTATAAAGCAGTTTGCACGGTGTCAGTGGGTGCGATCATGGTCGTCATAGTCCGACACGGTGGGTTTGAATTCGGTGACCACTTAACCAATTCTCCAGAAAACGTGTTTGCATTTTCTGATCACACTAAGGCGGAGTAATTCAAAAATGTAAATTTGGTAAAAAATGTTCGAGAAAATTCAAATTTTTAGTAAAAAATTCTCAATGCAAACTGTTTGCATTTCCATTTGCTCTAACGGTCATGCGCTCATTCTAATGCAGTGAGTAATTGGAGCGTAAGAACGCGGATTGTAGTATGTGCTATGCAGCGCTATTTCAACCATAGCAGGAATCATGCCTAGCTTTTTCAAGCATCAGTAAGCCCTACTGCCTCGGCCGCCTTTTTCTTCTTCCACCAAGTATGTTTCGAGTAATAGTAGAGAATTGCATGGGGAATTCTTTTGCATGTGTTTTTCTTATAAGATGCAAACTGAAGATACAACACTGAGACATCGAGCTTGTGGCGTCTAGGAGACTTCATACTCTACATGTCCTTTCCTATTGGCGTTAAATGAATATGTCGCAGCAACAAATATCCTATGATTATAATATATCCATAATTGACAACTATATGAATCGCCCGCCATTTCTGTTCATATATGTTATTAGAGAATTCAACCACGCTGACATTTTCATTTAGAAGTTAGCTTCAATTTAACAAATTCTGTGAATATGTCAACTCCTGGAAATGCAATTTTGGATCAGATTATGATTCCAAATGATTTCCATGTATACTTCAAAGGTAAAACCGCATGTCCCCCTTTGGTTACGGTGAACACGATGTAATTTTCTTGACAATTGATTCGTCACAAAGAGTATGTGATTATGCATGTTATGGAAATGCGTGAATCGAACTTGTTCAATGCTTTCTGTATTCTTACATTGATTGGGACAGATTGCTTAACTCTGATGATATCAAGTCTAATAGTGAAAACAATTATTCTTTGCTTATGCAACATGCTGTCAGTTAGATCCCGAAAAATATTGTCAAAAGATTAAAGAATGCCATAAAAGTATCAATAAATGAGCGATACCAAGCATTTCAAGAGAAAAAATGCTTGGGGATTGTCAATAAATTTCACAACGGGCCTGTAGCGCTCTAATGCTCGTTTGGAATGAGCAATTTCAAAAGGTTGTTTTTTTTCTTGGGAATTAATAAGTGGCCATATTGAATATGAATATTCATTTATAGAAGTTTTTTTTAATGTTAAATAGACTATTTGGATCCATTCTTACTCTATTTCTACTTTCTTTTCATGTCTTTTGTACTGTACATTGTTTTTTTTACAGTAAGCACTTTTTTTACAATGTTCCTTTGGAAGTTTGGATTGTGTTAGACGCTCGGGTTGCATTCAGTTTTCAGTAAAATATTATCTTTATATATTTTTATACTTCAAAGTCAGAAAATATTAATAAAACTGCTGTGTTAGCTATATGACATACTTTGCCACTAAAGTTTCAGACTGCTAAAAAAGGGTAATAAACGGTGTCTCACAAAAAACCATTTACTACCTTCATCCAGATCAAAAAGAACCCTTTCTAATAGAGGATTCCTAGTGCTGCAGTTACCTAATATCGAAATTATTTATCCGGAACTTGGATCGACACTTCACAGCATTCGCACCCATGTCAAGTAGAGAATTAGTGTCTTCTTTAATAAAAGAGAAAAATTATTTTTAATGCTAGCATTTAATCTATGATTGCATGAATTTGTATTTTCTCTGATTGAAGGTGTGATTGAATATGTGTGTGGCAGTCGTGCGGGCAACGTGTGGCGCAGAGGCTATAAAATCCCTGCATAATTAAGTGCTTATTAGATTACTTGTCGGGGCCACGTGGAGGCCACATGCTGAAAACCACCCTGATTTAAGATGTTCGGCACTTTTGGGTAACGTGTAGCGCACCTACCAAATACCGCGGAAATAATGGGCCAAAGGGTCACTAACCCGACGTAAGGGCAATAAGTAAGTAATAAGGTTCGACCACTCAAAAACTCTTTGGTATTCCAACAACCCTTAATTAGGAGTCTAAGAACTCCTTCTTTTACATACAGCCCTTCTAAATTTCAAGAACATCTAATGCAAAATGAAGAACCCACATTGATGACACAATTTTTACAGGAACCCTTACTTTTTAACAGAGATGGCTTCACATTAAAGTCTACGGACAGCATTGCTAACAAAGAGCTGATGAATGATAGCCTATAATGTAGCAATGGCTGAATCAGAATCGCGGTCTCTAAGCGATGCCAAGTACTTGTGTAGATATAGCAAAAGTAGGCTACCCACGGTTCTATTTCACTTTGACCGTCCATGCCCGTTCGGGTTTGAGACCTTACTTCACCCGTGCCACGATAGAAGTAATGAGGTAATAGTATTCCATGGTGGTCTCTGACTTGGTGTCACGCGTTTACCGTTTATTTCAAATAGAAGAAGAAGTTCAAACAAAAGAAAAGAAAAAAATAAACAAAAAGGCAGTCAAATAGTAAATACATACCACATGCTTGAGAAATTCTCATCAAAAGAATTCTATTATCGTATTGCTTCATCGTGTGAAAGACTGCAGACACCCGCATGCCTTGTATTCTTTTCAACTTAACATGTATGCGTATTAACCCCTACTCCAGAAATACTTTTCTTTAAGTGATTCATAAGCACGATCATCAGTTCACCTAAACAAGGTCATGTGAGTACTTCAAATGATTATTGGCGTTCACCTAGCTCTCAATGCCTTCTATCCTCCCCTAAAATAGCGATCAGAAACCAGCGTAGCTCATAGGTGTTCAGTTCATGGATCGGATTCTTATTCGTCGAATTTCCATTGCCAATCGGGCGGTAAATCAATGTATTTTAATTTTTCGAAAAATCTTGCCGTCTTACCAGTACTGCTCTCTTACACTTGCTTTCAAGCACTTCAAACTTGTGACTGACTTGTAGCGATGTTGTCAAATTTGTCAATGTTTGCGTTCAACAAATGATATTTTCTGACATTCATAAGTTGAACAACACGAGACAGTGGATTCGTCGTGATCTTATCTCTCCGTGGATGATCGTGTGGATAAACCGGCTTCAATCTTCGTTCGACAACGCTGCTGTGCTCCTTTAAGTATTCTGTTCCGTCTATCTATCACCGTCCAAACTTACTGCTTTGACTTTTAGTTAACCCGTTGATCATTTGATCAGTACTTGTTGTGATTTACCGAGTATCTTCGATGCCACCATCCTTAACTTTATACTGATTTGTGTTGCGGGCAGTTTTTGTCGTATGCACAGAGGGCATAGCCACGAATCTTACTGGGACTGTCCAAAGGTACCAGGACTTCACCGAGCTCTCTCTGTCGACGGTCAGAACGACCGTCGTTTGTGTGAACGAATCATTGGAATGACGCGATGTCTTTGGATGCGAATTCCGCTGACCTCACGACCATCAGTTTCTCACCATCTGTGAGTACAGAATCATTCTTTAACCAGACAGTGGTTAACGTCACAGGATTTGAACCACGCTACGGTTGGTGGCATATCTACATCACAGGTGTTGTCCTCGGATGTCTAATTCTTTGCACAATTATTGGAAACGTTTTTGTCGTCGCCGCAATCATTTTGGAGAAAAATCTTCAAGTAGGTCATTTTCAAGCATCTTAAGGAATATAATTGATGATTAGGAATACAAGCTTGATGCTTGGGCCTACTGCCAATTTTGAGCATCTTTCGTCTAGTTTGACAAAAGTGAAAATTAGTTAATAGGCAGTCACTTGATATAGTCCGATAGAGCTGTGGATATTCTCGATAAGTCTCCTGAAATATTATCGTCGCCATGTGTAAACATATTATTAACAAAGAAGTTAAAATATTTGTTACATATGGTAAAAATTCACATTAAAATTTACACTATCGCCCATTCAAAATCATTTAACTTTGGCCCTATAACGATCAACATGGATTACATAGCTCAAGCTAAGAACTGCAGCACTTTAGTAAAACAATTATCCATGATTGTCTGAATCTGTTGCATCTCGTCAATGATCAAGTCAGATTTCCAAGTTAATTGCCAGTCAAAAGATACATAACATGTTTGGGCGAAGAGCTGTACGAAAAGGATACTAACTGGACAATGATGAATGGACTGTAGTAAATTGGTCTTTGCGCTCATTCAATTCTGCTTGACTCCGGATTAACTTGGTCTCACAAACTCAAAATAGTTGCATTTTGAAAATTAGGTCCGACGTAATATAATGCGTGCTTTAGAACTTGTTTAGGTCTTTGTCAAGGAAATGACAGCTTGTTCAAAATTCATCTTGAAAATTCTTACGGGTCTGAGAACTGATAGAATCAGCATCATGGGTAGACCAAAATGGCAAGAAGATCAGGCTATCTCTTAGTCATATTGTGTGTAATGCGGTTTAATGATGAAATGATATTTTGAATAACAAAAAGATCAAGGTTTTTAGGAAGCGTTATCAGGACAGCCAAAATAGGCAGCCAGCTTTCGTTTCTTACATATCAAATAAGACTGATAGAGGCGGTAGTTGCTAAAATTGGTTGTAATTAGCGTGCATCAGATTATTATATTTGCACCCAATTATGCAAATAGACGTAGTACAGAGGTAAACCAGAAATCATAGTATTTCGATAAAATCTCACTGCAAGAAAAAATATCATGTCAATGAATGACGGGTATAGAGATAGATGGGGTCACCTGTGATCTTTTGAAACAGATAGTCTAAATAATCAACCAATTGATATTTGCACCTTTGATTAGGTTTTAATGCGTTTTCGAATAACTTAGTGCGAAGTTTAAACCAAGATGGAAAACGGAACATGCACATGATGCATAATACTTTCGTCTTTGGTTTGATCGATTAACCCACTAGCCTATCTCAGTATAGTTGACACCAGAATAACCAAATTTGATACAAATTTGCATCCTTTAATAGGCGCTTATTTGACTGCAAGTTGATCACAAAGATATAGCCCTATTATATTCCAATCAATCAACGATATTTCAACTTGTCTATTTTGAAAATGGGACCTGCCCGTCGGTTTTTGTCCTCGCTATCGGTCCGCCTGTTAAGCACAAATACAGGCCAAGTATCGGTTGCACACAATATAGCAGCAAATAAACATCAATGTGCGTGAATGCTGATTTAACTTTGAAACTAAATGCCGTGCGTGGTAGAGGCTAATGTTTTATGCAACATAACCGTAGACCTGTCTAACAGTAATGAATGAATCGAGTGATTAAGTCCTTTCTGATGCACATCAGCTAACCCGTAAAATTGTACCCAGGATGGAAAACGTCCTTTTTGTTCCATTGACCTGTCTAGCTTTAGTCGATGAAGTTTTCGGAAAATAACTCACATAGTTTGATAACGCAAGACGATATTTTCGGCATATTTTCAATGTAATTTGACTTAGTGCTAATGCAATAAGGTTACTTCGTATACCAATTGTTTATTAGATCGACTATACGATAAGAAACAGGTCTAATATTCTTTTTTTTACAATTTTATCGCCTGTTAATGAAGGAATGGAAGGAATTGAAATGTATTTGGATGGAGCAACCCGATAACAATTTAAGCATTGTCTCTCGTCAAAAGTTATGTTAAATTGAGGGTGCGACGAATTTGAGTTTTAAGTAACAAGTTTAAGAAAGATTTTGAGAATATGGAATACGAATATTTAGAGTAGAATAAGCTTCATGCTTTTCCTGACCAGAATGGTGTGTTCAACAGCACAAAATGTCAACGTATAGAAATGGTGACAGTGGCAAAAATCTATTGTAGGAAGTATTTTGGATTCCGAAATCCTGTTTTAATAGTCATGTACGGTAGAAAACAGGCTCTACGTCTACTAGTTCTCCTTGAAAATATCGAAAGCTAAAATAATTGAGATAATGTGACATCATGTTTTGGCCGTGTTTAAAATATCTCTCAGTTAATTTCTTAATTAGGGTTGTCTATTTTCGAAAACCAAAGAAATATGCATGGCCTACAAACTCAAGCTAGAAATAGCCTTGCAAATCACAGTAGATTGTCATAATTCACATTTGAGCATGAAAATTCTTTGTTCCAAAATTGCATGGAGCCATGAAATTTAAGTGTTCTTAGATTAGTGCTTCGAGCTACACCGAATAGGACGATGCCTACTTAGTTGAAGCTGTGATGTTTGCGAGATGGGATTCAAGGCCTTCCTTTACAATGACTTGTGTCCATTTTTACAAAATTATTTCACTGATGTGTGCAAAGAATACATCTCTCGTGAAGGAATGACTGAAGTCAAATGTCATGTTGGCTACTGAAATATTGAATCATATTAAGTCTTATTGCTTTTTTGGTGATGCAATGGAGCATCAAAGGATAATCAATACAAGTACATACATTCGAAAGTATGCATTGTCGATATCCTCGAAACGCCCATCAATCGAAATTATTCATTCCATTGTGAATTATCAAAATTTTTCGATAACTGCTTCAGGACAGGGATTCAATAAAGTGCATTGAATGTATAAAGTAAAAAGTCAATGAGAAATGTGTGACTTAGTGAATTTCATGACATGAATTTTACGACATGGTTTAAGATGCTTTGGTGGACAATCGATCCCCGCTACTTGCCTCAATTTCGGCGGTCACAATTATGACGAGTTATTCATTCATTGATGATAATTGCTATGACAACTGATGTGTGGTGTGTTGTGGTGAGGGTTTGATCCTGCCAATTGACACAGTCGCATAAGTGGCTCGTAGGTCAGTTGGCAGAGCACAGGTCTAATTAACATCGGTCGTAGGTTCGAATCCTACCAGCCGCACATATTTTGCGTGGCGATTTGATCTATCTTTCATTTAATTTCATTGTTGTTAATGACCTTCAGTAGATAATTGTTGTGTAATCTCTTGTCATCCGAAGTTATGAAAGCGGTATTATTTCTTGGTTCATTCAACGTTTGAATTTATAAACATCATCAACATCATGAAGACCTACAGATGTGAATAAAATAATTAATCGATAGAATTGTACTAATTTAGTTTTCAATTCATGATGTGGTAAATTTAGTGCACAAGTTCCTGTAATAGCGTCATCATTCGAACGAAATGCAAATGGCAATATATTCAAGACATTATCGCTATGTAAGGAAAACATGAGATTGTATTATGCAAGGATATCTGTTTATGCATTTCCTATTGACTAAGCTTGATTATAGTGTTTCGTGGGAAGCTCAAATGAATTGATTGTGACAATGATATATTTACGCATTGTTTTCAATTTCCGCACAGTTTTAACAATCAAATTGATGCGTCAGACGTCTACAGATCTCAAATGGTGTCCTCTTCCTTAGGGTGATAGCCACTTATTTCAATCGACTTCCGCAAGATTCTAGCGGCAATGTATCGTCGTTATCTGTTGAGTTTGGATTTCAAACACAACTAGTTTATGAAATTTCACAGAGAAAAGTAAAAGCTATTCATTTCATATTAATATGCATTTTGCAATGGCACAATTTGAACTGAAGCATGAATTCACTTCAATTCCTTTTGAATTCAATTAGTGCAGCTGAAAATCTAATGTCATACATGAGAGTAGGCCTATTTAGTTACATGGACCTGTTAATGACAAAAGCGGTGGCGATTCTCAGTGCTCAGTGGCTATGTTAGAGATCGGAAACGGAATCGTTCAAATCTAACAACGAACAGATAGAGTCAGAATGGATGTGCTCTATACCTCACTATCATCATGCTCTAAAAAACAATATTATCTAGCCGCCATGCTTAAAGCATTTAACAAATAAATGGGAGTGATGCAACAAATGAATATGTTAAAGTTTTCCTTTCAATTTTCAATGTTAATATCAGAGTTGGAACCGTCCCGGAATTTCTGAACTCGGGCCTTTGGCGGGTCCCACGGCCGGTCTCGTCCCGCGTTTTAAATTATTTGCTGTGTTATTAATCGATACTATCGCAACCAACGCTATACGATGAAAACAGGACGCAAAATGAAGGACTGAACTGTGCTGCTGCTATGCATTTTATGTTATTCAAGTAATAATTAGCTTTCTCAATGAATTATAGGCTGTTCTAACTAATCGAATCATTATGCTTGTGGAACATGGAATCTTTAAGATATACCCTTTTTAGTCCGGGAGCTAACGCGAACTTGTGAAAGGAACGAGGTAGTACATAAAACTTTCACATAGCATAGTACGTGTGAGTACTGAGCTTGGTGTCGTTCCAATGTGAGGTTGGAAGTGAATTAGAGTTTCCGGCGAAGCACTTCTGCCTAATAGATCTCCAGCGATTGCGTTTTTCACGGAGATTTTCTGTAGGAACGCTGAGCCCACATTCCTTAAAGTATGAAGTTTGTAATGGAAATAACAGATAGCGCGGTTCATGTACCATCATTGGAAGCTTTTCTATGCCTTCTTCTGACAACCACGTCAGTGGGCGTTTGACTAAAGTATTGCATTAATCGAGACTTCGTTGAATAGCTCTCAATGCTGAGTTATCTGCAGATAGACCTGCACATGACAAGAGATGGCTGGTTAGTCAGTTTGGAACAATTTAAATTTCTTGGTAGTCCTGGAATCGGTGCCGGGCATGGCCTTGCACCTGTAAGTGACTGATGCTAGCGAAGTCATATTTCATCAGGTCCTTTTGCCAGAATTACATAACTTGGTGACAATGCCGCGCCGAATATCTTCGTTTTTGAAATAATGAATTTTTCATTCCTCTTCAACGTCCTTTGCGGACCCTGAAGCTCACAGTTCATCATACTTAATTTTCCAAAAATGTCAGCAGGGTAGTTGAGCATGGTCTGCGAATAGAAAGGACCTCATTACGTTCGAAAGGACACGTGTACTGGGTTGCTATTAAACTTTAGAGCCAATTGAACTAAGCAATGGCATAGAGGCTTAGCATTCATCATCATCATCATCATCAGCCTGTTCTGTTCCACTGCTGGACAAAGGCCTCAGTATGCCTCTTCCATTCTTTTCGATCTTGAGCTTGTCTCTTCCATGTTGGCTGTCCACAAAACCTGTCGATGTAGTTTCTCCATCTCGTTACTGGTCTGCCTCTGCTTCTTTTTCAATAACGTGGGGTCCAGTCTGTCAATCTGATAGGCCATCTATTGTCTTGCATTCTTGCGACATTTCCTTCCCATCTCCATTTGGTTTCTTTTGCTATTTCCACCACGTCCTTGATTCTTGTCTGGGCTCTAATCCATTCATTGGTCTTCTTGTCCCACTTGTTGATTCCGATCATACTTCGTTCCATCTTTCTTTGTGCTACTTTAAGCTTGTTCTCCATGCATGAGGTTAGTGTCGATATTTATGATCCATAGGTGATAGCTGGCAAAACGCAACTATTGCACACTTTTCTTTTCAAGCACATTGGCATATTACTCGTGAATACATCCCTATGATTTGCAAATACTGCCCATCCTGCGTTGATTCTTCTTTGTATTTCTTTTTCTTGAGTTTTGTTTAGAAGGCTGAATGTTTGGCCTAGGCACACGCATTTGTCCATTGTTTCGATTACTTGGTTGCACACGTTTGTCTGTCTTGGATTTGTCAAAGGTCCAAAAATAACTTTGGCTTTGTATTAGGTATGCTTAATTGTGCGCACATAATTTCAAGCAATTGGATAATCTTTGATAGCGAAATTAAAAATGCTACAACTTTTTCCTAGTAATGGACGCCATTCTTTTCCCATCCCGCAATGATAGGAGAGTTGCGGGTGACAAGTTTGCAATCACAAAGTGAAATGAATGACGAAAATTCTCATTGCTAACAACATGCGATCACAGTATTCTGATGACTGGCAGAAGAATGGCAAGGAATTGCAAAATGAGTAGCTGCTACTGCTAGTACCCTTGGGAACTCTGTCTTGCTCATCGTACCCCATTTTTGCAAATCATCCCCAAATTACCCCTTGACTTGCGTGGACCCCCTGACGATCCCATTCAACCCTGATGGTCCACTTGGACCCCGCTTGAGAACATTGGTACAGAGTTTTCCTTCAATCCAATGTCCACGTAATAAAAAGAAGCACAAAAACTGAAAACAGATCTTCAAAATCACTCACGTTCACATTTACATGCATCTTTATTTATTGCGTTTATGATTGTTATTGTTTTTTTTATATATATTTTATTCATCATTTCTAATTTATTTCGATAGCTGTGTTCAATTTTTTTAAAAAGAATCGCATTTCAACATGTTGAAGGCTAAATTTTCTTGAGCAATATGCAATTTGTTTCATGGCAATGTAGAATTTTAATAGTGTTGTCTATCGAAATGCCGACTTTCGTAATTAGTCTCTTGTTTTCTGTTTAATTGCGTTGATCAATTAGACAGGCATTAATGTTCAAACACTTTATTCATTTTATTTGCAGTTCTCTGACCCAGACAGTAACAATTGAAATGTGTTACAACAGCACAATACTTCGACTAAGTTGACACAATCTCTCTTAGTTTGGGAACATAAGTCTTCCATATATTTCGAAATTTCCACGTGAGCATCTTATGTTAGTCAAATGTTTGTAAAACATCTTTGTTTAGAGTTACCCTTTTACCCTGTTAGACCGTTGAATGGATCGAATGGGGATATTCTTAAAAGTTTGGGTATTGAAATTGTCAAAGAAATCATTACATCATGAAAAGAATTTTTAAATTACAGACCTTCCATCCTTCCTATACATGCATGTATATTGAAGAGTCTTCTTATATGTAGTTATTCAAACATCAGTGAGAAGTGCTTGCAGTGTTCATAATCATATTTTTATACATCTTGTAATATCATGATGCTATCATCATGTGTTGTTAAATTGCTTTTATGTCGTCTTGATCACATTTTTAATGTACGCTCGTATGTCATAGAGTCCATATGAGACTCCATTATGGGATATCGAAGATCTTTACATGCGGATATAGAATCTCCAAAATATTTTTTGATTCTGAAATGAAGTGCTCAACGTAATAATATCACTAATACTTCATGTATATCAGCCTGCCACGTTTACAAAGTTCAATGTATAATACTCCTGCTGTTGAAAGGAGAATGTTCAAGAGAACATCAAATATTGATATAACTCACAGGTGATAATACTTAAAAACAAAGCCAAAACTAAAGCTCACTGAATTTGTAAACTTTTGAACTGTCTTTGCAGAAACAACGTTAAATAATTGAAAAAACAAATATAACACGAATTGTTTAACTTTCTCAAATGTAAACATGTGTGTACAAAAGCACAAGTGTGCAATTTGGCTATATGTGAGACCAGTTTATTAAAGAATCAAGTGGTAATATCATGAGAGAAATGTCAGCCAGAAATCAATACAAGAAATGTGGCCACCGTTTCAAAACAGCAAAGTAGGTCTTTATTAAAGATTTTTGATCAAATTGATCACATTTGAGCTCAAAATAATGTAAGCATTTCATTGCGATGCATTCAATACATTTTACCTGTATCGTATACATGTATATTGTTTTAAAACAACATTCACAAAATATATGCTTATGTTTTACCAGCATTGACATATATCGGTGCCTAGCTGAAAATCTGAAATTACCATCAACAAACAGCTGTTGTCCATTCTGGCCCTGCTAACTTAAACAAAGCGAAGAGTCAGCTTTTATGGTACTAACAGTCGAGATAGACTCATGATGCAAAACATCCTAATCAGATTTTATTTGTATGGATTAGATTACGAAAACTAAAACATGGGTTTCGTGATATTTCGTAGGATTCGACTATTAACTTTTTTGTTGAAATAAAAGCATATGAAAATGATCGACTTCTTTCTGATCAACTCCTCGATTCGGTATTAGATGAAATGCATCACCCGAAAACTTCAAACTGTTGATAACAGCGCATTTTCATTGACAATATCCATCGATACTTCAATAAAATTGCCGACTTTTCAATTTGACAGTCTGTGATGCATCTCATAGCTGATAGTCTGAAAATATTTGAGAGAATGGGTAGAGCTCTATAGCTAGCGTTGAATAATTCAGATCTCAGTGACACGTTCATTGCAATGTCGTTAAATCATTGGCGTTACGGTATAGTCTACTATTCCACTCCATCATAATTCAAAATTATTCATCTCATAAAATATATGCTGGAGTGGAAAAACTCTCAATGCATAACAGAATAGACGCCATCTGATTCTAGATATTCGATTTCTGGATTTCCATCTCAAATCACGTGAAACATTTATTGATTGATTTTAGAGATTTCCACATGCATGGAGCCATCTAGTCTGAATACAGACAGTAGAACATACACATAGAAAGGAATATTCGAATACATCATAACCTCGGAAACTCATACGTTCTCCATATTACAAACTTACTTACTAGATGCTACAAATTGTAACATGACTTGGATACTCAAAACCTGGAAGAATTTAGAGTAAGGAGATAATGACGATAAAAGTGAAGCCAAGATTTTATTGACAGCGTCATCTTCAGTGCAGTTAAGTAAATAGATGGAAGATGAATTTCTAAAGCCTACATACTGAAAGTATCAAATAATTGATTTTTTGTTCAATCAACGCATCTATAATGCCCCTGCGCAACAGGGAATTAGGCGAACATACGTAATTGACTAATTTTATTTGTCAAATCGAGATTACAGTCGTGTTTTCTTGCGCTTCTAGGATTATCAGAAACTGATAAGAGTTTCTAAGTTTTAGCAGAGTAGCAGATGTAAGTCCAAATCCGAATGAGTTTGACAGGGTGTGACCAAGTATTCATGGAGAGAACATGGCTTTCATTTGATGATGATGTTTCTCAAGAGAATCTTTCAGAGAAATTAACTGATTTAGGTGAAGCATAAAATACACAAATAAAAGCTTTCAAAAGAAATTCATGTTTTATTGATTTTATGACCATTAATAAAGTGGTTCAGTTGAAAATTCTCTCTTATAGCACCCTTTTTCTACAAGTGAAGTCTCACCTTAGTTCCGAATGCACCTCTTCATAAACATGGGCGAAGCCAAGGAAGGCCTCTGGGGCCCGGGTCTCCCCCGAAAAATTCCTAAGTTGTCTAACCAAATAGTGCGTCATACTTGCTTTCCAAATTGAAGAGTACTACAACTATGGTGTATCCAAGGGCACTTCACGAGCGTAGCAGACCACCCTTGGAGTCCCGTGTGAGTGTCGAAAAGTTTGAAGATTCTTGCAATAATGCTGTGTTTTCTTATTCACTTTCATGTCTCTTGCAATGTAGTCATTGAAATGTAAGCGTGTATGCAGGCGTTTAACTGGTTTTCGTTCTTAAATCGGGCTAGAACACGTATCTCTGATATGTGTTTCGCTGCTATTTGATTGTATTTTACATGCATATACTGAGGTATCCAACTATCCTTTTATAAAGCTATATTTGAATGACTGGACTTATATAGCCATTAGTAATTTAGGTCATTATTTTCAATAGTGATGGTAATTCAAAGAAGAATTTCTCACCGAGATTTCCAGAGTGAGCTTTATATAATTATTAATGGCAACAAAGACTTGAAAAGTTTTATCGAAAGCTTGAAGACTTTTATGTAGTGGTCTCAGAATAAAAACATGGTACAAGCATGCATGTATCCTCGGCATTCCGATATCGATTTGTCGAGGATGGATGACACTTCGAAACGCTTTCAACATCCGATTCAATTCGCGAATCGGATGCCAATTCGAGATTCGATTCGATTCGAAATTGCGATTCAAGAAAAATTCGAATCGGTCCGCGTTGACTGACCAACAACTATTTCAGCTGCTTTCTTTTGATTTATAGCCTCCTCTTGTTCATTGCTACGTGAAAGTGACATTGCAATGTGTTTGAGATGCTGGATTTTCACTGAAAGTAGTTAATGAGAGCAGCGTCGGTTGCTGAACAAAAGTTAGTCGAATCAGCTACAGTGTGTGCTACATCATTAATAATTGCATGTGATACATTCTGCTCAGATAGAGCTTCGGAACTGGTCGAACTGTCTGACCAAGTCCGATATAGGCCTACTTCACGATAACTAAAATAAAAGTAGAACTGTAAATGGCCCATTAGTAGGCTCCTGATGTTGTATCCACCTCGGACATACTTTTCATACCGTCCTCCATCAGGAATCTTGAACCCTAGTAAGATACAAACTAACGACCCTGCTAATAGGCCACCTGGTTGATTGAGACGAGATGTCCTTCTTATACTAAATCATCTGTACACCTGGGATGAAATTCATCGGGCGTCTTACGCAAAGGCTTTATGAGTTTATGTACAAAACATAGCTTATAATATTTAATTAGATTTTCCCATAGGCCACAGCTACTGGATTTCTTGACTCCTAGCTGGGATCTCCAAAAACTCTTTCCATCTCCTAGCTGGAAAGTCCAAAACTACAACACTTACTTGGGCATCACAGTACTCACAGTTCTCAGTAATTCTCTACTTGCATGAGCTTGATTGACAAATTTACTTACTAGTCTACATAGGTTATTTAATCATTTATTTCGAATTCGTCCTGAAATAATTTAGATACTGACAGCGATAACATTGAAAGTTGTAGGCATCAATAGTTTGTTGAGAAAAGTCTATTATTGTTTTCCGATCTGAAAATTACGATAGAAATAATAGAATATTGATTGTTTGTCCAAGAAAATGGTGCTTTCCCGTGCTCAAGATTTAAGTACAGGAGCGATTGATGGAGGTTGCATTTCCAGTCCTGCGTGAGATTCAAAATACCTTTTCCTATAAACCTAAGGTCATAAACGTGGTCGGTGTCATCAGACTGCCTATGGGTAATTTGGCAAAATATGGCCATGAGCAGTTCAAGGGATATTGTCAAATCAAGCATCCATCTAACTCATGATCTAGCGTCAATATCCATTTGAAATAGGCTGTATATGACTACAAATCGCAGTAGATTTCAATTATCTCAGAAAAATAGAGACTCTTCGATTTGAACGCTTATTTCTTTATGAGTGACAAGATATCACTGCATCTTTTAATGGCCATGAAAATTACATGATAATTAGGTTCTAATAGGCTGGCCTTTTCTCAATGGCTAGCAGCCTAGCTGCATAAGTCAATCGAACATAAAAGTGAGCTTAAGTAGGCCTATTTAAATTTTCTATGATTCGATTCGAGATTCGCTTCAATTCGCGAATCATGACCCGATTCGATTCGACTCAAAATTTGCCGATCCGCAGGTCCCAAGTTTAAATTATAAATAAAGCGAAGCAACGAAGGTTTTCATCCTCAAGTCCATCGCACCCGCAAAATCCTAATTAATTTATCATTCATATAGGAATAATTTTGACTGCAAATATGCCCTCTGAAATAACTGCTTTGTGAAGTTTTCCTCACTCAGTTGAAAATTTGTATCATAGTCATGACTTTTCCTGACTTGATAAAGGTTTATTATTACTGTTATTGCATATTTTAAGTCAGTTATGCCATTTTACAATGGCATGTTATAATCTTATCTCTTTGATAAAGCATCGAAAATATTTCGAAACATTTTTTTGTGATTTCCATTTCACTGTTCATTGATAATACATTATCGGGCCATTCCCGAACCGAAGGTATATCCTGGCTACGCTGTTGTGCGTAAAATCTTGAATAAACTAATACAGTACTTATTTGATACGCATGCATCATCTCATTTCCATATAATATGCAAATGTTCGTGGGGTTTACACATCATTTGGTTTGGGTGGTCATAATTTTCAGCTACGTTTTAGATATTCAATTTCCTCTATTTACTGTATAGTATTGTGTATAATACTCTGTATACAGTATAGTATACTGTATAGTACATCTATTTTGAAGTATCACACTTTTCAAATACCGTTTACTGCGATTAAATGCTATGCAAAACTAATGTAGTGCACCACTTAATAGGTCACATAAAATGTTTAATTTGCGATCATAGGCATGTTCACTAGACGAGATGTGACAGAGAGAGAGAGAGAGAGAGAGAGAGAGTGAGAGTGAGAGTGAGAGTGAGAGAGAGAGTGTGTGTGAGAGAGAGATTGAGAAGAAGGAGGTTGTTACACAAGTTATTCTTAAATATTGTGAAATGACCAATTTTGCTGTTGTTCAAACCATATTTTCCTTTTGAAGTTGCATACAAGGCGCGGTTTATTGTTGGATTGGAAGCTACGTCTTATTTCTCGATGAACGGGAGTGGGGTTGAGTGACAAGGGCTCTTTGATAATTTCATTTCAATTTGAGGGATGTATTTCACCTAGATAAATGCTGTAAATTGAAGCATTTTTGAACCATTGAGTGTTTGAAGCAACAAAAATGTAGCTGATCGATCTATCCAACAAAATTAAGGAAATTGGATTTATATTTACACCATGTTTTCATGCTGAATCTGATCTCGAGAGATATTTGCTGCAATGAAATTCATGTTTCCAGGGGATTTCAAAGAATCTGCATTTTCAAGTTCAATGAATTCATAGCATCAATGGATCTTGTGATCACAGATAACAAAGTCAAATCCCATCTTTCTATTTTCGACTGAGCCTATCCTACTGTTCTGTAGATTACGGAGGATTATCCATAGCACATCAGTAACACATGGAGAAAGCGGTTGAATTTATGTGATAACAATGCCATTCTTTTTGTTTATTACATTGAACATCAATTATTATGTCCCATTCGAGAAACAGAGCATTCGAACGGTAGGAGCAAAAGATTATGTATTTCTTCCGCTGTATTTGGCAGAAACCAATAATGAAGGATATATTAAGATATAAATTTAAGCAATAATGAAGGATTTTTCAGCAATCTTAATGCTATAGAATTGAATAGAATGTAATCATTAATTCAATGTTTAATACTAAAGGAACTTCTATAATACTACTATACTACTAGGAACTCTACTATAATACTAAAGGACTTGAGCAGGCATGCACATTGAAATTCTGATTGAGTGTTACGCAAGACTTAATACAATGGTTGATCATGAAAACATAATTGTTCGGATTATACTTCGATCTATTAAGTTTTACTTGTGTCATTGCCAAAAGAAGACATTCTCTCCGGTTCTCAAGTACGAGTGCAGCCATTTCATCATAATCATTCCCGTTTGCTGCCATCATAAAAGTAAGCGACTAGTTCGGGAGCCAGAACGACCGAGGCCGAAAAAGAGACTTTTACAGAATGATATACACCCTATGCCTACTACGAATCTTCACGTCTACCGAGTTCTACTTGGTCCCTCCTCTTGTCAAACACGATCAAAGAAAGATGCATGTTAATCCAATGGAACACAGATCGCAGTTTTTGGAAAAAATGAAATACTCTATATTTTCTCTTATCAACCAAAAAGTACTAAGTTTAAGCCATAATTTTTGACATGGAATGTTTTCAGGTTATTTCTTATCATGTGTATGTGACATTATCATGCTTTTGAACCGCCGGACCTATTAGCTTCATTTTCACCATACTTTCTACCAAGTGAAACTCAATCCATTTCTGGGAATGAAATTGAATCTATCCTCATGAATAGGGTTAGTAAAATTTTGACTAATGATACATGAAGTTTTCTTTAACCAGAAACAAAAATTCGCCTAAGTTATTGACTTTGTGCATGTTGAAAACTCAGGTGATAGCCTAGAGGAATTAAATATTGTATCAAGTAGCAAACATCATCATCGACTGAAAGAATTTGCACGAATTCTATGAACGTCATGCGTGTCAACTGTTGACTGGCTCATTTAAACATTTGCAGTTATTCCTGAAAATAACCTTTGAAATTTACTTAAATTTGCATGTATAACAATAATATGAAAATTCAATGTCTTCATACACAAATCGGCATGGCGTACGAATGTAAATATCTTCAGGGAGTGGTCTCAAAATTTGTTCTCTTCTCTTCCTCAGTCAAAATCTGGCAATGTGTTGGTTAATTGGGAAATCTCACAAGACCAATTTGACATTCTGACGTTTTTTCACTTAATCAATACCTCTCGACACGATAAATTAAACAACTGTTTCAAGCACGCTTTGAAGAAAGTACCTTGCTCACAGAGTTCGACTTTATTGGATTTTGTAAGCCCTACTCATGACCTATTAGAGGACCAGCTCATTCTTTGACGGATTCAGGAGCTAATGTTTCATTGAATAAATGATGCAAGTCCAGTATTCATGAAATGCAACTTCACCATCGTTTTTGGTTGGTCGAATAAAGTTACTTTCATAGCGAATTTTCTAAAACGACATTCAAGAATTGAAGCTATGAGAAAAAAGATTTCTCCACGTTACATAAAAAGGCATAATGCACGTTGCCAGAAGTTGACTCTAGTGCAAATTAATCATAATTTTCGTTGGCTTACATAGCTCTTACTTATCATAATTGCACGCGATGCTTGCATGTACTATTACAGCTGTATGATTCAGATGGATTTGAATTCCGATAAGACAGAACTAGTAAATGATTCCCTCAATGGCGAAAGTGTAATTGAAGATGTCCGTTGTTTCGTTCATGTGTTTAATGCTTTAGATTTGAATGACAGGGACGTTTTTGTACTTCATCGAATACCGCTACAGATGTCAATAACCACACATTCCCGAGAAGCAGAAATGCCTTCATCACAAAATTCCCTCTTCCTATATTGATATTACATAATCACTGCTTGCAGTTCATCCAACATTACCGCAAGTTCTAAGTTGGCTTTACTAATTCAATCATCTTTCTACTCTTTCATTTGATTCACTACGTTTACAACATCAAGGTCGAAAATCATTTCGATATCGATTTGAGGCTGCTTATTCAGCAACAATAGATATTTAATGCACTGAGTTGGAGAGATTCGCAGAGTCTGTGACTGCAGTTTAGATGAAATAATTCATCTCAATCATATTCACACACAAAAATGCAACAGGATATTTGATGAACATGTCATATAAGTGGTCACTGCAGCTTACACTATTTCCGATGGACAGCAAACAACAAATAAACATTCATATAATCGAAGAAAAACATCTTATTTTCACTATTGAAAGCACTATCGAGTTTCCACACCATTGCTGCGCTATTGTCAAGCGAAAGTGCGACTACATTACATCTATTTTTCACAATGCAATAATCTCTGTGACTATTGCTTCCATAATTATGCTTATTTCTTCCAAAGTGGCATAAATTTCAAAGTGGTAATAAACAGTCTTTCTTTGTCAAAGCGTGTGTAATACAGACATCATATCGCTTTATAACCAAAATGCATTTATAGGCAAGAAATACGGAAATGCACAAAGACTATTGCTAACAATAAATCTATAATTAAAACGGAAAATAACCAAAACATCTACTAATCATCAATACTACTTTATACCTTATGCAGGTTAACCAAAAATCTAATATTCAACAAAATTATGTCTAAACCCTTATTAAAGTAAAAATATGACACAAAAATGACCTAAATGCAGTGTGACTACGCCGAGGGTTTTAAATCAAATCACGCTCGTGATCGACGAAATCTCATTTGAGAGCTCGATGAAAAGGGGTCAATCTTCTATATTTTACGTCACAAAGAGCGAAAGCCTCTTAAACAAAAGATTCTAGATACTCAGAGTGCGAAATAAAATTTTATTCGCATGCATTTTTTTTGTCACAGCGTGGTCTACATGTTGCCTTTTCACTCGGTAGGTGATCGCTAAGATCCTTCATGAAATGATGCACATCCCATCGGCTTGCACGAAAGACCTATAGCATGAAAGAACCTTGCTCTACTTCAATAACTCCATGGTTGTGGACCTTCTTTTTATCCCGTTCATTTGGGGCAAAAGCATTCGAGAGAGAAGTAGCGGTATGCGCTTCAGCTCATGGTTTGAAAATGCACATAAAATGACTTTGCACCGTATAATTCCGAAATCCTCTGCTGCAATGTCCAAGCGTACACTCACATCATCAAGAGCTCTGTACGAAAGGGTTTCCCCGTAAAGAGGTACTAGATAAAACTTCACTGGAGTATCATGTGACCATAACTTGCCGTTCGGGCTCGTGAATATATATGATGATCTCGAAAAATGCAGCAAAGATGGACACCTTGCACTAGTTGAGCAAATAACTATCCTTTTAACGTTTTAAATTATGTCTATATAAACATCCATAACTAGCTGAAACCCTCGCCCATAGGTGTAATTGATATATTACTGTTCTAAAATGTTCATGTATAACTTAATGAAAAACAAAGGGTGCAATTTCGAACATTTTTATGTAAAAAGCAGATGCGGACAGTTAAATGTGTATTGTCATTATCGCACACCACGTTTTTTTCTTAACAACACAATCAACTATTATTACATGTGTATAAGCAAATTCTGCTTCCCGATAAATTGAACACATGTGATTCACAATGCCTGTCGATTTCTGAGTCTTAAGATCTTTACACATTCGATATCTAAAAATCCTATTGTGGCGTGAATTTATTTTTTTCAATTATTGAAAACATGAATTTAACTCGACACTACTTTCGAAAAGTACATTGTGACGGCGTGTGCAAATAATAAATTTCGAAAATTTAGTTAATGTCATGACTAGATTTATTAAGCAAATGTTAAGTATCATGTTTTCGGACTAAAAGCATAGAAATTTGAAGAAACAGTGAATATGTCAAACTATGGATTGCTAATCTACATAATTTAGCATTTAGCTTGTCTCCCTGTTCCCATGCATACGATGGAGAGTGTCAAGGCTAACAAGCAGTAGAAAGATGGATTTCCTAGTCATTGATCCTGAACTACTATTTTTGCCATTGGATAGATTATAGCCAAATAATCCAGTGTCATCAGTTCATCACATAAACCATATAGTCGCGGATTCACACAGTGAATTAACATTAGATTCAGAAAGTTATTTGATCTCTGTTGCCTATTCGTAAAATATGTGATGCATAAAATCAGATTACAGATTGTGACCCCCAAAACCGGCGCTACTATAGAGATGAGGTGGTAATTTTGGGCTGAGTAGTGTCATTACAGCATGTAAAATGTTTTAGATATGACACCGAATACCGATGCTTATTTTCAATTCATCCACAATTTCACAATGTCTGAAATGTCCGGTCGTTAAAACTTACGTTCATCTACGATGCTTTTATGTGAACAGCAACATATTTGCTCGAGACTGTGCTACACGAAACAGTACAAGTAATTCGATGTAATTAATCTTTATAGTGCAACACAACTTTGCTTAGTTTTCCTTCATACATAGATATGGCAGCACTGAAGAACATGGGTCGTGGACTTTCAGACATAACTGTGGTATTTATAATGGGAATGTCCCGTCAAGCAATTTCGAAAAGTAATTTTTGAATTAACTGCCTCCCTCCAGTCTTAATACGACAGGCTATGTCATTTGAAAGAGTGTCTATCCCATGGATTGACTAAGAGCTTAGACGATCTCTTGTAGCGGAGTGGTGGCGTGAACATAATCATTTCGTTCAGATTTTAGAAACGAAATTTAATCGAGAAATGCAAGACAGAACTATTTCCCACGAAACCAACACTTCGGAATATTATGCATTGAAAATGTTAGCTTGTCTCATTATTGCATTTTGCAAATGAAGTAAATTATACAAAAATCGATCAATGGATTATTTATAAAGAAATTATATCAATTAACATAAATTTATTAATAAAAGAACTAATTGGATCGATATTGAAAATCATTTTTACTTGTTTTGAAGAGAATCTTCTCGGAAAAAAAGAAAAAAATGAATATTGGATGTATGGTATTTTAACTTAATGCAATACATTTCACCTACATGTATGTTGTGCACAGGGAGCCCACACATTTCCCACACATATTCATGTATATTTGCATAGTCGCCTTGTCCAAAAATAACCTACAAGTGTGAAGACAACTGCGTTAGTTTTAAATATCACAATAATTGCAATATCCTAAATTGTCCTCAAAAATACATGAAAATTAACAACCAACGTATTTTTACGACATTAAAAGTTACATTCCTTTTGTGAAAGCGATGAAATGCATACTTGCCTTCTGCAATATGTAGTTGACAAAAAATACAAGCTATTCACTTCCCCAAGTTAAGCCAATGTCGAAATGACATGGGAACCAACTATCAGTGGGGCATAGCGCTGAATTAGAGCAATAATAACTACTATAAAAGCAAGAAAATGAAAACTTAAGGCGATGAAAAAAGCAGCTTTGACTTCTGAGACAAGCGAAATATTTTGAAAGAATTTACATAAATTTTGAACGATTATTACTGTTTACGGTGATTTGCCACATGCATCTCACATGTATTGAATAATAAATATATCTTGAATACGAGAGTTGTTTCTCATGACAGCAGTTGTACATAGGTGATTGCGTAAAAATCAGAAAAGCAATGTTTCCTATCTTCATATGTAATATTTAGTTTATTTTGCAAAATGGAGGCGTGTTGTGAAAATATTTTCAGGTATGGCAAAATTTCTGAGATCTGCAGCGACAAGAAATATTTTATAGATCTTAAATGATGCAACATCCATTGCATGTTATGCTAGTATTTGTATTTCAATATGAAATGGGAATATTTACTATGCTATAAGCTGATTGGTGACATCATTGTTGCTCATTTTTTCTGGCAGCGCAATGATTTTCATCGAGCAAGATAAACAATAGCAAAAATGGAAATAAACTATTCCTTGCAGTTGCAATGTGGACAGACGATAAAGTGACAATCTTAGTATCAAATTTAGGTAACTATGTGAAAACAGGTACACTTCGAAGTTTATTTCTGTCAATTAGAATAACGAAAATGGACAACTATTCTAAAATTAGAGATGGAAATTCATCATATAATTTGATTTCATGCAAGACCATCATTTTTTCAGCTCTGTGAGTGGTGATATGATAATATTAAATTTACTTACGATAAGTAAGATTGATAGGGAGGTAATGACCGGTTAGAGTTAAAAAGCAGTCTGCATTCTGCAAGATTGGAAGTCATGTTCGTTAAGGCCTGAAGAGGGAAAGTAAACAAATTACCCGCATACAATAGCAGGTTATTTCAATTAGTACTTTTATGATTCTTGAGAAGAATTAAAGCTTTTGTCATTGTTGTGACATTTATGAATTATACTATTTAGGTCGTCTTCAAACCGGTAGGTTGATTTGTACTTTTGCACAATAAAATCGATCAATGGATTATCAATTAGGAAATGACAAGAATTATTTCTGTAGCCAATGAAATAAAGGAATTAATAGATTTACCGAAACCTGTGTCCATCCAGTTTTCTCTGGTTCATTTATCGTGTTTTCAAAAAGCCCACTAACATGTCAACACACATTTTTTGTTTCTCTTAAAAAGCTAGTTTGCAGCAATTGATCAAACTCGTTTTTCTCATGATGTAAATCTGATCCGATTGAAAAACCAGATACTAACTAGGCCTAGCTGACTTTATGACTGAGTAATAATTAAGTGACTCAATAGTGCGGGAAGGACCGATCCTCTTATTCCCATTGTTACAGGTCAACGATGGTAGATGCTGCATACGCTAATGCAGGTGTAGTGGCACTTAATTGATATACCATTGCTTCCGATATTTGTTCCGTGTTGCTTCACATCCATTATTATTCCATTGACAGTTTTGTTAGTCGAGTAGTTTGGTTGAATTTCTGGTGTTGACCTGGGATTATAGTAGTGACCTCTTTGAGAGACTGATCAGAATTCTCTCAATCAATTTGAAATAAGTTGTATTAGATTCGCACTCGAGAATTTTCGAATTGCAATGTATTAGATAATTTTTTCAGCAATAGAGTAGTAAATGTGTGGAACTCCCTGCCAACATATATTATGTAATCAAATTCACTCAACAACTTCAAAAAGCGTTGAACATGATTTTGATTTATCACCATATTGTAAAGTTTGCTTTTAGATGTTTACAGTTTTCAGGCAAATCATAAGTGCTGTCAACTGACAGCCAATTTTGCCTTTTGTAGATTTCTACAATAAAGATTCATTCTATTTATGCTAAATCTTTCATTTTCATCATTCTGTAGACTCATTGCGTGAATTTGCTCATCATTTGTTCCCACGATCCTAACAATTCGTAAGATAAAAAAGTAATATCTGAGGCATGCATCAATGTTCAACTATCGTCGCATATTTTTAAGATATTAGCTTTTATTGTTAAGGCGAATTCAACTGTTTTCTTACGAAAAATTGTTTTTTATTATTCATGAATTTCATCGAATCAGGAGCTAAGAAGCAATTTTCAATTCATTATTACAGTTTGCGTCTCACATTGTGAAGATAAAATTAAATTAAAGAAACTTATTTACTTCAAAAATGTCTTGAGCTGAATCTCTGCCCACAGACAACCTGAAAACAGTAATTGAATTGAAACTGATAGGAATTTTGAATTGTGATATATTTTTCCATACCATGTTAAAAAAAATACTTGGAGGAAAAGTGTAAATAAAATTTCGAAATCTGAAATCGGAATTCCATTGATGGATATTGCGTCTCAATGCTCTCAATGACGGCTATTGGAAAGAATCACTGCTGATGTCGCTTTCATCTGAACATCAACTCTGACTATCATGAATAGACAATGATCTGGAATTTACTTATTTCAATCAATGTGATCTTGTGCAGCAATATCAAGATAAAAATGAAAACTGGAATTGATATGTCTGGAGAGAGTTGATTTTCAAGAATATAACTCAAGGGAAAGCTTCATAAATGAATTAAAAGCAATCGAACAAATATGCATTCCCAATACAATAGAGAAAATATGCCCTATACAGACATTGATATCCAACGATGCAAGTCTTAATTTGAGGTGATCTTGATTTTATACAATGCTTCTAAATTGCTTATATATGATGATTTATGCTTTGTGTATGAGCTTAACGCATTTATTTATGTCTATACGTTATGAGTGTTGTAATTCAGGAAATGTGTGATGATTAATATATTGATGATGGAAGGATTGCAATTTCATCAATTTTTGACAAGTTAATTGAATTTCAAATTGACTGCATGGAGAAAGAAAATGACTGATATCTGATAATGTTTCATGCTCGTTTTGAAGTCATGATAAAGGAAAATCTATTGTCTTGATTTAAACTCTGCAACACTGGCAGGCTTATTTCGAGAAAATGAGAGCAAAGCAATTGCGATGGAAGAAATGGTTTGCATATTCATTTCAAAAGCATTGAAATAGATAATACTTAATGAATGCATGCAAATAAGCAAGTTGACTCTAAGTGTTTGATGCTGATTTCAATGAATTTTATGCCAAACAGAACACTTTCATGTGATTTCAAAAATTTGATGACATAATGCAAGGGCAGGAAGACGATAGTAATATTCAGTATCAAAAAAGTGTGTGATTCCTCAATAACATCTTCTAAATATTGATATAATGACACGTGCAAAGTGTATTTTAGTTTATTCAGATCTTAAATCTTTGAGATCATTACGATAAATAACATGAGCATGCAATGTGTTTTTGCCTATCTGCTTTGTCTTTCGTCATGCATGAACAAATGCTACATTATTGCCTTTAGCACATATTTTCTAGGTGCAACAGTTAACTAAATAATTAAGCAACTGTTTATCATTTAATTCTGAAAGTAACTAAGGTAAAAAAATGTAGTGAACACATAAAATATACACTTTCCCATAGTCTAATATTTAATCACACAGAAAATGGAAATAAACTCAGTCTATAACGGCCAAATTGACACTGAGTTAATAATATTTATGCTGTACATAGAATAAAGGGTTCTCCGCATAAAATGTCATTTAAGTGGCTGAACAACATCAGGAGCCGCGCGTTACAGCCGTAGATGCATTGCACCATAAGCAGATGCATGATTATTAACGAAGCTGATGCATTAGGTCTTGCCGTTAACCATGATACTAGTGCGTGAGGCCACTTCGCATCACTTTATGATTTTGAGATATTGATGAATGATAAGATGTACACAGAATGGTGTTCGAGGAAACACATCTTTGACGAATAGCAGAATTTTAATCACTTAAATCAAAATCTTGTCAGTGTGATGAAAAAGCTTTTTGAAAAAGAAGTTTTGCAGCATTTGAGATTCATCTGATAAAATTTTCCTTACGAAAGAGTGATAATAGTTTATTAGATAGACGATATGAAGTCAATGGCAGGTAGATAATTCACATAGTCTTTTGTATCTCATTATCTGTTGAAAATCAAAACATGAATTGAAAATCTGAATATAATTGTGTTTCACTCGTATAACTGATTTAAAATAAGCAAACTCTTGACAACTTATTGGATCCAATTCTGTTGTCTATCTGAAAGTTTTAGATTCATTCATTATATCTAGCATCTAATCAGATCAGGATGCAATGAACAAAGAATAAAGCAAGATAAGCTAGGCCTTACTAATTTTTGCACAAAAGCAAGCTATCACTGAAAATATATGCAATTTAGACAATAAGAAGCGGAATTTCATTGAAAAATATTGCGTGCTCTTTGTTCCGTATAGCAGATCTAAAGGATGTATCTATTATTCCTTGAAGAATCATGTAGACTAATACAATGCAAAGAATGAAAGTATGTGTTGAGATGATAAGATCAATGAAAAACTAATCCGCGCACCTCCAAAAGAATCACAGAAAATTCATTGCAAATGAATGACATTTAGTTTTATAAGATAATCAAACACCATAGCCACGGAATTAGACAACTTGCTTGTTCAGTCTTCTTTTATTAGAAGGGATGAGTCGTATAACGCATACTATTGGAAATGACACATACTCAAACAATAAGCCTATGATATTTGCAAGTGATATTTACAAGACTGATAAGTACGGTATTCATGGGCCATCTAGACGGTGCAACTCTGGTAGATCTGCACGTCACAACGAAGTCAATGATATCATCCGTCGAGCACTAGTCTCTGCAGCTATACCTGCTGTCTTGGAACCCGTCGGCCTAACCGATGGAATCACTATAACTCCATCGAGTCGAGGTCTACCACTCATATGGGATTATACATGTGTCGACACATTAGCGGCTAGCAACATCCATCTCAGTTTATAAGAAGGAGGAAAGTTTGCTTCATTTGCGAACGAAAGAAAAAGGCGCAAGTATGAGGTTCTAGCAAGTGATCATATTTTCTGTCCATTTGCAATAGAAACTTTAGGAGCTTGGGGTAGTTGTGACGCCAGGATGCTTATTGACATCATGACATCATCGGGAGGAAGACATGTGAACTGAGTGGAGAGACAAGGTCGACATCGTTTCTGAAGCAACGCCTGAGTCTTGCTGTTCAACGGGGAAATGCTGCTAGCATAATATCTTGCATGCCGACCACTCAAGACTTGCATGAAGTGAACTGTCCTTGATTTTGCTTGTAATTTTCTCAGGTTAATATTGTAGAACAACTTTTGTATAAAAAATAGACCGTGAAAAAAATTAAAAAATTGAAAAAAAACAAACTTTTGAACAACAGCCAGTGAAAGGCGTGCGTGTTGTAATATCATTTCGTCACACAACGCCTACCTGTTTGCATTCAGTGAGGAATCCTGAGAAGAGGGTGGTGAAATCATCAGGTGAACAAATTTTCGTGCGCCTGCTATCTTCTTTAATAATGATCGGAATGACCAACATTATCGAGAGAACCTGAGCGCAGTGATCTGAATTCCTCAAATCTGAAGGAATCGTAGCAATCGAAGCATTTTTATGGTATTTACATCAATCCACAAGCGATGCACGACTTTTTCCTATATCTGTAAGGTGCTAGGAATTCCTTTTTGCCCACTTACTAAGCTCCAGCATGTGCCATCAGTTTGAATAAATCTACACTTCTAGCAAGCTGAAAGATTCAAACAAACTAATTCTATGAACACAACTTATCTAACATTTAGTATTGGAGTGATACCTGAGATCTTCTGTTCATTGGGCATTTTTTGAAAAAGATGGCTTTGTAGAAATTGGAATTTATTGTGGTTGCATCGTAGAAATGCATGATAGTCGTAGCGAGAGGTAAGTTTTGACCTCATTTAACTACAATTCAAATAATAATGATAAATCAGTACCAGTCACTTAAAAATTCAAATCAAATCATTGTGTGATTAGTCACGTGATTACAAAATCGATAGTTGGAAATTCACAATCGTACCAAATGCTTCCGGTAATCCTTTTAACAACCCCTCTAGACCGATTTCGTATTTTGCTGAGCGACCCAAAGCAAAAACTCCTGAGCGTTGTTGTCCTTACGAGTTCACAATCACGGGTTCTGTGACTGTTGCTGGCCCCTTTCGCTAATGCAATGAATCGTTTTTCTGTGGTTGAAGATAGATAAACATTGTCATGACTTCATTGACTGATTTTGTGGCTATCTATAAAATTTGATCATGGGACTGTTTGCTTACAGTAAACCAACTTTTTGGACAATAACAGAGCAAGATGTTTGCATTACTCGAAATCCTGAAATTTATAAGTTGTAAAAATTTCAACTGAATCAAATAAAGATCTCTTCAAATACGGTTCCTTTTATTGTCAATATTGCAATAGTTCGAATATTTCGCTCACTTTATCAATGTTTCTTGAGACAGTTAGACAATATATCTCAATATATCTCAATATTTCTTAACTTTGAATAACGGCATGTTTTATTCTTGAATTTTCGAAAATAAGGAAGTCTCCACATTGACTTTCATTTTCAAGAGTTTCCATCTCAATTGCTGCAAAAGTTCTCAGAGTAGTTTCCGTCTTTTGCCCCTTCTGTGTGCGTCTTCGTTAAATCTACCCAAAGCAGCCGACAATTGAAATTCTTACGAGTAATTCTTGACAAACTAATGACTCTCAACGGATTTAGCTGAAGGATGCAAGCAAATGATTCCTTCGTGTTTTGAATTTTTCTTTTCAACTTCTTATATTCGCGCTAAAATGATTCGAAGTAATGAGCTTTGGTAACTGTTTCTCATTATTATATTAGCAATTAGATATTCAGCTCACATAGCTGACCAGTTGAGAGCTAAGTGCATGCTAAGATACATGCAGAAATGATTATATGCGTGATCACACTTACTCCGATGTATGTCACCTTCATCATCTCCGTGATGCTGCGCTTTTTCTTCCTCAATCCATCTGATTATTGAATGTTTAAATTTTTATTGACTCTAATTTCTGAAAGTAATTGATAGGCAGATCTTCATTATCAATATTTTAATTTCTAACTTTATTGCAAGTAAATAATTAATAGTAGTAGTTGTAACTGGGGCTTCGTATATTCCCGGCAATCGGGAAGTGCTAATTGCGGGAAATGGGAGATACCTGAAAATTTTTGAAATTTCATAGAGTAGTGCCTATCAAAATGCTATGGTGATATTTCTGCGTATTTAAAGTCTTTCAATTATTTTGTATGACAGTCGTATATCATGTAGAACTTTGATACAAAGTGTGACGCCATTTGTTAAATTTGATATGCTTTGTCGTGATGGTATGGTCGTCAGTGTACGAAATAGTTTCAAGTCATGCAATTTCGTTTTTTCTTGAACTTTTAATGTCCTAAACCACATCATGTCAAGTACAGACTCTGATAATATGGTTGACTTGTCAATTATCACTTGCCACCTAAACACATTACGGCTTGCAACAATTGAATGTTCTGATGCAGAGTTTTTCAGTGAGCATATTCAAGTAAAGTTTCAAAGTTTTGAATAGTGACTTTGAGTACCACACCTTTATTTTTATGCCCTCCAACACCTTTAATTGTGATATTTTCATCAACATGCTGTCATCACATATACTTGCACTGTATACGGCTGATGCCCTTATTAGATCTTTCAGTCAGATTAAGAAGCGTTTTGCAATATAACTTAGCAACAGTAGAAGATTAGAATAGCCTATATCAAATAGCCATTATAAGTCAAATATTCTATAACGAATACCTGCAGTGGGTTTGCAGGTTGAATGTTCAATACTTTTATTTTAGCTCCTACTTTATGCAAATCTGCGCGTCAGGTAGGATCAACGAAAGCACAATGGAAGTAGACTTGAGGTTTCCGGTAAAATGACATTTGTCTGTGTCTCCTCTGATGTGTAAGAAGCACTAGAGAAATTATTTTTGGCGTGGAGTATCTTCAGGTCCATGTACCTCTGCCTATGAAACAAAACACATTTAGGTTTAGCAAGTTTCTAAATATCGCCAAACACAACAGTTTGATTAAAGTCTAGCCACATTTGTACAGAATTCCACATATAACCGATCAGAATCAGTTGCTAGTATGATAACAACACACACATACATGATTCCATGCCAAAAATGATGGCTCGAAGCTTAATACCATTAGTACTTATTCAACCATTGAAAACACAGAAAGTGTTAATTTTCCGAAAACCTCAGTCTGCAACCCATTCAATTTTCATGATGTGTCTTTCTTTCATCATGTATTTTAAATTGTATTTTCTTTGATCATTGGTTTTTAGGAAAGTCATCTGTAGACCCAAACATGCACACGGCAATTTATCTCTGTGGGTGTACGTCATTATGTAAATGTCTTGCTTTCGGCCTCGATCCCCGTAGAAGCTCATGCTGGCGTCGGACTACATGTAAGTCAGTAAGTCGGGCCAGGTCTGAGTTCGTATATTACTGTAGTAAAAGGGTCCCGGTATTGCAAATTCAGGCACACTCACAAGTTTGAGTCACCCCTGACCATCAGATTACATATTTGTTCTCAAACTTCTTCCATGTCTGGTATTTAGGCAGCTGCTCTTATACATGTGGCTTGATTTTGCCTATGAATCTCAGCATGTCATTGAGGTTGTACTTTCATTTTTCAATGGACACATGTAAGTCTGTACAGTCTAAGTTTGAGAGTACTTGATTTCCGGCACACTTTGTTGCTGTGACATAGAGAAATGAAGTACTTTTGAGGAGTACTGAGTCGCGTAATCTTGGCTCTTAAGCCACTTGACAATTGAACTAATCAATTGCTTGAGATTATTGAAAATACTTGATGGTCAGTCTGCAAGTTATGATACCACATTCAATTAATTCTAGATATGGGCGGCGTCTTGAGTATGCTTTACTATAATTTTTCACACAATTCTTTCTTTTATTGTTTACTTTACACTACTATCTGATCCACCCGCTTATGTGCTCAATATATTGTTTTATTTATTAAGTAGCCTACATGTTTAGAAGAATGGGACTAATTTCGAATAACTCAATTGTCGAAATTGAAAGGAAACATGTAAAAAGGATATTACAGGCAAAGCAAACACGAGGGATAAAAGAAAGGGGATTGAAGAAAATGGAGATAAAATGGAAGTACAATCACACATTGCTATATCCTATAGAATATAATTGAACTAACACTGCACACTGTAACAAAGACTATAATACATGGAAAATAAAACTTCTTCATTTGAACCACTTTGCTATCGCAGGTTTCAAACAACAACTAAGACTATGGAATCCAATAATTATTACTTTGTTCTTCATTTGTCTTCTTCCACATCCACTTCATGCTTCAAATAATATTATGTGGAATACAACAATTCTTCCACCACTTCAATTACTGATTACAGGATGTAAAACATAATACTGCAAGCAATCAGTCATCAGCAGGTACTCGTCTAGTTTCGTTTCGACTCTTAACCAATGGCAACCCAGGAAGGATGGAGTAAAAAAATTATCAACCAGGATGACTAAGTATACATTTTCATGTTTTCACACTAAAAATGGATTCACCTGAATCTCTGTATTTGTATAGAATATCATGCATTGTTAGTGTAACCCTTCTCTGGTCGTACCAGAGATTTTCTATGAACATTTCAAATTTGTCACTTGTTTGTGCAGACTTACAGTAATTTCCTATTTGAAAAAAGATAGACATACTTATTTGTTTCCTAACCGGATATACGAGCAGTCCTAAAGGTACAATAACCTATATGACAAAGATTATCAGATGGCTGTATGGACGAAGCATGATGTTAAGAGGTTTGCATATTTTTGTATATTTTTTCACCGCTTGCATATCACCATGATTGGCATAGAGACTAAAGCAACAAATATCATGTCATGTGCTATCTAAACAAAATATCATGCAAAAAAATACGATGCATGTTTAATGAAATTGGTATTAAAGGTCGAATCAGGATCCTGTACGTTAATCAATCAATTATCAAAAGAAAAAATTGAAGACGATTAGGTGCATCTTTAAGATTCGATTCTTGCACAACTCTGTGTTTCTATGCTCTAGGATTGGATTCCCTCTTCCTTTAGTAGGCTAATTTATTTGCGGATGATAGAGCAAGTCCGACTTTTTATGGAGCTTCCTTTGCGAATTGCTTCGATCATCGAATGCTGCAATAACCTCTGCCTTCATGTCATTTGAAAGTCTTCACGTGATAACCTACTAGTTTATTCGAAGCAACAGAAAAGACTTCCGTAAATCTTTTTTCCGGTGAAGCCATGTTCTTGCCGGAAGACTCGTTGTCGAACTTCTAAATAAAAATCCGCAAGTAGATCGCGAACACCCTGTATAAAATGCGACATAGAGACCAATTGCAAGACATAATGAAATGCGCCAAAATGTTCTGCAATAATCAATTGAGACATGAATAGTTCAATGCCTGTGGGGATTTTTCCATCATTGCTTATTATGTCCAAAATAATTGTTCACATAACTATACCTAACTGATATGTCTTCATCGCTTTCATTAATTTTACGAGATTAATATTTGAGTTTTATGAGAGCGCATATATGCCAGGACACTGAACTTTGCTTAACATAAAATCGATACATATATCTTAGATATTAAATCGAATCCTCGTCGAAAAGTTGACGATCGTTATGGCTGCTCTCAATACAACCCACACTTAAGTATACAATGGTGGCAGACGATCTCGTTAAGAAAACCTTACTTTTAAAAAATGAGTTCAGTAACTAGCATGAGATGAATAATTGCATTTAGGATAATGCTTTGGAATGATTGGAAATCTCCTATTAATATTTCAAAAAAGAATTGCGGAGCGTTGGATGCGCTTAACGATCTATCATGTTAGATATGTTATCGTATGAGTTGATTGTATGAAGAATGCTTGAACAAAAAATTATTAGCGGCTCATTGTTTCAGTCTAGATAAAGTAGGGTTTGAACTACATGTTATTGTTGTTGTTGATTTCCACCACGCGAGCTGAGGCTCATGACCGCTGGCCTATACGACCAGTTCTTATCAAAAATTCCAATATTGCTCTTGCTGTCATGCTGTTGGGACTTGGGATGGGATTATTGAATGATTTTAAGCGCTGTTGTTGCCATCTCGGACATTCGATAAGATGATGGAGGATGGTTTGTTCTTCGGCATCGCAATCAGGTCAGCAGGGGTCGTTTGTCTTGCCGATTCGATGTTGATAGCTACGGACTATAGCGTTGTGTGGTGGGATCTTATTTGCACAAGACATGTGCGTTCATATCTGGATAGTTTCTTTTCCGTTTCCTTGTCAATTTTCCAACGATGATCTGTTCTTTCTTTGATGTTGTTCTCTTTCATTTTCCTCTTTAGTATACCGTTTTGACCACCTTCAGGTTAATTTGTTCGTCACTTTGGTCAAGTTTTGTTGCCGTCTTTGCCAGAACATCTGCTTCTTCATTGCCATCGAGTCCGACGTGTCCGGGTATCCTTTGTATTATTACATTGTTTCACCGTTCGATCAGATCAAGTAGGTTCGACCAAATTTGATGTCTAGTGTTATCCTTTTGGGCTAAGTGACCCTCAGCGATTCTTTGCACTGCCCCCTGGCTGTCCAGCACGAATGCTAAAGTTTGCCGTGGATACTCTAAGGGATTTCATCTGTACTGTGTAACTACTGCAGCAAAAGCCAGCAGGATGTTTGCATTGTATCTCTGGCTTTTCTCTTTGCTTGATTGTTATTCCACAACCTCAGTTGGCAACTCCTCCGCTAACTGATCCATCGGTCCATGCAATAAAGTCGGACATTCAGATGTTGCGTTTTTCGAGAGTTTTGTCTGCAATCACTTTCAGTTTGCTTTTGTTATCCACCTTGCTGCAGTCATTCTCCATTATAGGGTAAATTTTAATGTTGATTTGATCCACTCTTGCCCACGGCTCAATGATGTTGGTCTTCATTATCATTTCTGGCTTTATCTTGTTGACACCACTCTCATTCCGTAGTTTGAACGCTGCACCTCTTCATGCTATACCACTGATTACCTTTTAGGTTCGGTTCTTAACTTTTTCGATGGTCAGTTGGTGGTTGGTGTTATCCTCGTCTCTCAGAAAATTTTCAGCTGCTTTGACAACTAGATATTCTTTGCGAGTATTGGAAGTTTCCAGATTGGCTCCTGCTAACACGCTATCTATGGAGTTGATCTGTGGCATCCCGTGATCAGGGCCTGCCCTAGCGAGCTCGGGGCCTCCGCATAACCTACGCATCTCTGATACGGTAGTAGGACCATTTTGTTTTCACTCGCAATGACACCACTTCAACAACCGCTAAGCCATTGAGTTTATTACAAAACAATTGTGAACAAAGGTCTACTGAAATTTTTATGCACCGCTTGAACCACTGACGCTTAAATATGAAGCAAAGTTATCATATGTTCAATATTTGATTTCTGTAGTCAAAGAGTGATCGCGTAACATCAGCTTCAGAAAATATTTTACCGTCTGATCATGACGCTTCAAATGTGAGCAGCCTTGGACATTATTTTTTGGATTTTACTGCTAGGGTGGTGACGAGAAGAAGCGACTCTGAAACTTTTTAACTAAGGGTTACGCTCACAATCATCTGTCGGATGCTATGTGTCAGAAATCTTATTGCTCAGGTAGATTCATCGACCTTTCACCGATTTTGTTATGTCTAAAATGACGTATCTTAAGCTCATGATTTTATTTACTCGTTAATTCATTTCGTCACTTTGATTTTATATTGTAAATTATAGGCTACATTGCCTTGTAAGTTTTATTCAATGCTGTGCATACTACTGTGTATATATTTCTATCCACTCTATTGCAAGACAGTAATCGCCAAATTATTGTGACAGGACTTGTTGTGTGACTTAATCCAAACATGAAAATTGCTTCTGTAGAGTGCTCGAAAATCAGGCTTCTCTCCTTTCTCACTCTCTTTTTCTGTGTTTAAATTGTGCTATCTGCAGTGATATCATGTACACAAGAGAACTTTGATTCTGTGAACATTTTGTTTTTGAGAATAATCCATTCGAATTCTTTTAATGTTAACAGCAGATAACTACTTGAAATGAATTCTGTTTCATTTTCCACTCACTGATGTCGGCACATTTTATAGCAGACAGACGTATCAGTGTTCTCACCGCTTCCTGAATGCTTCAAATCACGAACTGTCGTGTTGTTTAAAGCACTTTCCAGATACTGACATTTCCCGACAATTGCTATTTGATTAATGCAGAATAGGGATTTACTTATCATTTATTAAACCTCGAGCAAAAAATCAATCTTTTAATGGCTGAGTGGTCTCAATAGAAGTCCCTTAGGATTACGAGAATGCCTAAAAATATTTGTCAGCAAGTTATTTCCTCAAATTCGTGTCATAGACGTTTCATTGTTTCAATTCGTTTCATTGTAAAGGATTGTACAACTCGAGTACAGGAATCTCAAAACATCATCAGTTTACCCTTGACTTTCATGACTATTATGACCTTGTCGTACAACATTCCTTGCGCTACTCTTTCTCGATCTACTTTCAACTTTCTCCCAATTCTAACTTCTGTCTACTTTGATTTTTCCTACTATATTGCTCGATGATCCGATATTAATAATGGAAAGTATATGATACAATCACAGGTTATTTTATTGATTGTATTTTCGTTGGAGTAAAAAATACCGGTGATGCAGAAGTGAAGAAGAATTATTTGAATAATTTATCAAATAATTGATATAACATGCAGGCCTATGAATAAAATTTATTTCAGCAATTTGTGTAGATTTTGGTGGTATTAGCATCAACGATCTATCGTAGACTAGTTTGAAATTGCTACTAATCAGCTGAATATATGATGAAATCGTGGGATTCGATGAGAGATGATCAAATTCTTTGTAACCAACAACGTGGACACATTGCAAAGCTGGAAAGTGGGCTGTTATTGCTCACATTTTTTACATATCGATTTACAAAAAGCGAACACTGTGAACACAAAGAGCGAATTTTTGAATACTTTGTTGGACCTTGTCACGAGTAACACCATCATACCCATATTATGGCGATCATAAACCTTTGTTTTTAGTATCTATGTGAATAGCTTCTTAATGAATGCTTTTGACTTCTTTAGTATTGTTTAATATTTTTATTCAATCTTTTTTCCATCATTAATCTAATTATTTTCCTCTTCGTTATTTTTTCGCATGTGCAATGACTGATTTTTTGCTACTTCACCCAAATACGTAGCATATCTGTATTTTTTCAATAACTTGCTGTGTGATCATCAATTCTATAACATTTTGCTACTGATATACTGTGTCATTCTCCGATCTATTCAGTGATTGCTTCTATATTGACAATGTATCTTTTGATTCGGATTTTCTATTGTTTATTTTCCTCGACTGAAAGAATCCGATTCTATAATTTATCGTTTTCCAAAAATGTGCTTCCAATATCATATTCCGTTACCAAATTAATTTGCTTTGAATTTTCCCGATTAAGACATCGTCCCTACGGAGACATCTTATACATGCATGCAATAATACATGCTTTACAAAGGCAGCAGTATATCTTTGTAAACTTAACATTGTGCAAGTGTAATTGAATCGACATTTTGGTGAGATATTGAAAAACTTGGACATTACCTGTCCCGATACTTGAAAAAAACACCAGCACTAATGTGCCCGAAACGTGACGTCTAGTTACACGGCTTTAATACCTCTCTTGTAAAATGAAATATATTTTCGTCACATTGTTGAAACTACTCAAACGTCTAGCAATCCAAAAATCTGTCGCTCCAAACGACAGAAAGTGATGGAGCTAACAGAATGCATTGACTATCATAAGTTGAATAAGGATTTGAGTCTCTCAGACTTAATTATGGACACAAGTCTGGAAATGGATCATCTGAGATGTATTTGGTGCGAAATTCTCTCTAAAACACAAAGGCAGATTAAGCAACAAGTTTACAACGGCATGTAAAAGGCATGAGCTTAAAGCGGCGGGGTGTGACTTCTCTGCTCAATGGTTGATGACTGGAATTGGCAATCTGAAGAGATTATGCGTTCAAATCTGTCCGCAAGCAAAATAGTCAGTAGGTAGGAAAGGCCTGGAGCTCCACTTCGTAAACATAACAGTACCGGGCAGCTAGACTTTACCTTAAGACATACCACCCTTAACCACGCTAGGAATCAAGGTTCGAACATTGAAAGTTAAGAAAGGTGTAAGTATTAGACTATAAGTAGGTGACTCTTACTAATGGTGTTTCATTATAAAAACTTTATGAATTTAGACTTAGATGTTCGATACACATCTGATCGCTTGAAATTAGATTTCACATGTACATGCACGAACGGCCAAGTATAGCGATATCAAAATAACTATGACATCTAGGAGTCCATGGTACATGTACATTCATTCGTGCACTATATGCTATAGCATCATCAGCCTATATCTGCCCACTGCAGGGCGAAGGTCCCAGTATGACACTTCCACCACCTTCTGTCTCCGGTTAATTGTGGCCAGTTAATTGTGTTGCAGAACAACACAATTTCTTCATGCCACTTTCTTGGCGGTCTTCCTCATATTCGTTTTCCTTCCCATGGTCTCCATGCTGTTAATCTTTGAGTCCATCTACTGTCTTCCATTCTGGCAATGTGTCCTGCCCATTGCCACTTTCTTGCCTTCACCATTTGTAGTGCGTTTCTGGCCTCTGTCACTCTTCGTACCCATTCGTTCGTCTTTCTGTCTATGAATGTTATCTTCGAAATTCTTCTCTCCATCTTCATTTGTGTACCTCTGATCTTTTGTTTTCTTTGTCATTGTCCAAATTTCGGCGCCGTAGAATAATGCTGGCATTACACATGTCTCGAGTACCTTCCGCTTTAGAGAGATAGGCAGACTGCTGGTGAAAATGTCTCGATGTTTGTTGAAAGCGTCCCACGCTATACCTATCCTCCTCGATACTTCCTTTTCTTGGTTCTTTTCTTTAAGGCTATATATACGTATACAGCACAATATGTGCACAGCAGAACTGGAACCGGGGTGCTTTTCCGGCCCAAATGAATTTTGGATCTAGCCCGGGTGAGAAATTTCATCGCTTTGCGCACTTTAACATCCTCAATGAAAATATGAACTATGTTAGTTGAGTGTAATTGCCTTAAAGAATCATTCTGAAAATATGATTGTTGATTGCATGATAAGTAAATTAATAAATGTTGAGCATCAATATGAATTTTTAACTGCTGTACGTATATAACGCGCTTGTGTATCACAAATAAAAAATTAAATCTTATTTGATATGCCGATAGCTGCCATAGTAGTAAATTATATTTAGGTTTAATAAAGCGTAGAACATCAATTGCACCGAAGACATAGGCCCATTTGAAAAAGTGAAGTCATTAAGTCAAAAATTGAACTAAATAGTCAATCGTCTCTTATGACCGAAATTCCATGGAATCGTCTATCGATTGTCGTTTCTGGTTGAGAACGCACATTTATGACTATTTCGTCGTATGACGATTTTTATTTCATATTATTGCTCAAGATCCATGTTGATAAGGCACCATCTGTGATTCAGCATTTCTCTCTTTCTTTTCCGTCTTTTTTATGTCTCATCATCTAGGATGTGAGGAAATGCTGATAACAAGTGACCAAAGGGAACTTTTGGAGCCCTAAGACTTCTGCAGTCTACAAACATAAAATGCTTATAAAAGAATTGTATGATTGACAATGATTTGAAAAAAATCCTTTTCGCAATAAGCAAAACTTGAGACTTGCATGTTATATGACGCATTGCTGCCTCGAAATGTCCGCTTAAGCTGATATTGGTTTCGGTTTCGTTCTTTTCTTAATTTCTTAACATTGAACAATACTTTTGATATATCATAGAACATCTCAGCGCTCTTGGTTGCACTCGTATTTACAGGCAACGATAATTGCTCTTCATGACGAGTTTACAATAATTTCTTTAATGTCCTTTGCCAAATTATCGCATTCTCTGAAACATCAATTCGGTAGACAGCGTAATGTATTTGATGATGTATTGATAAAATACAACTCCATTCCTTCTGTCAAACCAAATCCAATAGAGAGATCTAATGTAAGAACCGAACATTTTCTGTCTGTTTAGTCGATAGAATTATTCATCGTACATGTCCACAAAGTCATCAGTGTTCCAACGGCAAGTGATTGACAACTGAAAACCTCGCATTCCTGAAATATGTACATATGTAGATCCATGCTAGACCGAACCAACGACGAGTTCTGCTGAGGACACTATTGACTTCTCTGCATTTTTGTTTCAAGAATGGATTTCGCTTTATGTTTACACTCTGAGTTATTCAATTAGATCCATAGAGATCGCAGAGCAAGATTAGATTTTTTCTATCTTGGAATATAGAGATCTAACTATGTCATGTAAAATTAATGGACTTCAAATAATAGAAGTTTGTGAATGATACTATGAAAATGGATACATGGCTCCATGAAGAATAAAATCTGGCTACAACCAGGGAAGAGCATTGAATCTGTTCTGTTGTGTCATTCTTTTAGGTTGTACTAGGTGTTATCAAAAAACTAAATTGATTGGCGTGATCGAATAATTGTAGTTGATAGGTTGACAGCCGCAGGTACTTAATGATACACTCAATAATTAATATCATTGATATAATTGTAATGATAGCTAATTTAAGTGATTGACTGCTTAAATTTTAATGCCGTCGCCACTAACCACTGCAAAGAGGTCAACGCAACTTTAGGCATTCAAATATATAATATGGGCCTTTTAGTGGATGACCTACTTCGTACATCTATCTGACGAGACATAATTAGCAAGTTAGTGAAAGTTTCGATGGTCATTCATTAAATATCACTTTAAAAACACTACTGGCAAATCGCATGAGTTAGTGCGCCTACAATAATTAATAGATGGTGGTTTTGCAAACACAATGTAAATGGAATGATTAAATATTGAATTGCATCTTCTGTTGAAAAATGGGAACACACCTGGATAGCTGCCATTTCATCCAATATCAAGAATCATCAGCAGATACAGTTCACCAGGCCAGATGCAGATATCAGCAGGCTTAGTTTACATCTCTCAACATCGACACGGCTCCCTATTTAAAGCAGTTATGCCCTGGTAAATATGAGATTTGCAATTAGCAAATTAGTGAAATTTCGACGGGCATTCTTTAAATAGAGAGTTGTGTCGATGTTGAGAGATGCAAACTAGGCCTGCTGTATGTTTCCTGATATTGGATGAAATAGCAGCTATTCAGGTCTGTTCCCATTTTTCCAACTGAGGATGCAACTTAATATTTAATTATTCTATTTACTGTACATTGTGTTCATAATACATAGTTCTTGAAACCAATTTGTCTTGCGCACATGACTTTCACTCACTTATTTCACAAGATAATAGCTCTGTAATCCTGATGCACGAACCTACGTATGTAACAAAATTCATCGCACGTCCAATTAAGAATATTGGCACATGTGTTACCAATAGTTCTACTCACTGTACACTGCTCAGTTCAAAAATAAGAACATATTCTAAAGATAATGAAGATCCAGTGAATGGTTCAAACTTTCAAAATATTTTGGCAGAGTGATTATAATTCCATGCTTCTTCAAAGATAACACTTTTTAAGATTTCATAATTAGTAGTACAGATAATGACAATAATAAACGTTTATTTCCAAAAGTCAATGTCTCAGTAATGAAAATCGTGAGACAAATAATGCGAAATGAAGAAGTGCATTTATGGAATAAAGTCATAACAAATTTGTGATAGTGGCTGAAAGTTAAGACTACACACAAAATCCATGGTTGGAGAGCTTTGACATGCTTATGATGAAGCTGCTTCCACGTAGAGTTGTTGTGATGATAGGAATTCGAAACTGCTTGGAATGGAACATGCCTGGCAATGTGAGATGATGAAGGGGATGTTTTGAATCTGATATGATGCGTTGAAAAAGCTTGAAGCTTATGATTTTACGACGATAGTCCAGGAATTAAGACAGTTTCCTCATAAAATTGTAGCCATAATCCGGAAATTGAAGCGCAACAGATGAAGTTAACTCAGCTAATGAAACATGCCGTGACCGAAGATAACTAGCCGAGAAAAGATTGATTATCAGTTATGAAAATCAAGATAAATCTATGCGCATGATGTATAGAGTCTAGATCTAGACTATATCTAGCCTACTGATGAATATGTAAGTTAATCTTTGTACAGCATTTCCATCATGATTACATATTTTATCAAATGACAAAACCACAATGTTTCAGTTAAACAGTGCTGACCATTAATACAACTATGGAATCCCGAGATGTCACATGGCTGCATACAAATGTCATAGCTGTCTGAAATTAATACCATTTTGCAACACTAAGAGAGAGAGAGAGAGAGATTCGATATCACTTGTCAGTCACCATGTCGTCATGAAAGGAAACGAACCCAAAGCCATTTGCATGGAGCGCAAGCACATGAACTAGTGTCGTAAATCGAATAATGATGGATTTCTTAACCTATGGGCAATGCAGAATTTTTGCTCACATCGGTGTCTTAAACACAATTTTTCCACTACCTGATCATTGTACTGCCTAAATGCTCCGCATGATGTTAATGTGCATACACCAAATGAACACTGCCCAATAAATATATGCTAATTATCTCATTATTAATGAATAAATGATGTAGATGATATCAGCTATGAAGAACTTTTCTCTATAATGCGCATTTCAACTTTTGAATTCAGAATGCGTTCATTCTTTGTCGCTATGCTTTCAGATGTTATACCTCTTACATAATGCGCTATTAGAGTGATATCTAACACTTTTATGACCTAGTCGTCTGTGTTAGAGAACCGCGCAAGAGAAGAAACAAATTGAACCAAGTTTGCTGAACAATTTTCGATAACTGACGCATCCCACACGATCCTCTGAGAATAAAGATTATAGAGTGGAATGGAGGTCTATAAGCCCGTGAGTCTGAGGACATGAAGCTTAGTAGGGTGAGAGGGAGGTATTGGGATTTCCTAGGTGAAAGCAATTTCATTCACAATCGTCATGTGATCAGTGATTTTATGAATAATGCGGTTTTGCTCGGTACCTACAGACTAATGCACCGATCATTCTTACTTTTCCATATTATTCAGGATAATATGTGATCAGCGTAATTACAGAATTACAAAAGTTGAGCTCATCCAATTACTAAATGGTGAATTCCATGAATTAGCGATCAGGAGGTAAAGAGTTCAAATTCATTCGTTCTTTATTTACGATTATGAAATTCTTAATCATACAATTGATGACGACATTACTAGTCACGCTATCGTAAAAAGAATGCTTAGATGGTTTACATTGGGATCTATTTTTTAAATTGATGCTGTATATGAATCGGATGATACCATATTTGAACATGGCACATAATATCTGCATCGACTGATTTTCTTAGACAGGTTGATTTCTTTTCATACTCATTTAAAAAATTGACAAATCAAATTTTAGATTTTCCAAATTGTTGTGAATCACTTCACAAATTGTAAATATCGAAATAGTGTATCTATCAGACTTACTACATGTATTTTATATGATTTTGTTTGGCTGATTCACATGAAGACTTCTCCATTAAAACGCGAAGCCTTCAGAGTCGAACGATGCTTTACTCGTATTTAAACTCACATCTAATAATGTTGATGAGCGTATATTCAAATAACTCACCATTTGATCGCAGATGTTGGTCGCAATTTGCATTGTTACAGATTCATAGATAAGCGTCAGCATGCTGATGGCATATTTGTTTGCCTGATTATGAATCATAATTTATGTATAATACACAAGTATGATAAAAAGAAAAAGCCATAGATATCAGTTAGTCGCCGACATATTCTGTGTGTTGGCTTCTCAAAGGGAAATAAAATGTATTGAAAAATATAAATTCAAACTCATAACTCAGATAAATCATACATGCATAGATTTGAAATCTACAAATTATCAACTTGTCATGCTGAGAGAAGGATGAAACTTCTATACTGACGTCTTTTCTTCTGATCTCAGTCCAATTTCGCTGTAACAACTGGCATCTTACAAAAGGGAGCAATACCAAAATTCATCTCACCAGCACAATTTCTAATATGGTTGCTCACCGGTTGGAGCGAATTTGAATATCTTTGAATGCGAATTTGCTACCGGTGGACAGCAATTCTGTGACTAATGGTGCCACTTGATTGACCTATATAAAAGCGATCGCAGCCCTTACAAGCGAATTTGTAAATGGAATTGGTAGAATCACACGTAATATTACGTTTAATAGAGAAGGGGGAGTAAATCACTTCAGTGGGTAATTCTTTCTTTTTATCATTATATTTCATTAATTTACAATGATGTATACGCATCTGCATTTATCAGTCCAAGTGTAACTTGATTTTATAACTAAGATTTTCATGCCTTAATTAATGTTTCTATTGCCTCAATATATTAGTCATGGAGTAAATTTAAGAATTACATAAAGTCAAAAGTGCAATTTGTGCTGATTCACACATAAGCAAAATTAGGCTAAAGCCGACGCTATTAAGCTATTCAAAAAGTGAAAAAAGTACAAATCAATGTTTTTTGTTGCAAAAGATTATTCTGTGAACATGCCGAATCATCGAGTGCCGGCTTCATAAGGGTTGACTAAGTTACTAGCTGTAGTTCATCATTTTGAGTGTATACTTTAAAGTCTTATAAAGAATAAAATGTCTATAAGCATTCAACAACACTAGGTACAGCAATATCTCTGCGAACTTCTAAGTAACTTCAGTACAAACATCTTTGCTGACACGACAATGTCTGATCCAATCAATATCTGTCACGATCTAATCTTCGATTTTAAAAGGTTCATAACAAAAATTGTAGATGCGAATTGCATACATCAAAGTACATCCACGCCTGATCTGAGTTGCATATCCGTTTGCATTTGCAACAGTTACGGCAGTGTTACGATAACCTGTGATTACGACATCGATGAGCGACTGCTTATAATATTTTAACAATAATATATAAGCTTCTTATGCTTTACAGTTGTTATTGATTATGTTTGCGTCTGATCTTGCCACTTCGTCTTGCATGCTTTCCATTTTATTCATCCTTTAATAATTTGTTCTAAGAAGCATCTTGTCAAATTCATCGAGTACTGCTTCTCATAACTAGGTACATGTCCTATTTGTCATGAGCCTACTCAGTAGTTATTTTCCTTTACTTTCCTTTTCGACTATCTTGCCCGTGTACAGTTAAATTTTATCCTTTCCTCTCGTATTCTTTCCAATTTCAGCAGCAATTTTACTGAAGTGAACCTAATCGATGCAGGCACACAATCTACTCATTTATACTTATTTCACGTTAAATACAATAATACCTCACAAAGTCATAACAAATACGTGTATATCTGAGTAAGTGCGCCTAACACAAAATCTTCTGTATTTGACATTTTAATTCGTTCAGAATTTTTATGCATGATTCCTTTTGATTGTTAAAGGAAATGAAAATACCCATCGATGGCGATAGCCACATTGGGTAAAATGAACAATTCACTATCTAAACACGTAGGCATTCGCATGCATTATCTCTTTAAAACTATCCATATCAGAAGACGAACATGCCTGTCAACACTCGCAATGAAAGATAAACAGCAGGAAGGAACACTAGTGGCATCATGTAAACATGCGTTATGCTCGTTCAATGAGTTAGTGTATGCGGAATCAGAGATGCAAACAGCAAGCTCGTGAAACACGAAATTGTCGTCGAGGACCGAATGTTGTTGCGAGAGGAGAGAGAAATTTCATGTATAAACGTTTTCAGAAGAAAGCGACAGGTTAAGATAGGTAAAATAAAAATATGTGACAGATATATACCGTGCATCATATAGCAAAAACTGTGAAGAGATAATTCTAAACTGAGAATTCTGAAATCACTTGTGCAATGATTGTCATTTGTATTTGCACGAGCGTATGAGTATCAGTCAAGCGACAACCCGGTCAATTGAAGCAAGGGATTTTATACATGTGCAGGCATGTTAAGCGGCTAAATGAATTTCAAAATTAGCATAATAGACTAATACATGCTTGCATATATTCGTATGAAAAGGTACATAAAAACTAGGCGAACAACGCCTTCAAAAGTTGCAACTTTAAAGGTATGACTGTAGCTGTGGATTTTCAGTTTCAGAAAGATGGCAGGGAGGCTTTAGAATAAGGCAGTGGTTCAAAACGTGATGGGCAGTTTGAGGTGGGGCACTGCAGAGACATTTGCTTGAGGATTTGATTCCACATCGGAACATATCCGAGGCGAAACGGCCTGTACCACTGCGGAGTTTGTTAAGCTGGACCCACTGTTTTCGACATAGGCCGTAGCCAGGAGGACGCTTAGACCAAATGTCAAAGTAGTCACGCAGGCCCTGTGCAACAAAGAGCTCCTCCTCAGCTAGGTTGCCGACGAGGTTTCAGGCAGGATGTCGAGAGCGAAGTCGAGTAGTTTTTGGGACTCCATGAAGCACAAGATGAAGAGGGTGGTCGGTGGCTTCGGAAACATGGTAAAATGACCCTTTTGATTAGACTGGTATGTCGGGCAGATTATGAGATTGCTAAATGATTGTTGAGCTTAAGTTGTAGACTGAACGAAGACTATGTGGCATAAAATTTCTCTTGCTGTACGGCAATGTAAGTTAATTCATTTAATTGAATCATATCACTCTTACATGAATGGGATGTCATGCTTGCATTATGTGCAAGTGATAACTTTAGTCCAACCTCGGAGATAAATTTTGCACCACTAATAAACGAAGCACTAAAATAGGCATTCGACAGGAATCGTAACCATGTCACACTGCTTTTAGCAAGAACATTTGAGTTATTTAACTAATCGATTATCCGTGTAAAAATGCATCAACACAAATCCTTGATGATCCCCTCTTCGTCATTCAATTTCTTCGAGTTGTTACTTTGGTTGCAAACAGTGGCGTGCTTTGGTGGCGCGGGTCGGGAACGCAGGAGATGTTAATTGGCTGAATACTGGCAGCGATATATACGAATTTGGCTTTATACACTGGCAGTTGACACATTGAGAGTATGCGTTTAGTAATAATTAATCAATGGAAGCAGTTTCCAAAGTCAGCTAGAAGAAAAGCGGCTCGTTTTTATGATCATCACTGATTGCTAGAATGGTAATATCCATGTATGATCATTTATTTTAACTGGTTATTCAAGGTGAGACAATATGTGTCCGCCTTCACACGGATGTGGACGTGGATTCCAAAGGATATTCGTAGTTGACGAGCTTTACTTTTTCAATGAAAGTGCATCCTTGCTTATATTGAAGGCTGCAATATAGAAAACGTATACTAATATACAGTACAAGTTTGCATAGAAACGATGCTTCGAGCTATTAGCGCGTAATTATTGACTGTACCGGAGATCAAATAACTGCAGCTATTATATTCAGAAAAAATTCAGCAGCTTTTTGTTCATTAGAAAAGTCAAAATACAATTGGAATTACACTTCAGTCAATGAATGAATAAATCAACATTGATCTAATTCACAACCAATGACAATAGTTTTGTCAACAAATACTTATACATAAAGAATAAAAGATTTATGCTTCGTGGTATTGAGACATCTACGAGTGGATAATGCCGTTCAAATGGGATTCAGAAGCATACTGCATATTGCTGTTGAAGGAAATCATTTAATTATGGAGCAGTCTAATTAACTCCGGAACCGAGTTAGAAAGGCAGTTAATTCTCGAATTGGCTACTTGATAACTAATTGTTTCCCATTTTGACTGCAACACATATCACACAGTGATGCTGTTGCACATTTACACTAGAAACCTTGAACAACAGCGCAGAATGGAGTCTTCCTCAACCATAAATGGGGAATTCAAGAATGCAAGTAGATAAGTAAGATGCGGTTTGGTTAGTCCAACATTCAGGCGCCCAACGCACTGCAAACATCTTACATTATTGCTATTAGTAACTCATGTTAATGCAGCCTCCTGGGATAGTGATCTATATCGAGGCGCTCTATCGCATGTAAATCTCAAATCTGACAATTTACCGACAAATAAAGATAATCAAATAACTATTAGGATATAAATAAATAAAAATGATAGTCGCCCAATTCATTAATTCAGAACAATGCAAAAAAGCAATAAACAACATCAAAACAACGTAATTTGGAAGCAATGCACGAACTCCTTCCTGGTCTGTAATCATGCGTAGGGCCGGGACCAAGTGGAAATGCAACTACATGTAAAAAGGAAAACTGGGAAGCACAACTGACAAACATACTGTCGACTTGGCAATCACCACAGTAGCAACAAAGTACAGGCATAAAATTCAAGTTTGCGACCCAGAACAGATAATGTTCCCACGACACTCAACTTTACATTTTTACTGGAAGAACGGTAAATCAAAAATATGATGAATACGTATTGTAAAAAATGAGTCACATTGAACAGCATATCTACAAATAGTCTATATTATGCCAAACCCAATACTGCTATAATTAGTGCATCTTAATTGAAATCTCCGCGAGAATTGACAATATTCAAAAATTTCGTCTAAATATGGAATTTGAAGCTCTAGCTCCATTTTATTATGCTTTCATTAAGGGAAAATTTATTACGACCAATGAAGGTCTGCCAAAAAGCACAAAATCTAGCGCATGATTTTTCAAGCTTTACTTTTTGTCATCAACACTCGTAGCAATCAATTTCATCAATCTTTACCAATGCTTGCGGAGCTTGTTGACAATAAGAATTCTTCTCAAATTCCCGCCAAGCTCTTGGGATGGTAAGGTCAAAGTGACAGTTTTCCTGAACGAAAATTGTTGGTCAATTCAATAATACTCTCTAAAACTTTCGTCTTTGAGGTTCGTCATGAAGTTCAAGCAGCTAAATGAAATCAGTTGACGGCAAACGCGAGCTTGATATATGGGCCCCTTAAGCGTTCAATTTATTAAGTTTGTTAATGTCATTGTGGTGTAAGGACAAGGAAAACTTTCGCAGAATTTTGAGGTCTTACTCTATATGTTGTATAGCAAACTAAACTATACGGAATTTGATATTTTCTAAATCGGTGATACATCTTACAGAGATACATGTATATACGAGTATGCAGTATCTTCATTAAATCCATGGAATGGATCTATATCCAATCATTTTCAATATGTAGATGCCGGAATACATGAATCCTATCATGATTAAGTCCATGTGGAAAGAAAAATGTCATGCCACATACATGTATATACGAGTATGAAGTATCTTCATTAAATCCATGGAATGGATCTATATCCAATCATTTTCAATATGTAGATGCCGGAATACATGAATCCTATCATGATTAAGTCCATGTGGAAAGAAAAATGTCATGCTATCATACTTAAAGAATTTTTTCAATGAAAACTGATGTTATATGATATATTCTTCACATTGTGCTGATATATGCTGATTAATATACTAGTTTACTGCATCATGTCTTGCCCTTCTAATATACACCAATTTGGCACCAAGAGGACACTGAATTGAAGGTTTCTGCTGTTTCCTTTTGAATATAGGGAATATCATAATATTCCATCTTTAATGTCTAATATATAAGCATTTATCCCCGAATTCAAGTTCCATGAAAACATTGGGATGCGTCCAATAAGTTGGGAAGTTTGACAATCTGGTTGGGAGATCTCAAGAAATTTCATATAGAATATTGCTATTTAAAGATGTTGTGCTAACTACGAGTATTTTATATTGAAAAATTTTTAGGCAATAAGGTAATAATAACTAATGATATTTTGTACTTATGCTGGACCTACCCGAAATGCTTTCCCACCGCCACAATAGCTCTAAATATGAAGTGATACGCGACTTTGTAAAGGTCAATGAGTGAAATGCACTGATTGGTTTGATTTCTGATCACTGATTATTATTGATTGCATCTTCCTGTGGAATCCCTGTTGCATTACTAATATTTCAAATTCAAATGTTTCATTCTTCTCTAAAATGGAGTTATGATCACACAAACCAAAACCAATCATTGCTGATAATGCTGACTTGGCATCCGTAGAAATCATTAGCCAACGCAGCATGGTAGGCTACACTTATGGCTAAATACATAAACAGGAAGTGTTGAGACATGTTGCTTAATATCTTCACAACTAAGACTCATAAGCATTCGAGCTTATACTTACTAGTACTATGTATTCGTTCACAACCTAGTTTACAGTTTTGAGCTGCACTTTTGTATCTGCTGCACTTGATTATCAAAATATTCAAGTATAGTTGCGGTTATAAGCGTAGACCTATTGTTTGCTTTGTTAGTTATTTCATTGTAGATTTTTATCTGGGACGTTCGAAGCTCACTAAACAATTAATGAGACGCCATGTCTCAGGTTTGCGGAAAGTGGATCCAAAGGCACCATAGCACAGTGACTTATGTTGCTCTTGATTTACAGGTAGTCCTACTGTGGTTACCTTATCTGGCACATATTTAAGATGGAAATACTTGTGTGTGACTAGACGAATGTTTAACACAATTTTTATTTACCTACATGTGCATGTACATCGAGTTAGCGGAATGATCTGAATTTAAAGCGGTAGAACAATTATGTGGTGGTATTCATCAATTATATGAGTGGAAGCATGCGTACAGTTCCCAAAAGAATAAAACCACATCTCTATAAATGATATATTTTTTGTAGTATGTGATTAAAGGAAATAAGTGAGATACTATGGGGCTTTTTAAAATCACAAACTGTATGAAATGAAATTATTATCAAATATCTCACTAAATTTTCTTAGCGATTTCAATGTTCACTAGGCCTATTGTATCCCACCGCAACAATTCAACTTGTGCTTCGTTATAGCTGTTAAAGCTTTAACATTTTGAGCAATATGTACCTCTTATAGTGATGTTTTCCTGAAGTCAGTAGGAAGAATTTTTTTAGGATTAACAATACATGCAAAACTGCTGTGCTTGGAATCATTTCGACAACTCCAAATAATTGTGTTCTGACGTGTGATCAATGCCGCTGTAATCAGGGACAAGAACACGAAAAAGGTGTTTCATTTATTCTGTCTGCAGCAACCGGAGCCACAGTCAGCGATTGTTATCTAATTCTCTAATTGTTATCTAAAGCACACCTATGATGATTGTTTTCAAGGTGCTAAGAAAGCCTGCAGATGAAGATGGCTGCACACTTCCTTATCATTTTACACTGAGCCTTGAGTTATGAATGAAAAGGACGCTCTATCATTCTGATTACTCTGCGTGCAAAGACTTGTTATGCAAAACATGCTACTGAGAACATTCTTCAATGAGATAGAGAACATTAGAGAACATTAGTCAATTACAGTTGTAAATACAGTGAAATAATTTTGAAGGGATAAATATCAGATTGCAAGTAATTAATAATGTAAACTGACTTCTGCGTAAAACTAAAAAGAAGCGTAAAATGAATCTAAGCGAAACTTAAACAAACAACCTTATTTTAGGGCTGATCCTTGATGTTGACAAATTAGAGGACTTCAAAAATTCAGAATTCACAAATCTCTGGCATCCAACATGAGTTTTGGATTCTAAAATCTTTAATCAACTTCAATCAATCATTCAAAAGTTGAATACCATGTGTTCATAAGATTACACAAGTACTTTTACAAGCTCCTTCATTTTTATATTGTGATGAGTCATATACTTATGTATACGGGCATCTCACATAAACATATAACCTTTACTTTCAATTGTGTCTGATATCGGACGCTACTAACAATAACGAATTAATAATCATGAAATAGATGACGAAGCTGCGTTTGGATTAAATCACTTAAATTGGGAGAATCGTTCTTCTTGTGCTAAACTAGCACTTCAATTATGCAATAGACGGTCTTCACAGTCATCTTGTTAAAATGGACACAAAAAGCAACTGCAGTTAGGATACTTTAAATCATACGACTAGCGAGCGGCAGCTGTAATCTTGACTCCTCTACAACTGAAGTCGAGATACCGATGTGATTATCCACAGGTGTGTAGACCAATGCATACATCTCTTCCGGAAGTTGCTTTATTATCATCTCTAAATCGCTTGCAGTTGTTTTTTTGAAAGCTTGAAATGAAATTTGGTCTGTGAAACTCTTGCCTTGAAGTTAGTAATATCACATTTATTAAAATGTAGTATTGAAATGAACGTGGTTGAGCTTTCACAGCTTTTAAATAGAAACAATCTGCGTGATCAAATGCTGACCAAAAGTTTTTTCTCTTCCAGAGCGTATCGAATTATTTAATACTGAGCCTTGCCGTCGCGGATCTTATGGTTGCAACACTAGTCATGCCAATCAGCGCCTTGCATGAGGTCTCCAGTAAATGGTGGCTCGGTGAGTTTATTCGTTGCCAACTAATAAGTATTAATATGCAGAATAGTGTTACTGCATCTTGATATTACGGTATGGGTCACGTCACTTGAACACCATCAATTATTTGAAGGTCGAATAAATTTGCTGTGTTTTGTAGGACACTTATCCTAATCATGATTCATTTCAGAATAAAAATGATCACAATTCATTTCACTCAATATTGCAAGTCACAAAAAGCTTAACATGGCCCACCCTTTCTTTATACAGAGCCTCAACTCACTCTAGCATTTGAGCAACAAACTATTTGTTTTAATCCTTTAATTATTACTCAAAACAGCGAGTCATCCGAAAAGTGAAAAAAACAGGATGAATTTGAGATCACGATTTTTGGGATACACAGATTGGCCGAGCTTGTTCTTTGAAACGGCCCATACATAGCTGCTCAACACGGTTTATGTCTGGGCAAAGTCTGGTCTGTTGGAGCTTTTTAAGACCATTTATTCCTTGATTTTGGAAGGAGGCCTTTACCATTTTTGAAACATTGCATGACGCTTGACGAATGCGTACCTTTTATTACGTTATGGAATTAGATTACCTTTCGAGAACTGCGCCTTACATAGTCAACAGCATGAACGCGATGTTCTACACGCTCTTGCAATCCTACACAACTTGATGATCATACCCCGTTCCATCGCCCACAAACTTGGGTTGGTGTGTTAGAACATTGCCTGTGGGTTCGTCATAGCCTATAGTATGAAAATGAAGTTTCCTGAGATTTGAATGATGCAACTGACTAATTGAAGTCAGAGTATCATCAAATAGACCTATTTGATATTTTATTTCATTATAATTATCTCGTTCAAGGATGTATTATCAATGGAGCAAAATCAAAAATTAATTAATTAATTAACGTTGTTTATACTCGGAAGCACATTAGGCACGGAGCCTTTGTTTCATATGGTCGAAATATTGTCTATCCCACTCTACTTCTGTTTGTGCAGAGTGTACCTATTTAAAAGTCTTAGGTTTGAGCCTGACCAAGGTTTGAACCAATGTCTCCCGGACAAAGAGCGAACACTTTACCACAAAGCCACAGCGCCGGTGAGCGCAGTTGTAAAAAGAGCTAATATTTCATTGGACAGGCTTTTCTGTTCGTCATTTGCTCCAGCATTAATGCAGAATTAGTCAATAATCAATTCCTGTTATTGAAAAATCATCTGTTAATATCAAGTAGGCCTCCGTGATAGTTCTTTGACTTTTGAAGTTAGGCGATTTGTAAGTAGTGTATTTAAAGTGATGTGATGAACATGCCTAACCGTCGAAATTTCACAAACGTGCTAATTGCAAATCTCAAATTTACTTGGGCATGGCTGCAGCTTTAAATGGGCATCTGCGTCGATGTTCAGAGATGTAAACTATGCCTGATGATAATTCCTGCTATTGGATGAAAATGGCAGCTATGCATGTCTGTTCCCAATTTCAACTGAGGATGCAACTCAATATTTAATTTTTCTATCTACTTAAGTTTCATAAGTCTAATGAATTATACTGTATTCATCTTCAGGCAGCATTTTGATGAAATGTTAGCGCTTTTTTTATTCGGTCTTTCTGGTGCTGAAATATTTCCCTCTTTTATTGAAATATTAGAAAAAGGTATGGAACGGAAATTGATCGCGGAGACTCAAGTTAAAGGTTCGACTTTCACGGGTAGTTGTAAGAGCAGTGGTAACTAATGCCATACGTAAACTATTCGATTTTCAAGTCCTCAATGAAACTTTTTACGTCGTTTTCTAAGTTTACAATAAAGTTAAGTTAGGTAAGTTGTAGCATGATTGAATCAATGTGCCCACTGATTCAAAACGATTTTCAGTGAAGCTTCTTCCTGGGCCAAAGTCACGATAATGAACTTTTCAAACTTAATCATTTGCCTAAATATGCGGTCGATCACCACAGGAAAACAGAATTTCCAATTTATTGGAATCTCTGGAAAATGCCTCCGTTTCCGGTATTGCATCTGCCTCATATACACATAATCAAATGTGGGAGGGCGGGCAATCATGGATGCTTGCTCTAAAGTGAGGGTACACTTTGTTATGGACTCGACCAATGCATTTCACCGGTGTTCCACGGTGACCAGGAAGCGTCTGTGGTTGCTCTGTCTTTGTTTTGACTAAGCAGGGATTATTTCGCCAATATGCACATAGATATACCACTGATATATCAAGAAATTTTTTGCATGCATTCCCAGGATCGTTCAAGATAACTAATAGCCGCTATCTAATTGATTATGCACGCTTGCAAACAAATTCCCTAAGTCGTTTGTTTTCGCAGTGTTTCAATCAAAGGAGCATTGAGTTTCACGTTGAACATTTTTCCCGCTGACAAACTGATTTGCAATCGCTTTAAATGTCATATCACATTGAACAGAAAATGTATGACACTATTTGGTGTTAAGTCAGTGTTTGCAGTAGGTATTCATAGTTTCACTTAATGAGATTTTGTTTATTTTCGATTTAATATATTTTTGCTTGTTCTCAAGAAGATATCCTGAATCAACATAATGTGTTAATAAACTGTTCGTGTGCTTGGAGTGTCAGTAAGTCTGAAAAATATCAGGTGGTGTGCAAAATACCTTAAGTAAACTTCCGAACTTATAGCATACCTAACCTGATCAACTGAAATTCTGCGATGAAATACTGTTTTGATTAATTACATAATCACATAATATCAAATAAATGCATATGCACATGAATCGCGCTAGTAGTGGTACTGCTAGTACCATCCCAACCTGAGTATTTTAAATTAATATATAAGAATATACAAAAAATAGAAGCATCAACAATAGAAGGATTGACTGGACGTGGTTGGTATATCTACTTGTATTCTCACAACTTGAAACAAGACATCTCGACTTTTGCTGAGCTTATTCACTTTTATACCTGTTGTGCTTACTAGTCATAGTTGCCTATATCCAAAAATTATATTTTTGGACTCTGGACGAACCACGAAGTTCAGAAACATTTATAAGTCTGGTAAGAAGTTACAACCATACGAACAGTGCCCATCCCTAGTTTGATAAAATAGTATTATAGCGCTCATTATTTGGTACATATCTTACGTTAGTGGGTGGGCATTATTGATTCGAATCACGTTTAACCGATTATTCTTCCTGTTTTGTTGATGGCTAGATATTGTTCCCCAAAATCCGACTTTACTGATGGCGATTATGTAAATGAAGGAACTAAATTATAGAACAATTCCTTTTGACATTTAAATCATCTAAATACATAGCGGTCGGATATCAAAGCTATCGAAGCTTCTAGCAGACAAAGGATAGCTGTGATGGAGCCTGTATGTTGTGTTTGTCTTGAGATAACTTCTGTTGTAGGCCTAAGTGCTGCATAACCTAAAATTTTCACGTACAGCAAGATCCACGTGAGATATGTCACTTGGCTGAACATTTATGAAACGATTAACAAAGTCCATGTGGCAGACCGCATGAAAGAAAATTGCAAAAGTTTATCTTGTGATCAAAGACTTATGAAATTCGATCCCATTTGTTGCATTTTGATCTTCATAACCAACTGCAAAACGATCCTGAGTATAGTATTACTATATTCCAGCAAGTCTGTATGAAATTCAAAAGTGGATTATTCCATTCCATTTTCAATGGTTAGTCATGTCGTTGATTTCAATATTAATATTTGGATATATATGGAATCATTAATCAGTTATTCATATTTCAATGTTAACATATTGATATCTTTAACATAGAAGATACCGTGGTCATGCTATAGAACACTCATTTTCACTGTTTGTCAAATACAATGGTGCTCTATTAATTGAAAATTTGAAAATTCCACTATTTCAATTTGAAATACAGAACTAATTGCTCAGAATAATTATTTCAGGACATCATTTCAGTTGCAATTCACGGATGTGACGATAAAAATACCGGAATAATGATAGAGATTTGGCCGGGCAGAGTCAGATAAGTGCATGCGTCCTCTAACCGTTTTTATGTTCACAATGTTAAAAGTTCTCTATCTCTAATCGCTGTAGTTTTTCTATAAATAGTGATCAATTACAAGGGCTAGCAAAATGCTCCCTCCCTTCCAGACCATGGAGCTACTCAAAACCCAGTTCAGACATGGTTCAAATGTGCGTTTCGAATGCTAATTGTTACTACAATAATATTGATGTTAAAATAGAGTCTTACAGATGAATTGTTGGGCTATCGATCACATTTATTGAAGAATTATTCAATTCTGCAATACACCTGTCGACCAACACAGTGGAGTAGTGCTGACTTCATTTCTTTAAAAGCAACATTTTAAACACAACTGTTTTCAGCAATATTTTGAAAAAATTGTGTTCTCTTTGCATTCTTTCCATTCAAAATCAAGAGCGAACTACAACATAGTTCATGACCGAAAGATCAGAATCATTGGGCATCAATAATTCAAGTTATGCGAACTATTTTCCCAGTCTGTTATTGTAATCGAATGAATACCATTGAAACATTTTGACGTATGAGATCAAATCTGAAAAAGGATGAACTTAAATTCATAACTCTCGATTTAAAGACAATAATTACATCAATTTTTCGAGAGTTAGAAAATGAGCGTGTGGTATAATTGAAATTGTTAGTCAATGACATGACATACGTCTACAGAATCCCAAGATAAGACAGTTATAAACGGCCCTGTGAGAATTCGTTTGAGTGATCTGTCCTGAGAACCTCAAGACACAAGATTTTGATAAATTGCCTCGTTCTCACGATATCAAAACCGAAAGTTAAGTTTTTATGAGAGGAATATAAACTCCACTAAAATGGCTTCAGCGATCCGGCCTATCGCATTATTAACCACTTGAAACAAATTCTACGAAAGGTTCTCATTTCCAATAGACCACTGATGGAAAATGGCAAATTCATCAGATTAACAGCAAGCTGACAATTATATTTTCAAACTATCAAGATGAAGGAACTCCAAACTGCTTCAGCCATATTTGCATTCTGATATGCAAATTTATTGATGATGCAAAAAATATGCCAAAGACAGCAACAAATAGATAGTTGATTTGAGTATGATTAGTGGAAGTTAATGGTGTGCGAGTATGTCACTTCATTCTTACAATGTTTCAGACAATTGATTAGAATATCATGAAATATACCATTAGTTAGAAGGGAATTGCCCTCCTTATCAAATGCACATTCCTACGATGACAAAGTAACAATGACAAAACAGTGAAAAAGGAAATGGCTGATGATCTTAAGTTCAAGTTTAATTGTTATTCGATTTTAATTTATCTCGGTTACATGTGAAATTCTCTGTGTGGACGGATAAAAAAAGTCTCTAATGTCAGCATCAATAAACCGAACATTCAAATATAGACCATTATCTTCTCAACGATTTTATCATGTCAATCACCCTTGAGTCTATAGTTCTAGTTTTCTCATGTTGTTGGTCGTAAGCTTTGATAGCTAAACAGGAAATGATCTAGATAATCTTTTTTAAAGGACAGCTTTTACCCGTATGAACTATTGTGATGGTTCCATCGTAGCGGTATTATTTATTGTTGTAAAGCACCACCACCTGATTTAAAATGACTCAAAGTAAAATTCCGCACAGCTCGATTCCAATATGGTCATATCAATGAAATTACAAATCCAAGTAAATAGGCTTATTGTGGTGTATCATGAAAATTCTATCGTCTATTACTGCATACTTGAATTGACTTTATTACTAATAGTTTTCATGCATTATACAGTTCACCCTCGATTATCCGGAAAAATGCAAAAAATCTTTTCCCTTCAGACCTTTTTTTGTGATTCCTTCTTTTTTTACTGGCAATTGTTGGTGAGAGATCGATGATCACTTTTGAGGGAATGACATGGGAATGGTAGATTAAAACCTGAACAATTGGATGATGTAGGATTTGCTTAGCATTTACCTTACCAGAAAAAGGAAAAGGCAGATGTCAACGAAGTAGAGGACAAGAACAAGGTTGTAGTAGGACAGATAGTTCAGAAATAGCCTGTGACTCATTCAAAACTATGCCATCATGTAGACCAATAGACAGGGGCATGATCGATTAGTTCATTAAATCGCAACAGCACAACAGCAACTTGTTAACGTTGGTAGGAAATGCTATGGGAACGAGCACATTTATAATTAAATGGACCGAAGCACTTTCTTAAGTTGGCATCATGTTGCTTTTTTCATGTAGGCCTACAGCAACTTTCTTACCAGACCAACTTTCTTAATCCTACCAGCCGCACATCTTTTGCATGGCAATTTGATCTATCGTTTATTTAATTTCATTGTTGTTAATTAACCCATTCAAGACCGCCTATATAAATATCGCTAATTTTTTATAAAAAAAACGTGATGAGTATTTTAGAATGCCATAATTAAGAATAATCTGAAATACCCAGGTCATTGAAATCGGCCTAACCTTTTTCTTAGAAATTGAAGCCGTAACGATTTTGCTACGATTGCTTCTTTGTGATGTCAAAAACTACTAAAATACGTCTTTTCAGATTTAACTTATGAGTTGCTATGAACGATTCCTGCCGCAGCAACGAGTCATAACTTTGTCAATTGAAAGCTTATCATCAAGTTTCTGAGGTATTTGTCGAGACAGTGAATTAGAAAATTCGATCAGAGGGCGCACCTTATACAGTTTATCGCTGCTGTCTGCTATGAAATCGTCATCGTTGCAATGAAAATGAACTTTTATGCCATCCGAAATTCCTGTCGATAATGTCTGACTGCGTCGACTGCAACTGATTCATGTCTCACTGCGTCGACTCCAACGTCGTTATCTAGAGATCAATATATATATATATATATATATATATATATATATATATATATATATCTTGCTTCGATAATTCGAAATATCCACTCAAAATATAGAACACCAAGAAGTGAACGCATTTGAGACTGTTGGGCATTGACTACAGAAAGAGAAGAACAAACCACCTCGACACAGGTGGATAACGTTTATGATTTTATAATAATTTTATAATAACCAAGTTTATCATTTCCAGATGTTTTGAGCTAGTTTGAACCAATTCGGACCGCTGACAAACCTTTGTAGTGCGAAACGCAGTTTCTTCGGCTACCGAGGAATTTTTGTGATGAAATTGACCAAGCCTGATGGCATCAATGTTTTCTATGCCCAGGCGAACTGACACTCAGCCACTTTTCTGCTTGGAAGTGGAGATGTATGAGATTTGATGTCTCTCTTTGATTTATATTCGTACAAGTCAAATTTTGAGGAAAATACTGTAGCAACAGATTTCGGTTGACCTTGTGACGGGAAATCCCTTAGCTAAAATTCGCTCTTAGAATAATTTTCCAATGAAATAGCTCATTTTCAGTATTCAATGAACATAAGTTTTGAAGTATATTGACCGGTCGAATCATCGCCGCTTATTTTGTTTACATTTTTGTTGTATTTGATATTTCTGCATCAGAAATATCACCGTGGCCAGTGCAACTGAAACCACGGTTAAAAAAATAGCATGTTACTTCATGAATGAATATCAAAGGAAGTATTAAATACCATGTGGTATTTTACGAATAATGAGAATACGCAAATACAGTAATACGGATAGTAAATGATATGTTGACGTTTATGCACTGTGCCGGCCAGTATAAAAGCAGATTTCATGCCTGGCTTTTGTCTTATCTCATGATAAAATCTGAGATATTGAGCAGATATTTTTGAATGCCCAATGGTATATCTGAAAATATGTGATAAATCATGGATGACTGTCAAAGTATCATATCAGGAGACAAGCTGGAGAAGACAGCAGATTCCAAAAAGTATTGCAACGAAAACGCTACAATGGTTGATTCTAGTTAGAAATCCACTCAATTTAAGTGGACTTGTTATTACATGCATTTATTTGTTTGTCAGAGGGAAGGCTTAGTTTGTTATTCCAGCTGATTGCTAATTTTTTACATTACTGTAAAGTAGGCTTTGCTTGTTTTTTGCCATCTGAAAACTCGAGCAATTTGTGTGCATAGGATTTGAAAATTCGCTAACCGGATTTAATCATTGACTATTTGGTTCAAGCCGTCCGAATAACCGAAGATGCAATGCGTGTATTTCAATTAAACTGATAACTGAAATTGTTCTTTTTAATTTGAATCAAATGTACTTAGCAAGCTGATAAAATCACTTCTTTTGTTCGCCTCACTTCGTGCCATCTATCAAGCAATTAGTGAAATAAGCTAAAATGTGCAGAAAAATGTCGGAACTAGTAATGAACCAAATATTCCTATATCATGAAAGTACTGTGTGCATGTTCATCGCCGACCGCAGGTATGCTATTTATTTTCCCGTGTGTTTGAATGTACAATTTAAAGGTGACAATATCCTTAAGTAACAAATTTTGACATTCCAAAATGAATAGGAAGCTTGCAGTTCGCCAACACTGACATAGTCTAGCAAATTAGAAATAATATTCATCAATTAAAACAAAGTTGCGGTTGATTAATCATGAAATCTAAATTTCTAGACATTGAAGCTGTTGTCAAAGAAAAGAGCTTTAAACTTGTGTCAACTGCTCACGAAAAATATTTTATTTCTCTTTAAAATCCATTGGAATTATCTATTACATTTACTTATCTATTGGAATTAAAATCGTTCTGCACTAGGATGCATTAATCGACTTGTTAGAAATACTTCTTGATCAATTTTGGCCTGTCACAAGTCTCATTCTTGAAATAATCCTATTTAAATCTTGTCGTGTCTAATGATCGCTTGCAATATTCTTTTATTTTTAGCTATTCAAGATTCATTGATTTTTTAAAATCAACTGGTTTCCATTAACTTTAATTACCATCAGCTGTCTTTCAAAAACCAAATAACCTGTCAATCATGCATCCGTTCAGTTGAAAAAGATGTTTTTAATTATTAACCATGATTGCAGCTCTCAGAGGTGAGTCATCCATCTTATTCTCGGACTAATAAAAATGCAATCATTCTCAAGTACTCCTATTAATCGATTGGAAATTCTAAGTGGGAATGCGCATACAATACTGCGACTACCCGACGCTTGTCGCTCCATCAATTTGGTCAGAGAGTAGGTATTACACATATACCTATGGTTAAGTCTGTTAAGTATTTTGGCAAGGAATTCAGCTCAAATCGTTCAAATCCGATCAAGCAGTCGTATTTCTAGTGAAACTTTATATAGAAATAGTTCAATTTAATGCACACTTATTAGCTGGAGACACATGTAGGAAGTTTATAATCTGACAGACGAAATTATAATTCAAAAATAGTTCACGAGGATAGGTACATCATTTAACTAGATTTGAGCAAATCTGCGGAGAATCTAGGCTGCAGCTCAGCCATCATAGTCAGATACAACACATTGAAATTCACCAAGTCTCGGTAGACAAAATTTTTACATGTGTATGCATTTGATAATGAGCATGGCATGATAATAATGTATGAAAATTTGGCGAAAGCATCAAATGTTGTAAGCAAATTTAATTTTTCATTTATAGTTGAACACCTTTATAACACAAAAGCTCAATAATATATTGAATTCAAAGTTTGAAACTTATTCCATCATTAAATTAACATATTAGGTCGATGTTGTGAATTCAGTTTTGTGTCTACCCCTCATAATGTCTAAATCAGTGTTTCTCAGCCGTGGTCCATAGAAATATAAATGAATAAATGAACCCTGTTTATGCTCCGTTCATATACATCGATCTTGATCTCGTGGGAAGCAGCGAAGCACAGCTACAGGAGCTCACCACTAGACTAGAGAAAGCGGCACGAGCGTATGCCATGGAAATAAGCACGGAAAAGAGCAAGGTTATGGTGAACACGTCTCAACAGCGACAGCGACTTCAATTACAGTGAACGGCCAGGCACCGGAAGAGGTTGCGAGTTTTACATATCTTGGCTCCAAGTTAACAACTGATTGTAGATCCATTATGGAGGTGAAAAGTACAATCAGTCTCGCAACATATGCCATGACAAGGCTTAAACTCTAAGCCACAGGGTGGGGGTCACAGGACAATTTGCTGGGGGCCACGAGAGGACCTCGGAATATAGTATGTAAGGCCCACCTAGCAAGTATGTTTTCTTTTGTACTAATTCAGTTGATCAATCAACTGATTTCACGCTCTTGAAACATATGTGTTACCACGTCGCTGTAACGTAAGCGAGTAGTAAACTCATCCCAGGCGCAAGCGCAAAATGAGCAACGATGAGTCATCATGCTGACTCAGCCCCCCTCCCCCTCTGGAAGGAAGTCGCCTAGGATATGCTGGGAGGAATGGGTCCGAGAGGAGGAAACTGTTCCCTACCCCCCCCCTGGAAGGAAGGAAGGAAGGAGTTGTGAGGTAAGGGGTGGAATCTCGGAAGGATAGAGTGAGAAAAGATGGGTGTTGGTGGTTTTGGGATGAGAAAAGTCGGAAATCGTCATGAAGGAGGGTTCGGATGTGAAATTGGAGTTTAGATTTGGAATCTACATGAAATTTTGAGTGGGGAAGGAAGGCAGGGAAGAGTTTTCTTGAGAGGCAAGGGGTGGAATCTCTGAAAACGTCAGAGTTGGAAAAGGGCGGGTGTTGGTGGTTTTGGGATGAGAAGAGTCGTTTTTCGGACAGAAGGAGTGCTCGAATGGAAAACGGAGGCCAGATTCGGAATCTACGTGAAATTTTGGGTTAGGAAGGATGTTTCCAGCGAAATCGGAGAGAAAAAATTTCGAGGACGTCCCCCCCTCTGGAACGAGACTTCCAACTTTGGTTGTAGGGATCGTAGAAAGTCGTGCAATAGCTCATTTGAAAGCTAAGAATGAGAAAAATGCAGTGAAAAGCTCAGTTGGGTCCTATTTCCTTGGTTTAGGGAGGAAAATGGCAGGAAAACGTCAGAGTTGGAAAAGTCAGGTTTTGGATGTTTTTGGATGAGAAAAGTCGCTTTTCGACATGAAGGAGGTCTCGGATGGAAAAACGGAGTGCAAATTCGGACGTTTTGGCCAATGTTGGGTCTAGGAACTTCTTTCCAGCTCAATCGGAGACAAAAAGTTCTGACCTCCCCCCCCTCTAGAACGAGACTTCCAACTTTGGTTGTAGGGATCGTAGAAAGTCGTGCAATAGCTCATTTGAAAGCTAAGAGTGAGACAAATTCAGTGGAAGAAACGGCTTGTTCCTATCTGCCTTCGTTTAGATGTGAGACGCCATTGAAAATTTTGGACATTGGCGAAAAAATGACAGAGTTAGAATTTTTACGAAAATGGCTCTAGCGGGTGAACGACGCTTCGGATGGGAAAAAAAGACCAGATTTGGAATCAGCGTGCCATTCTGCATCTACAGGGTGAGTTTCAAGTCAATCGGAGAGAAAAAGTTGAAATTTTTCTTCACACTGTGTCTCCACACGGGATTTTTTCGTGAAAATGTTAAATTTGGCGGTCAATGGTGGAGGATTGGAAGTGAATGAAGAGCTCGGGTTTCTTTTAGGGGTAAGACCGCACTTTGTTCTCTAGGATTCTATCTTTTCAGATCTGTGGAGGGTTTTGTTTCCAAATGAGGGCCTGTTGAAAATCGAGTTTTTGCACATTTTCCAAGATTTTGGAACTTTTTGAAAAAACGAGTTTTTTCAGCTCGGCTTCTGGTCATCGTAGAGGGTCGAGGGATGTCTTAAATGAAAGGGGAGAGCGAGAAAATACGGCTATCAAAATTTGAAGTCAATCGGAGCGCTAGAACCGGAGATAGACGGGTTTAAAGTTTTTGGATGATGGATATTACGTCATCAGCTGATCGCCACAAACTATGTAAGCGGGGAACCGACAGAGACTTTTCATTTAGAGGAAAGGGATTGTCAAAGGTAGGTCGTCTCTCTGAGCTCTGATGATAGCTTCGGACATTCCAAATTCCGGGTTTCTGAAAGAAACCGACTTAGAATATTTTATTGCTGATATCAGCTAAGGCGTCAGACTTAGAGGTTCGCCAGGAGATGGCCTTCGTCTCCAGGCCATAAAAGACTCCAAACTTTAAAGGCTTGTAACTTTGCTTCTACAAGTCCGTTTGACTTGATTCAAAAAATGTTCGGTCGCTATTGACGTGTCCTAAGTGATCGACTACTTATAAAATTTCATAAGTAGTGCTAAAAAGTTGAAAAATTTAAATTCACTATTTTTGGAGGTTTTCTGGGGTTTTCGACCCTGCTGAAGTCAACTAAAGGATTTTTAATGATGTCTGAGCCAGTCTTCTCATGTCTTACCATGATACAAGCGAGCAAGACACGGAGAGTTTTGCTGTAATATTCCACTGACAGGGTGATCCTTCGGGACGGCGGATGATGCCGTAGTGATGAGTGTGGCAAAGGAGTGTGTCATATTTTAGACCGAAACCGCTGGGGCGACTCATGTTGGACATTTGACACAGTTCTCAACGTAGCACTTTGAACACCAATCGGTTGAGTTTTAGCTATCTTGTCATGGGTGGCATCTAAACATCTCCATTGCAAAACAATTTTGAATCACGGCTTGCTATAAAGCTGATCAAAGCAACGACTTGGGATGTTTCCTCTTGTAAATAACTCCACCGATTTTTATGTCAAAATCGGGGCCCGGATACCAACACAGTGACATGACGCACGCTCTGTTCGCCCAAGGTTGGATTTGTGGGTCGAGGCCTTGGAGCTGGGATAAGATCCCCTCTGAGTAATGCCTGCAACGGATTCAAGAGCTTAACACCTAAACGGTTGCTGGCTTGCTATCAGGCCTTTTTGAAATCTCGTCTAGCCTCAGTAACTCAGGGTTGGCAACGTCTATCGTTTGTCATTGTAACTTGGTAAAAATGAGACGGTTACTGCAGGCATTGACGTCAAACCTTTTCGCGTCATAGGGTAGCCCGTCTTTGTGCTGGGCGTTGGTAACTGAAAGCACGGTGACTGCCGATGCCCATACATGGTAAAAGCGTCGTTGTCAAGTCAAAAGCATGACTAAATTTAGAAAGAGCAAGGCATGGCTTTGTGTCAGAGGGGTATATAAACCGCCGACTGTCATTTAATTTTATTTCAATCATGCCGACGCCGAGCACTCTAGTCAGCTCTCCTGACAAGCCTCGGTTGAAGCCGAGAAATTTATTTCAAGAGTTTCAGTGGGCTGAAGAGCGAGAAAAGATTTTTAACAATCTTGCTCGTATAGGCGCATCTGATTGCGGCGATGATGATGATAGGACTCAGTAGGGCTATATACCACCCCAAGTAGTCCGTTAGTAGCAGTAGAGGTCGATGCTGCTACCATAGAGAGAATTAAAGACTCTCTTAGCAGAATCGGTCTAAAGTAAGGTGGCTGATTACGATCCCGAGAACGTCCCATGAGCCCTCTTAAGGGCTACCTTCTAATGCAGCTACAGCGGTCCCAAGCCCGCCACATATCTTTGGATATGGAATGCAGAGGGGAAGAATAAATGATGAAATGGAATGAAGGGAAGCCAAACTTGCACCACATGCAACACATCACAGACTTCTCTCTTCGCTAGTGAACAAGTTCCTTGTGAGTGTCGTCAGAAAGTGTATCAAGTTGTACAAAAGATTTTACTGTCAGACAGGTTGATAAAGTGAAAAAAGGAATCTTCATCTAAATGAGAATCATTCTGATTGGTTGTTGAGGAATTCATTGTTGAAAAAACATATAAAAGTCAGAAAATTGAAACACTTCTCATTCTCATCTATCTCATGATGGAAGGTACATCTCCCGCCTTAGAGATCTTCAACAAAATATTTGAAGTCATTGACGAGTAGGATGAAGGCAAGTGTGAACAAGAGGAGGAGTCCGGCAAGAAAGTCGTCATTGAAAAAGTTGTGTGGACTGATGGTGAATTCACGCCAAAATCGACGCCTGTTAGAAACGTGCCCGACGCTCCAAAACGGCCAAGGTGTTATAAAGTGAAGTTATATATAAAGTTATATATAGGACTTAGAGGTTATTCCGCTTGACTTTTCCTCGCTGTAAAGTATATGTGATTCAATTATAAATAAACCTACATACTACATGTCTTTGTTTTGCATTATATTTATCTTGAAATGGAAATAAATGGAGGAATTTAGATATGGGGTTAGTTAGCACATTTATTATCGGTCTACTTTTCAAAAGGGAATCACACCATTAGAGAAGATAGAAAATGATTTTGTATACGTGTGGTGTAAGAGTGACAAGCAGAACTCATGGCTCATTCTCAGATAACATGACGTCCTTTGGAGACACACTCAGGAAGGCAGTCCTGATTGTATCACTACTGTCCTCTTCATCGTCGAAATGATGATGATTTCCTCATCCAACTGCAGCGGCTCGACCTCACCATCGTAAATGGTTTTCACTTGCCTCTTGCGTGGGGCATTGGACATGAGTAGGGCATAGGTGTTCGGTGGTGTATCCATTTTAATGATATTATGAGGAAACGGTCATTGCACCGCACTTATATAAATTCTCTCTCCCTACATCGCGCTCTCTCATTGGACGACAGCCATTTATCAGTCACACTGCATCATCCTCATATATAAAGAAGAGTGTCTTGCATTTCACTATCGTAATCATGTCCGACACAGAGGAAACTTTCACACCTCTTGCTAGCTCAACTCCTACGAAGAAGGAAGTTGAGAGAAAGTTTCAACAAAAAGAGGAAGAGGAAGAGAGACAAATGATTGAAGGCTGCAAGCAGCTCACTCTACAAACGGTTGAGAGTGAGCCTTTCATAAACGAGGCTGACTTTCAGGAGTGAAAAGCCCATTGATGAGACCAGAGAATGCCCCAAACGGTCTTTATGAGACCACGGCCTTAACGGCCACCTAATCAAGAAAGAAAAGACATTGACTGCGCCACACGCAACATTAGTGATTTGATGTTATCTGACGAAAATGAAGTGTTAAGACAGTACGACCACCAATGAATTGAATAGGATTACCACTATCATCATAGATACCAAATTTGAAATGGCATAATCGTGATACATTGACTGGAATGTATACCTTGTTCAGGAACTCCCTGTGCATGGTCACACCAAAGTCGCCACTGTCAATAGGAATATATCTTAAAAGGCGAACCATTTGACCACCAACTTGTGTTGAATGGATAAAGTTAGTGTAAATGTAAAAGTGATTGATAGTCATATCGAGCAAAGATGTTGAGCCACAGTACTTCTCGTCGTAGAATATGTCACGTTTGAATCCTAAAATCTTTGTCAACTCTTTTGAAATGTGAATGACCGTTTTACCATGTACACTGATACAGAATATATTTGCTTTAGGATCATAGTCAAAATGATATGAGTGTATATTTGATACACCCCTGTTCAAGTATGTACAAATATCATAGCCATTGCTATAATGCTTTGGAGGTATCGGTAACTTTTCATTTGGCTTCCATGTAAGACTGGGACGTAAAACAGGGTCTGTGCGTTTGAAATAAAGGACCATTCGACAATCGGATTGCTGTTCAGATGTTATTTTCACATTCCCCCATTCATAGTATGACCATAGGACGTCTGTATTTAAAGAGAGCAAATCGCGAAATTTAGAACTGATGTGAACAAATCCAATGTGTGAACGCTCATAATCATTTCGGAACTCAATCCTTTCTTTATTGCGTACTCGAGTGATGGACATAGATAATCCATTCATTTCATTTACCTGTTTGATCAAGTCATCAACAGTACCAGATTTAAAAAGCACAAAGCGCTCATGCATGCGATCAAGGGGAAGAAGGGTAATATTAATTTTTTTCCTGTGCCAATTTGGATATTTCTTAATCTGCTTTGATACTTTCATGGACAGTTGAGCTGTCAAAGGGAAGGCAGCGCCTCCTTTTACTTCTGCGAATTTTGTGATAGGTAGAAAGAAACGTTATTTAAGATTCAATATCTTTTGCAAAGGTCCACACACATAAAATCCATGGGAAATAGTAGTCGGTCTCATGTCGAGTGTAACTTTATGTAGATTTGGATCCATCTGCCAGAACCATAGATCCTTTGCCAAATCATTCATAACATTCAATAGGCGTTGAATTTTCATATAATAGTATGGTTGCTCTAAACGATGACGGAATGATGGGTTTGTAGGTTGTCTCCATTTCAGGGGTGAAGCATTTTTAGCAATGGGTATGTCTGTATCTGCAGTGATAATTAAAGTAGGGCCATTTACAATCTCATCAACACCTAGCTTTACCCGACGGGTGTTTACTGCAGGAATAGAATTCCACTCTGCTGCATGTTCATTCAAGTTGTAGGTATGTACTTTATCATTTCGCTCTAGTTTTAGAAAGTAAAAGTCTCCCGTACAAGACTCTCCGTGTTTTGCTCGCTTGTATCATGGTAAGACATGAGAAGACTGGCTCAGACATCATTAAAAATCCTTTAGTTGACTTCAGCAGGGTCGAAAACCCCAAAAACCTCCAAAAATAGTGAATTTAAATTTTTCAACTTTTTAGCACTACTTATGAAATTTTATAAGTAGTCCATCACTTAGGACACGTCAATAGCGACCGAACATTTTTTGAATCAAGTCAAACGGACTTGTAGAAGCAAAGTTACAAGCCTTTAAAGTTTGGAGTCTTTTATGGCCTGGAGACGAAGGCCATCTCCTGGCGAACCTCTAAGTCTGACGCCTTAGCTGATATCAGCAATAAAATATTCTAAGTCGGTTTCTTTCAGAAACCCGGAATTTGGAATGTCCGAAGCTATCATCAGAGCTCCGGAGTTCACCTACCCCAGCCCAGTCGGGAGGAGAACTGATTTCCACAAGCAGAGTTTCCACTTATATAGTTTGTGGCGATCAGCTGATGACGTAATATCCATCATCCAAAAACTTTAAACCCGTCTATCTCCGGTTCTAGCGCTCCGATTGACTTCAAATTTTGATAGTCGTATTTTCTCGCTCTCCCCTTTCATTTAAGACATCCCTCGACCCTCTACGATGACCAGAAGCCGAGCTGAAAAAACTCGTTTTTTCAAAAAGTTCCAAAATCTTGGAAAATGTGCAAAAACTCGATTTTCAACAGGCCCTCATTTGGAAGCAAAACCCTCCACAGATCTTAAAAGATAGGATCCTAGAGAACAAAGTGCGGTCTTACCCCTAAAAAAAACCCGAGCTCTTCATTCACTTCCAATCCTCCACTATTGACCGCCAAATTTAACATTTTCACGAAAAAATCCCGTGTGGAGACCCAGTGTGAAGAAAAATTTCAACTTTTTCTCTCCGATTGACTTGAAACTCACCCTGTAGATGCAGAATGGCACGCTGATTCCAAATCTGGTCTTTTTTTCCCATCCGAAGCGTCGTTCACCCGCTAGAGCCATTTTCGTAAAAATTCTAACTCTGTCATTTTTTCGCAAATGTCCAAAATTTTCAATGGCGTCTCACATCTAAACGAAGGCAGATAGTAACAAGCCGTTTCTTCCACTGAATTTGTCTCACTCTTAGCTTTCAAATGAGCTATTGCACGACTTTCTACGATCCCTACAACCAAAGTTGGAAGTCTCGTTCTAGAGGGGGGGAGGTCAGAACTTTTTGTCTCCGATTGAGCTGGAAAGAAGTTCCTAGACCCAACATTGGCCAAAACGTCCGAATTTGCACTCCGTTTTTCCATCCGAGACCTCCTTCATGTCGAAAAGCGACTTTTCTCATCCAAAAACATCCAAAACCTGACTTTTCCAACTCTGACGTTTTCCTGCCATTTTCCTCCCTAAACCAAGGAAATAGGACCCAACTGAGCTTTTCACTGCATTTTTCTCATTCTTAGCTTTCAAATGAGCTATTGCACGACTTTCTACGATCCCTACAACCAAAGTTGGAAGTCTCGTTCCAGAGGGGGGGACGTCCTCGAAATTTTTTCTCTCCGATTTCGCTGGAAACATCCTTCCTAACCCAAAATTTCACGTAGATTCCGAATCTGGCCTCCGTTTTCCATTCGAGCACTCCTTCTGTCCGAAAAACGACTCTTCTCATCCCAAAACCACCAACACCCGCCCTTTTCCAACTCTGACGTTTTCAGAGATTCCACCCCTTGCCTCTCAAGAAAACTCTTCCCTGCCTTCCTTCCCCACTCAAAATTTCATGTAGATTCCAAATCTAAACTCCAATTTCACATCCGAACCCTCCTTCATGACGATTTCCGACTTTTCTCATCCCAAAACCACCAACACCCACCTTTTCTCACTCTATCCTTCCGAGATTCCACCCCTTACCTCACAACTCCTTCCTTCCTTCCTTCCAGGGGGGGGGGTAGGGAACAGTTTCCTCCTCTCGGACCCATTCCTCCCAGCATATCCTAGGCGACTTCCTTCCAGAGGGGGAGGGGGGCTGAGTCAGCACGATGACTCATCGTTGCTCATTTTGCGCTTGCGCCTGGGATGAGCTTACTACTTAAGTGAGGAAATTGAGTGAATATTGTTGGACAAGAAAAGAGCAAGAGCTATATTTCACAAATGTGTTCGATAGAAGAGAATTTAGTCTTAATCAAAACTAGACAGAGATTGCCTTGATGTTCGGAGTGATATCCCTATATCTACTTCAAAAACATATTCAACTATCAAAATGCTTGTGCTTACGGGAAGAGAACAGAAATCCCATTGAATCTTTTGGTGTTACTTTTTCTGTGTAATTGTTCTATCATATTTTACTCAGATTATTGATCATAATGATTTGCTCTTATTAAAAGCGGATATTTGATTTGTTTATCCTACTACTTACAAATTTACAGGAAAAAACGAAAAATAACTCGAATGGTTCTTTGGTTTACAGTATTGTTTCAAAACTCAAGTCTCTTCAAAATATTGTACTTGCATGCACATTAACGTAAATCAACTCAGAAATGAAAAGAGAGCATCCATTGTAAAATAAAATCCAACATTGACGTGAGGTGTATCAAGGAAATGATGAAGATATACAATTTGATAGTATCGTAACAAAGAAATTGAAAGATGAAATAATTAACTATCAAATTAAGTAGCCTATAGAACAAGGGAGCCACAGTAAAATGATTAACTTGGAAGGGGCCATGGAACATAAAAGGTTGAGAACCACTGACTTAGAGTCATCTGGAAAAGCAAATCTATCAGCTTCCCGGTCAAGTGGAGAATCTACAACTCCTTGGTAGTCTCCATTCTATTATACGGATGCGAGAGCTGGACACTCACACCTGGAAAGAAAAAGGGACGCTTTCGAGCACAAGTGCTTCAGGAAACTTTTAGGAATACCGTACATCGACCGGAAAACAAACGAATATGTGAGGAAGCAAGTCATCAAGTACGTCGGAGAGCAAGCGTCCCTTCTTTCCACTGCTAAGCGAAGAAAACTTGCCTGGTTTGGACATGTTTGTCGCCATGACTCCTTATCGAAGACCATCTTACAAGGAACCGTAGAAGAACAACAACAAAGAGGCAGGCCGAAGAAGTCTTGGATGGAGAACTTGAGAGAATGGTCGAAGAAACCGGATTGTCAGCTGCTGCGCCTGTGCAAAGACCGATCTGGCTGGAGAGCATCAGTTGCCAGATGCACCGCATCACCCCAACGAACATCCACGACGTTCACAGGTTAAGTGAGTGGGTGAGAGTGTTTATGCTCGGAAGCGCATTAGGCAGGGAGCCTTTCTTCCATGTGGCCCAGTTGTTATTTATCCTACTCTCATTCTGCTTGTGCTGAGTGTTTGGCACGAATGCAGAGTGTACCTATTTTAAAAGTCTTAGATTTGACCCGACCAAGGTTTGAATTAAGGTCTCCCGGGCTCAAATGATTGATGATTTGTTTTAAATAACGTGTTATTGTTCGACTATTCTTGACGCTCAGTAGACAAAAATATACAGAAAAAGGTTCCGAAGCACTGGTCTAATGCTTAATTAATTTTTCTTTGCCAGCAGATCATCCAATAAACAAAATGTAAATTGTAAATAATCAATTATCATTGCAACTTAGCATGCAATTGCCATACACTGAAAATCAGATTCAGTAGTGGTTATCAATTCATGTATTTGAAATCATTTTGACATGCCTACATGTCTTTCATGAACTTAAAGGGATAGTGACTTGTCTTGTTCATTCACGGAACGGCTGATATCATCTAAATATAGTTCACGACAACATCCAACACCATATGGCTTTCAGTACGTGTTTAAATGTTGCACTTTAGCAAACGCTTGATTAACTTCATTTCTATGACACATCTAAAATCATCGGTTTCCATGCGAAATCTGACATCTTCTCTATGTTTTAGAAGTTTTAAAATTTTCTTCCCGTTTTTCTGTTGTGTTAGCTAATAAGTGAGAAAACATTCATTTTTACCAAAGTACTTTTACTTGAATCAATCAACCAATTTGATAAAAGTTTATCTGTCAAACACATACAACTCTGCCGAACTTTGAAACTTGGTTTCTGATGGCGGAGACCATTAATTAACATGCGACACAGAACTTCGTTCTCAACGTAATTGGGAAAGTATCAGTCATGCCATGTACAACATTGCAATCCCTTGTATTATGGATGAATCCGTGTTACCATTGAAGTTATCATGTAGCATCGTCTCTCCAATCTGTGAAGTAGCGTCATTGTTGCAAATATTGATCTATCCTGTCTTTTGGGACTGTGGCCGTTATTTGTGTACTTGTGTGATTTGCAGTGGTGGCGGTGCACGGGGTATCATAGGATTATGTCCCAGATTCAGAAATACAAGTATATTATTAAATTGAAATTTGCAGAAAATGCCGGATTCTCATAAAGAAGTGCTCCCCGCAACTGCAGGCCTTATTTAAATATGATATGAGCTCCTATTAATTGACGCAGAGCCACAGAAAATTAAATATCTATAGACCAAATATATCATCTTGTCTCTATACTGAGCACAATAGCGCATTAATAACGCATTGGTGCTTGTCCCTTTTTATGTGATATTTTTGCATGCGAAATTTAGGTAGTTTAATTTAGAGCATGACACGTACGTTCAGGGTGACACTTTGTGCCAATGAGATCAGAAGTAAATCATAATTAGGTGACTCAAGTACCGGTACTAAATTAATCCAAATAGCCCTAAATTATGCAGTATACTGTAAGAAACTTCGAATGAAAGTTAACTGTGAAAGCCAATCATAATCTGGATACATGTATATCCAACGAATAGTAACCGGTAGCTGTGTTACGTTGCACATGCTTTTCTGATCAATTGAAGACAACTGATAATCCTTCTTGGGGTGAAGGATATATAGTACCACGCTGTTTCAGACATAGTCAAGTTGAGAATGCGCCATGTGAAATATCATCCATTTCTTTATTCTTAACGTAAAGTATAATTAACATGACGTCTTAACATAATGACACAACTAATTGTGATGCTTTTGTTTATTATCCGTTTCCAAAAAGGTTATTGTTGAAAAGAAGCAGAATGCAATACAAAGAATATCGATAATTTGCTTGGGCATGCATCAGATCAAAGTGCTGGTGTATAAGGGATTTGCACCGTATGGCTCGGTATATGCTATCATGCACTTTTTTATGCATGCATGTTGAAGTGCCGCACTATAAGGCAATAAATTACAATTTACTAAAATCATGCATATCATATTTGAGTCGATACAATGGTGATATTATATTCCTATATACTTGAATATCCTGCCATGTTCTAGAATCGTTTCATCATGACTGGTAATTTCTATATCAGTCACGTACACAGTGGCGGCTCGTGGGTATTTTCTATGAGGCAAAAAATGAAAAATTAGAAATTAGATTTTAACTATGAAGCAAAAGCCAGAAGTAGTTTGACACGCTTCACAAATGGATATTTTAAAATCAATTAATTCCCAAAATTAAAGGTATGTGCTCGCCAAAATAAGTCATACAATATAGGCCTAGTAAATTATAATGTAAAATAGGGCCTACTTTGAAAATGACAACACAGAATGAGTTTAGCATGGCATTGTAATGCTTATTTATTTGTACAAAAATTCCAATCGTCTCTGCTTCATAGATGCAAATTCATCGATAACTTTATCGTAGAAAATGGCGTGTTTTTTCAATTCCTGAAGTTTTTCACTTCAATGCTGATGAGGCCAGCTTTTTTCCCGATTCCGAAGATAAGTTTGGTGTTTCTCTTCCTCTCCTCTTGATGTCCAACTTTTCCTGAATAGATGAACGTGAAAACGGCTTTTCGAGAATGCTGTCCACAAAGGAAACCTCCTCTGCTGTGCATATTTCATTGGCAGCGAACGCCATATCGAAGCAGCAGTACTGACCGTCGAACGCGAATAATGGCTGAGGCATGCCTCCCTTTTACATTGTAAACAAACAGCTGAATGACAGCCAATCACGTGTCATCAAAGTTCTCTACCGCGTATAACATTGTGAGGTGAGGCACGCCTCCCTGTGTTGTGATACATCGAGTTTGATATCTGCGCTGCTCGGCTGAGGCGTGTTGCCGTGTGATCAATGTTACTGTTTTAATGAATTAAACAAAATAGAGTAGAAAAATGTCAGAAATATAAAATATCTTGCTGCAGAAAATCATGGGAAGGCAATGCCTCCCTCGCCTCCTCTGACGAGCCGCCACTACACGTACATATATTGTAGATACAAGGTTGGGTAAAACGTGTACCTCCAAAACTTGGGTCAAAACCTAAAACCCAAACCCAAGTTTCGATAAATGAGTAGAATCAAGTAAACGAAGTGCATTCTTTGTATTTTATGCTGACATAAAGATTCTTCCTCTATATGCCAAAAATTCCTATGGGGTCCGTGAGAAGTGTTATAAGTGGGAAGCAATTTTTTATTCCAATAACTGTAATTAGTAGCCTAAGTACATCTATTGCGTTATAAAATTCTCTTCTAATTTAACCTACACTGATATACTGACTAATTGAAGGTCATTGATATTATTATGATTGAATTACACATTCCTCATAACAAAGCAACTGCTTTCATTTTATCATTCAGAAATATAAACAGACTTGATAAATATTGTAGCTGCGTAGTGAGTGCATGGTTAAACATATTAAGAATACGAAATTGGAATGAATTCGTTTTTGATAAATGTCGGCTATCGGAGATAGTTTAGGGGTGCGAAGATATGAAATAGATAAAATTTACAAAAATTTGATATGCACAAATGAAAATAATCTTTCTTGCTGAAATAATCTTTCAGCAAATACTATATGTACGAGCTTTCAAATTTCAATGCGCCGTATTGTCAAGCCCAAATGAAATACCTGATAATTACAAATATTTTATTTTTGAAATATTCTGTGAATAGAGTGGAATCTTAATAAAAAATCGGAACTTTATGCTCTTACCATATCGTTCTACTAAGATTCAAATCAAAATATTGATATTTTTCTAACTTGGTTTGGATATATGCAGCAGTAATAGAAGAGCCAAGTTTTGCATAGAAAACCCAAGTTTTGTATCACTCACCCAAGGTCGACCCAAAACCCAACCTTGGTACATGCATAGCTTAGATGGAGACAATTGTAATAACATCTATACGTTTTATTTATCTGTTTGCGATAATAGCACTTAAAAAAATCAGAATCAATACTTTGCTCAATACTGATCGAATTACGAGTGAAATGTGAATGCCCCATATCGCAATATCTAAAGCTTTAACTAAATATACAAAATTCATCATGATTGAGATACTAAGCATGTGAATCACATTCATATACAAAATCCTTTGGAAAATATATAGGCTACCTATGAGGATAATTACGCTCTCAAACACTTTCAATCATAGTCATAAAAATCAAATCATAAATAATCAACTTTCTGTTAGTTAATATTCGCAACAATAATGGAGTTCGAGATATTTGGATATTAAGTAATCGCTTGAGCTTTGTAAACATTCTACCATTCAAGCTTTGCTCTAACAGGTAGACATTGAAACAGAGAAATTATAAAACCGTTTGGCGCCGTCATCTCACTTCGATCTCTCAATAATGCGGTGAGAGAGTGCTGCTATTAAGATTGTGCGGAAAATCAAAGCAAAGGATTTAATCTATTAATGAAAACTTTTATAATTTGCAAAACTAATAAGATAACAAATTTGAAACCAAACACGCATGAAAGCATTTTTTTTCAATTGCCTACTGAGTGGTTAGTTATCGGTATTTCAATCAAATATAATTTACTGTTAATTTGTTTCTGTCACAGTCAGAACTCGGGATTGCGAAAAATCACATGATAAGCATACTGTAGATCACCAAAGATGGGTATTGTATTGCATATTGTATAAGCAGAAAGGGGCTGGAACATACGTGAGCATGAAATATTTGAATATGTTTTGAATAGACGTGTATCAAGGAACACGTCATTTTCCTTGAGTTTTCTATCAACAAAATGATGTCACATGCCCAAGGCTTATTCTCATTAATATGTTTTGAAGTTTACATAAACGAAAATGCATGAAAATGCACATTTCTTCTGCGTGCAGATTTTGTACATGTTAAAGACATTCTAATGACTCATGAATGCTGCCAATCTTCATTTTGTGAGCGGCTTTAGTGCCTGCGACTTCGGCGCTCTATGAATTCTCATATTGAAAGGATAATGCCTTATTTTAAAGAACAATGGACAGTTTGCTATACAAAGGATAATTTTCGACTTTTTGTATGTTCAACATGCGTTCGAATTGTACCGGTATTCAATGAGAGAATTCATCTTATCGGCAATAGAAATTTTCATTTTAATCGGAAAATTTAAGTACATTTTGACTTGTGGTGCGAAGATTAGAAGTACGTAGTGCGTAGAGAGTTAAAAGCACACAAATGGTAAAGTCAGCATTGGTAAATGCATTTATTGCTCGACGGACGATAAATGAGCCCCAACGTGCAATACATATAATCGAAGAAGTTATCGCTACATGGTTGTTAAAATTTCTTATTCCACTCTTATTGTATACAATGTATTCGTTGTCTGCAGAGGTACATTTCAGGACATAGAAATAGAACAAATGATGTTTACAATGGTTAAGCACAGAGTTATTCTGAAGCATTTGACAAAAATGTATTTGACAAACAACGCTATGATTACGCTAGGGTAGCGTTCACTTCAATGGAACGATTCAAACCAGTACATTGCTATTCTAAGCCATGGAAATCGAATAATTATCATCTATGGTTGACGCGATAAGGACGCTACCATAGCGTTCTATCAGTAGCTCTGTTTCAGATTGAATGACAGTGTTGACAAGATGAGCAGATTGAACCACAGAATTAGATTGTTTAATCGTATCACTTTGCTAGAAGTGCAAACTGATTCAAACAGATGGCACATCCAGGAACTTAATAAGTGGGCAAAAAGAAATTCTTAATACCTTGCAGAGATAGGAAAAATAGTCGTTCGTCGACTGCGGATTTCTCTGAATTCCTTCAAAATGCTCCGATCGCCTCGATTCCTTCAGATTCGAAGAATTCAGTTCATTGCGCAAAAGTTTTCTCGATAATGTTGGGCCCTCCGATCATTTCAAAAAAAGTTAGCAGGCGCTGGAAAAAGGTTCACAAACTTCTCTGTAGAACTTGACATCTCTGTGTCTCTTTGCTGTGTGATCCGGTTGATAACAGTCACTGAAACTTCGTACAATTTGGCGTGCTTAATGTTGAACTGGCTGCTCATTGTTCGATTGCTATGGTATTATGTCAGCAGATTGTGCCATTTCATTAACGTTACATGGTCCAATGCTTCCCTTCTAGTCAAACGGAAGAAGTGACGACCTGTCTAATTCTGTGGATTGAACCGTTCTATGAAGTTAATTTTCTACACCATTTCCACTTTAATTACAGAACTCTGCAGTTATATTCAAGAATCCAGCAGATTTATTTCAGCATTTCAAGTTTGTATTTCAGATTGAAGCATTTATATTTTTGACAACAACATTTTAATTTCAGAGAATTTTTGTGCGTGTGTTTAAATCATTTATATTTGAGAATGCAACACTTATATTTCAGACTTTGTCATTTCTAATTCAGAAATAGACTTTATATTTCAGAAATTATCATTTATAATTCATTTTTAGTCATTTATATTTCAGAAATCCAGAAAAGACGATGTATATTTAAGAAAGCGTCATTTATATATCAGATTCGCAGTTTATATTTCAGAAATAATCATTTATAATTCATTTTCAGTCATTTATATTTCAGAATTCCAGAAAAGACGATGTATATTTAAGAAAGTGTCATCTATATTTCAGATTTGCAGTTTATATTTCAGAACCGGTCATTTCAATTTGAGATATCTGCACTTATAATTCAGACGCTAGAAGTAATTCAGAATAGGTCATTTATATTTCAGAAATCCCCATTTCACGTTCAGAATTGGTCACTTGCAATTCAGATGTCAAGTTTTAATTTCAGAAACGGTGAAATATATTTCAGAATGCATCAGTTTAATTTAAGCACTTCTCAGTTGTCAGAAAATGCTTGCAAAGATCCGAATAGTGTGCAGGAGGCTAAGGTATAAATTGGCCAACACAGATGATTGATAAAATTACTGTTGGTGACAATGCAAGTGTCCGATAATTGTGCAATTTGTTTGAGACCAATGTCAAAAGCAACATTATTACGAATCCTGCCATGCATGCATTTATTCCACCGCGAATGCATTGCTCCTATTACGAACAGCGTCAATGCGTTAAATATAAAATCTCTGGATGAAAAAACGCATCTTTTATCTTACAAAATCAAATTAAAGAATATTGAATATCTCACAAAGTGATAGAAGCTTCTATTTTATTGAAAATGCCACTTCTGATTTAAAGAAACAAATTCTGAAAAATTCGACATTCTCAAATTTAATTGATGCATTCTGAAATATATTTCACCGTTTCTGAAATTAAAACTTGACATCTGAATTGCAAGTGACCAATTCTGAGAGTGAAATGGGGATTTCTGAAATATAGATGACGTGTTCTGAATTACTTCTAGCGTCTGAATTATAAGTGCAGATATCTTAAATTGAAATGACCGGTTCTGAAATATAAACTGCAAATCTGAAATATAGATGACACTTTCTTAAATATACATCGTCTTTTCTGGAATTCTGAAATATAAATGACTGAAAATGAATTATAAATGATTATTTCTGAAATATAAACTGCAAATCTGATATATAAATGACACTTTCTTAAATATATATCGTCTTTTCTGGAATTCTGAAATATAAATGACTAAAAATGAATTATAAATGATCCTTTCTGAAATATAAAGTCTATTTCTGAATTAGAAATGACAAAGTCTGAAATATAAGTGTTGCATTCTCAAATATAAATGATTTAAACACACGCACAAAAATTCTCTGAAATTAAAATGTTGTTGTCAAAAATATAAATGCTTCAATCTGAAATACAAACTTGAAATGCTGAAATAAATCTGCTGGATTCTTGAATATAACTGCAGAGTTCTGTAATTAAAGTGGAAATGGTGTAGATTGTTGATTAAAGTGTCAAAGTATGACAGCGTGCTAAAACCGTGCAATTCGACTCCGTCACGTTGTCAAGCAATAAGGTAGTTATTGCACTCTAGGCTTCGTCTCGACCTTCGGTCTCGACGAATACTAGGGTGCGGTAACTATCACTTAACAGCCATGTAGCGATAAATTCTTCGATTATATTTATTGCACGATGAGGCTCATTTATCGTCCGCCAAGCAAGAACACTTGTTGGCAGTTGAGACAGAGTAGAGAAAATATCGAATAGTGACAGAACAATGTGATCTAATGAGCTCAGTTTCGATATCTGTTGATCCGCAATTTGATACGTATTTGAACAGCTGCTGATGAACTTCTCAAAATCAATTGTCGATAAGTCAAGCTCCAACAATCTGGTCGGCTCTCATAGCCATTTCATAGAAAGATCAGACTGCGTTTCGAAAGTCGCATTTTAAGATGTCTACCACTGATATTAAATAACTATTACAATTGCGTCATAATATTGATTATTATCAAAAGCAGGTGGCGTCTCATTAATGTCTGAAAATATCTCATTTTTCAACAATAGTTTCAATATAATTATTTTAAAAAAACCTAGCATCAAAGAAATGACAGTGCAAGAATAATTTAGAAATCAGTCATAGATGGCTTGCTGTATACATGTCATTGCTAATAAATTATGCATCAAATACTGACGTGTTATTGTAGGAGCAATGTGGACAATGCAAAAACAACCCAAACGCATGCATTCAACAGACTGTCGTATCAATTGAAAATATTCAATGTATAAACACCGGTGATAAAACAATGCTAGGATGACTAGATTGGAATCAGAGTCGGAACAGGGCTGAATCGACTACTAGTGCAGCAATATTCTGTTCACTCCTTGCAAAATCCTTGCAGTATACGCACTCGCTATGCAAGCGAAAAAATGGGAAGAGGGTTCTACAATAATCTTCAATAATTTCTTCCAATAATCCGGAAATTCGCGCTCCAGTAAGGGAAATCAAAATTTGGAATTGATTGTCCGGTTAAACATGCATATTTAAAAATACAATTCTGACGAGAATCGGTGAGACTCGGCCTTACACTACATCGATCGATTGATTAGATTTTTCAGCAATCCACGCATAACATGTCATCAGCTCACGTAGCGGCATCCGTGGCACTTTCTGGAAAGCGTCTGGTATTCTTATTGGACGGTCGACTGAGGAAGCAGACTATTTCAAACTTTGAATTTCACCAAACTTCTTTGCAAGTACCCGTCGATATGGATGAAATACACACATTATTCAAAAGTGTCTGATGTCATTGATTACAAAAGCAAAAGAGGCAAAGGTTGATTCAGTCATCACCCAATTGATATTGTGTGATCATCTGCAAAAGAGAGACGCCACCATGATGATAATCTTTTAAGTGAAGAATTGGAAGTAACCTACCTTTTCCATTCAGTCGTTGTTCCTTTCATCTAGTTTCTTGGCTTTCGAGTTCTTCTGCTTTGCATGCACATTAACTCTCATCCCCAAATGCAATCATTGCAATGTTGATTATGAAAATAAAGATGAACGGAAAAGATTCAGCGTCGGTATTTAGATAAGATGCAGTCGTCCAAGAATGCTAAAGATCTATGGTCATCAATCCGTAGTATTGGTAAGATTACTGGAGCTCAGAAATTTATTTCATCGCATTCAGCATGAGTTCCAGAATTTCTTCAGTTCGACGTATAATGACGATCCAGATTACTCTCTATCTAGTTGTGACCTTAATTGTGACATTCTACCTTCTCATCCAATCAATTCTTCGACCTGGCAGGTTGAGACATTACTTAGAGGTGCAAAGAAGAAGAGTTCTGGGCCGAATGGGATACCCTACTGGATATTTCGTGACTTCTCTATTGTTTTGGCTCCTGCTGTCACTGCCATATTCAACAGCAGTCTGAGTATGGGAATAGTGCCATTGTGCTTTAAGGAAGCTTATATCACGCCAATACCTAAGTCATCTAATCCAACCTTGGTATCAGACTTCCGACCAATTTCACGAACCTCCATTCTCTCAAAGCTTCTGGAGAAGCTTGTAGTCAATGTTTAGATTCGCCCGTACATCAAGAGTTCGATAAATTTATGCCAATTTGCATATGTGCCAGGTCCCGGAAGAGGTACGACAACTGCATTGACTCTCATGTATCACCGCATTCTCAAGTACTTGGACAATAACTCTGGTGCTGTGCGTACTCTTTGTGTGGATTTTGCAAAGGCTTTTGATAAGTTGCCCCACACCAGTATTATGGAAGCGGTTCATCGTCATGGTCTACCTTCTCAAGCTGCGCGGTGGATAAGGCACTTTCTGGTGGATAAACGTCAGCGAGTTTGCTGTGGAAGTAACATGTCTTCTTCGTTCTCTATGCCCAGTGGGGTGCCACAAGAAAGCGTCCTTGGTCCGTATCTGTTTTGCCTGGTTATTGATGAATACTCTCCCGTTTGCTCAAACACTGACATAATGAAGTATGCCGATGATCTGACCATACTTCATTATGTTCGGAAATTGGAGGATGACAGACTATGTTTGGAGTGGTCGAATCGTGTCGAGACTGGTCGAATCGTGTCGGCCTTCCAATCAATGAGGCCAAATCTTGCGTGATGGACACTTGTAGAAAAAGGAATCTTCAGCTTGTAAATCTACCGGGTGTAAATTGTGTTCCAAATGCAAAAATTCTCGGCGTTATTTTCTCTGAGGTTATGGGCTGGAATTTGCATATCAAGATGCTCGTGTCGAAGGCGTCAAAGCCGATATACATTCTGAGGAATTTGAAAAGATCTGGGTGTCAACCGACTATCATCAAGCAGGTCTACAGATCGTTGATACAATCTGTTCTGTTGTATTGCTTCCCTGTCTACTGCAATTACCCAGCCTATTTGGAATCTAAGCTCGCAGGAATCGAACGTCGCGCAGCTAGAATAATTGGTGAAGATATTCAGCCTGATTTGATCTCTGTCTCTCAGAAAGTGTGCACTGACCTGATGCAGAAGGTGTTTAATGAGAATGATCATCCTATGCGAGAGCTGTTCTTCGATCGTCAGCCTACTAGAAGGAACTCATGCCCACTCCGTCCACCGATAGCCAAGTCAAAACGTTTTGGCTCATCCTTCATTAGCTTTTGTAAATAGTTTTAGTAAGTACGTACTTCACTTTCTTTTATGATTTGTAATGCGCTGACCTGTCATATCTGCCAATAAAGTCTATATTGAATTGAATTGAACGTGTATTGGTTTCAACATTAGACTTCATTTGTTAATTTGTTTGGATGATTAGAAAGTTATGCTATTTTAAAATTTAGTCACATTTTTTATACCGCAACCTGTAATACATTTAAACCCCAAGATCAAATAGGAAGAAAGAGGAAGCAAATGTTTCATCTTATTAATGACATGCTTGTACTGTATATCTGTGTGTGATGCATCACAGAAGTGATTAAGAGCATCGCCTTGTCCACTGATTCTTAAATTTCCATGCAAATTGCATTTAATGGTGATGCATGTTCTATTGAAACAACTCAACGGCAGCATTCGGCGCCGAGTAGTCACTCAAACTCGGAATCATTGCGCAGACTCGTCTCAGGGGCCTTAATGCCCCAAGAAAAAGGGGAAGAACGATTCTGTTATTCAGCGGATAGTGAGAGGGGCGCATGAACTCATGGCAAGGATGAATGACAAAGGAAGGGAACGCCTGTTTGAACGGCGAGTAAAGGAAGTCACGGTTTTGAAAGCATTATTTTCGCGCGTTCAGAGTGAGTTAAAAGTCTGCAATTATATGATAGACGGATGTGTAGCGATTGATTCTGCGCTATTTTCTTTCAATGTTACAAGCAGGTAACATTCAACAGTCGGCCAACAAATAGATTGGACAAGAAGGAAGTACTAAGCACGCAAGCGAGACGAAAGTTCGGAAATCATGGAAGTTGGGCAATATCTGTGAAATGTTAGTCAAAAATAAAGCCATCAATCAACAGAATGTGACATTCTGATAGAAAATGTAAATGAAAACGTTTTGTATTTGTGCGTAAAATTGATCATTTCTAAGATGATCTTTTCGTAATCTTTCTGACTAAAATCCTCTTAATCGATTTAAGAGGTAATGTAAGTGTAGACCGCACCTCTCGAATAATTCCAGTAAGAGGAATATTAGTCCGGCAACCAAAAAGAGTTTCTGCAGGGAACGAAGTCGAAAATGAGACTTTCTCAGAATTATGTGTACCATATGAATCTGCGCGTCAGCCAAGTTCTACATGTGCTTGTTTCTTCTTCTTGTCAAACAGGATCAAGGAAAAGCACATGTCGATCTAATGAGGCGCAGGTTGCAGTATTCTGGAATGTTTTCTCTTATTTTCTGAAAGTAAACTCTAGAGCCATAAGTTTTGACATGGAATGTTTTCACGTCATTTCTTATCATGTTCGTGAACATATATCTATGAAAGTAAGCACATTCAGATTTGGCAAGCCTCCTGATGTCGGCAAACACAGATACGTCGTATTTTGGTTAATTTTATCCACATTTAGCCATATTCTCGCATGCATCAGAAGCATGATAATATCCCATGCACATGATAAGAAATGACCTGAAGACATAACATACCAAAAATGATGATTATAGACTAAGTACTTTTCATTTAATAAGAGAAAACATAGAAAATTTCATTTCAACCAAAAACTGCAATCTGCGTCCCATTGGATTAACATGTGTGTGATATCTATGCCCATTGTTGTTGACCAGTGAGGTCTAACAACAATAGGCTATTGTGACTTCATTGACAGACTGCAGTTTATGCAACGAGATTGCATGAACAGTGATCGTTCATGAAACACTCATATTTAAAAGCGTGTTCGTCTCTGAACAATACACATTATCTCTGGAACTTGTGAATGTTTTGGTCTCAGAATACTACAATTTGGCGACCACGCCAGGACAGAATTGTGTTCAACGCCACCGTTGCTGCCGAATTCTGTCGTTAGTGCTGCTGCATCGTAATCAATCCGGGTTTACGGTAAGCCTTTTGTACTCTCTGTAAGGAACCATGTCTAGTTTACGCCCGCCTTCGGTCTTAGATTTCAATGATATAGATATCAATTATCTAAATAACTGGTTTGAAGCCTTTGAGGACTATTACTCCTTGATTACCGAGAAACCCAGCGATGAACTACAGCGAAAAACATTTTTGACAGTAGCTGGCGGCCGAATCAAAGCCACTAACCAATGGTTAGATGCATGAGATGGTTAGCGTAACCGGAGATGAGCGAATGGAACACTTGACACTAGGAGTTGCCTTAACCAACGGTTAGGGTCTCATGAGTCAGTTTGTTTTGCAATGCAATGATGAAATTAGCCAATGATAGATGCCGCAGTCTAACCGATGGTTACTGACCGAATGATGGGTAGGTTAGGACGTTGGTTAGTGTGCTTGATGTTGGGGTAGCTCCCAATGGTTAAAGTTGAGCGAATGGAAGTGTGAGTTAGGCGCATCAATGGTTTCCGTAACCTCCCAAAACCTAACCTTGCTCTGATGTAAGTTAAGGAGTCAGGTTAGCCACATTTCTATCTTGCTTGTTTAGAGATAATGTGGCGCAATGTGGCGATCGCGAATTTAGCAGACGGCGGTTACAGACAGAAATATTATAAACGACGGATTGATCCTATGGAAACATCAAGTGACGAGGAATTTTTTCAAGATACAGATTTACGAAAGTGACATTTTTTGATATTTTGGATTTATTGGAACCATCCCTTGAAAGGAGTACCGAAAGGCAAGTTTCTTTTTCGAAAATACCTGTAAATCAGAGTGGGTATATATCCGTGAAGAACCGAAAGTTCCTTGTGTAGCCGTGATGGACAACAGCCTACTTAGTATTATATTAGCTTAATGAAATGAATTTTAATTAAGTAGTATTTTTATGCTACCGGCATTGAGCTAGATGCGAGTATTCTCTGAAAATGGCCTTTCTACCTGATGCCTATCTTTGAAAAGGGTCATGACACCTGAAATATGCGTCTGTCATATCGAAATAAAGCTTATTATTATTATTAAATATAAATACACTTCCCTATATTTCGGCTAATAGCATGATATACTTATTACACATAAAAAATCTATTTTTTCTTTCTTACACAACCGCAGAGTAAGTTTTTCAACCAATTAGGCCCACCCCAAATGCTGCTAAAAGAGAATTTTCAATTATTATCATCACGATTGATATCATGCATGTCCGCTAATTACAGTTCTTATTATCATCATTTTAAATATTAAATTGTCATTATTGACTTTATCAATGCGGGTGCTATAATAAACATAGGCTAAGTCTATTTATAGGCCCAATTCTAAGCCATTTATAAATAGAGATCCATCATCTTGCCACATCAATGCACCAGTAATAGACTGCAGCCTTCTTCTTTGTAGGTCACATGCGTTGGATCCCAGTATTCAATTATGTACTGCTTTGAGGTATTATGCACAGGGTGGATTTTTGCCTGTTATAGGCGATCTACATGGAATATCTGATCGTTCGGCAAGCAACGCCATACATCTGGTGTCGAAGATTATTTGCGAAAAAATATCCAATTTCATCAATTGGCCAGATGAACAAGAAATTAGAGCATCAAAGCAAAAATTTTATGAAGTGACCCATGGAATTCCTAAAATTATGGGCGCTATTGATGGGACTCATATTCCTCTTCTAGGTCCATGTTTACCATCCAATGAAAAAGTTTTCGTCAATCGAAAGGGATATCATTCCATAAATACTCAAATCTTGTGCTCTCATAATTTGAAAATTTTTGATATTGACGCTCGCTGGCCTGGATCTACGCATGATTCGTCTATCCTACACAATTCTCACGTTTCTTTTCAATTTGAAAATAGTCTGAATGATACGTGGATTCTAGGAGATTCCGGCTATCCACTTACTAGGTGGCTGCTGACTCCTGTGAGGAATCCTACAACTCAAGCTGAAGAGAGATTTAACTCTGTACACATGCATGCCCGTTCTTGTGTTGAAAGATGTAATGGACTGTTGAAAATGCGTTTTAGGTGTCTTACCAAAACAATTATGTTTCGTCCTGAACGTGCATCACGCATAATTATGGCATGTGCGGCTTTGCACAATTTCGCATTGAAACACCGCATCCCTCCCCCTGAACAACCATTTGAACTTGGTTATGTTGACACATTCAACACCTATGACCATGAAATGGCGTTGGGTAATTCTGCTGTCAGCATGCGACAAAATTTAATCCAAAATTTGTATAGATAGTTATGTGAAAACTCTCAATTTTTATTGCCACATTGAACTGAGGGGTGTATGTCTATAAGCAATATATATTATCATGCAATATTTATAAGCAATATATATTATCATGCAACATTCTTTTTCCAGTGTTGCTGAAAGTGATAGTGAAAGTAATAGGGTCTAATGAAATGCAGTAGCCTATACCGGACACCAGGTGCGTTATTGCAGTCTTAAATTGCGGTTCCTATCGCTTTTTATACAAAGCCAAAAAGATAAAAGTCTGCTCAATTACAAAACATTTGAAATCAATTGATTAATCTGCCAATTTGGTTTTAAGGCGCTTTTGTTCAAAAATTCCACATAATTTAAGAGACAGACAGATATTACATATACAGTACCGGAACAGCATGACACAACGCGATCTCTAAAAGTTAAATGGTTTCTGAAGCAAGCTCCAACACATCTGGTCTTTGATTGATTTCTTGTAGTAATCTTAGTCTCTTTTCAAAATACCACTTTTGATTGGCAACATTTTCACGCATTATCTCGTTTCTTGCTTTTTCTATCTGAACCATTTCTTTATAGAAATCCGAGGATGACATCTCATCCGAAGATTTCTTATTAACTCTTCTGTTTCCACCAATCTGTTGAGATCGAATAGTCACAGGCGTTGAACTTGTAGGCAAGCCGACTACGTCTTCCTCAGTGACTTCGGAAATAGACTCTAAGAATGATGTAGATTCATGCGTTGTTCCGGTCGCGACCCCGCCTTCAATGCCTGAAAATAGAAATGTGATATCATATTTTTGGCTATTCGTTTACGGTTGCAGTGATTTGAGGATTATTTTGCTCAAACTGCATCATTAAGTACGCTTATTCGACTTGTTTACTTTTCTATGGAAATGTTGATGAGGAGATATAGCCCTAAGCTTGCTAGTAATCAGTTAATGAGTATTGACGATCGCCTGGTGCAATTCAAGAAAGCTGTCATGCACGCACATGTGCTGTGAGCTGGGTTACAAATGGAAAAAAACGTACTTAACAATATAAACTGCACCCATTTATGCAATTTATTGTTTAGTATAGGCAGCATTATTTCATGCCACTACCAGTTTCCAAAAACCCGCTACTACATTTTTCCTTAATTCTGAAAGCCAATTGCATCAAACCAAATGAAATCCTGTATATTGAATTTAAAAAATCCAGCCTAATAGAGGCCTACTCGAAAAATTCAATGACGATCAGTGCTGTAGGAGTGTGCATGTATATAAGATCGTGGGATTGGAAGAGAACTGATTAAGAGTGTAGCAAGCAATGAAATTCTCAGGTCAATCTATTCTACAGTTAGGCAATGATAATAATCTATTTAACCTGAACAGACAAAGCTTAGGGCTGCATGCACCATCCATACTTAGCCAACACTTTATATTTACTGGAAGTGCTGCTTAACCCGCATGTGATCGCTACCGCTGAAAATTGCTACGCTTAGTGTCACAGCGGACATTTTTGACCAAATGTAAATTTTGACACTTTATGTCAGAAAAATCTGCTCATGAGCAAGACTACACCAAATGAAATTCTTTGATGAAATCAAATGTCATCTATCTAATAGTCTCTACAAGATCAGCACTGCATGTGTGAGGAAGCCCAGTTCACACAAAAATATAGGCCTAGGCCTACATGCTCGCGTGGTCCCAGATGAATTAAAAGATATCAGTCTTTCCTGCAGCATTGATTACAAATTTTAGCTTGGATAGTCTTGAGTACGAAATTTCGCATAACAATCGCAGCATCTTAGAAAACACTTTTTCTGATCACTGGAATCGCATCTTGCACATGCAACACGCCTCCTGGCCTTATGTGAAGTCAGCTTGCGAAGCCACATTCTTGCTGGGTGAACGCCGATCAGGCAAAAATAGAATTTTCAAGAGCAGATACAATCGACGTCGATGCTCGATACAATTTTGATGCGTTCCAAATGGGTTCTAAAATTGAACACATCCTTCCAAGCACTCAAATGAAAACTGTTGAAGAAAAACAGATCATGCCATCAACGACACTTGATCCTTGTACTGCGACAGCGTCTCCTTCCGCTTGATTATGCAAGTATTCATTGGCATTTGATTTCCTTTTCCCTGGAGAATGATCTGCATGTAACTCAACTTTTCGGCGAGTCGTGGATCTACAAACTCATTTTTTCCGCAATGCCGACATCCAGGTAAGCCTACAGGCGTCTGAACCGTGGCTGACAAATCAATCGATAGGTGTGCTAATTTGTCCACAGAAAGTCTCCGCGAGCGTCTCAAATCGCAAACATCAGCATGTCAGCTTGAATAGACTCAAGCTTTTCGCTTCGTTGTAGCTTTGACTCATCAGCACATTCCCTTGCTGTAGGCCTCAGAAGTTCATATACAGAAGTATAGCAAGACCAGGTGAAGAGTTGCACTTTTCGGACACCTTCCGCTGAAGCTTTGTCATGGAAGACTTCTTTCACCTCATCACTGAATGTCCATTCACCGATGTCTTCCTACCGAGCAAGATTTTCGATGTGGCTGCTCTATCATCTTCAGAAAACAACTGATCTTCATCGCTATCACCATACAAATCAGCGTCCTTCGGAAGATTCTCACACTGTGGAATTATGAAGGTCATCCTCTTCAAATGTGCAGATCTCTTCAAATGTGCAAATCAGAATTCTGCAAGAGTCTTGACTGCTCTTTAAAGTAGTCCCAACGTATTGACTGTTATTGAAAGTCAAGATTTACGTTATGTCAGTGTCACTATTTTAGGCCAGGAGCTTGACCTACTCATTGATACGGGAGCAACCATTTCCATTTTAAACGCGAAACTTGCCGACAAGTTTGGTTGGCCTTGTTTGATTGACAATACTTCAAGAACGGTAACTGTAGCTGACGGGAGGGCCATAAAATTGAGGCAGTCGCTAGAGACGGCTATTACTGTGAACAATAAAACATTGAATGTGCCCTTTTATTTAGCAAATATTTCTATTGACGGACTGCTTGGGATTGATGTACTTACCAGATTACCATTCTCAATGATTCTTTGTGGTAAGGAAATATTTTCCGTATTGCAAACCCCCGAGGGTTTGATATCGAAGTTCAATATTTTTGATAGGGACCTGAAGGACAGCGTTTTATCAGGTGTAGAGATTCATGAGGTCATACACACCCCTAATGAAAAACCTGTTCGTTCCGCTATAAGGCGCTATTCCAAGTCCGATACCTCATTTATTAAGGATAAAATCAAAGAGCTTTACGATTCCGGAGTTATTGAAGTTTCATAGTCCTTGGAGATCTTGTCCCGTAGTAGTCGATAAATCCGATGGAGGCAAGACTTACTATTAATTACAAACCTGTTAACGCGCAAACTACTTTCAATGCATTTCCCGTGCCAAGCATTGAAGACTTAGCTAGACTTTCCGATGCAAAATTTTTCAGTAAAATAGATTTTACACAATTTTATCATCAGACACCTCTCGTAAAGTCTGATCGTCCTAAAACAGCGTTTTTTGCTGACGGCCAATTATGGCAATATACAAGGCTACCTTTTGGATTAAAAAACGCAGTCGCTGCTTGTTCCCGAGTTATGCATATCATATTTAAAGATGTACCCAACTGTTTGGTATATCTTGATGATCTATTAATCTACGGGACATCAAAAGACATACATGATCGTACTCTTAATCAGGTTCCAGCCTTGGTTCAAGATAAGGGATTAAGTCTCAATCGCGAAAAATGCTCTTTTGGATTAGACAAAATCGATTTTCTTGGGGTATCCATCGAAAATGGAACCATAAAACCAAGTCAGGATCGTCTGACATCGCTGATCGAATTTCCTTTGCCAGGAGATTTTAAATCCCCAGAGGTTCCTAGGTCTCGTGACATATTTCTCCAAGTATGTACAGCGTTTTACCGACACTGTCAAACCATTACTAGACATGAAAAACGTACTGCAGAATGATAGAAAGCAGAATCCGATCATTGATTACTGGCCACAGAATGTTTTGTCTGCATTCCGTGTCGTTAAAACAGATATAGCTGATTCTATACTTGTAATTCCAGACCCAAATGACGAACTGATTCTCCGTACAGATGCTTCAAACACCAATATCGCAGCAGTCCTACAAACGTCTACAGGTCAACCAGTTTCTTTTTTATCTCGAATATTGACTCCAGCTGAGCGTAATTGTGATATAGTGGAGAGGGAGGCCTTAGCTGTCTACTGGGGAATAACCCGATCTCGTATGTTATTGCTAAACCGAAAATTTAGAGTAATTTCGGACCACAAACCACTTCAGTTCCTCTTTAATGCAGAAAAAGTTAGTTCTAAAATACTCCGCTGGCGTCTGGCGCTTCAGGAGTATAATTTCGATGCAACATTTTGCCCAGGCACAGAAAACATAGTTGCAGATTGCTTTTCTCGTTTGTTCATGCTGAACTATGCTCCTGATTCAATTGACATCAGTTATCTCTAATGCGCAGTTTTGCTGCCGAAAGTAGCAAATGTCAGTCGCTCTTGCTAACAAACGTCTGTCGAACAAACCTGATAATGTGTCCTACGGTTTATGGTCGTAGTTACTAAAATCGTTACTACTGAAAGATAATGTTTTCTATTACAATAAGAAACAAATATTTGTACCTCATAATGTTCGAACTAAAGTGTTAACCCTGTGCCACGGTCTGCATCGAGGAATAACCTCTACACTAGCATGCATTCGCGAAAATTGCTTTTGGCCGGGCTACAGGAACGAGGCAGAAAATTTCGTTAAAAAATTGTAGAATATGCTCTTTTACAAAACCCACTTGTGTCGACTGCTAACCAGCCATACTTACTAAAGCCCCTATGGAAGTCGTAGCACTTGATTACATCGGCCCACTACTTGAATCGAAAGGTTACAAGTATATCCTTACCGCTATTGACATATTTTCTAGATATGCGTTTGCTTTTCCGGTCAGGGACTTGTCTACCGATACTTTGATATTAAAATGTAAAGAGCTATTTCTCTATTGCAGGTTTTCCAGATTGCATTCTTTCGAATAGATGTACACAATTCCTTAGTGAAACTTTCACAAATTTCATTAGCAAGTTTCAGATTCGTAAGTTATCCATCTAACGCGTATTCACCTCAAAGTAATGGTTGTTCAGAGCGTTTCAATGGAACGCTTCAAGCTAATATCAATGCATATTTGAGAGAAGTAGGATTATCACGATTTAACTGGGTTGCAGCTTTGCCTCGGCTCTTTTGAATTATAGAACTACTATTCATGTTAGTACGAACTGTCGTCCGGTTGATACTTTTTTTTGGTTTTAGAGTTTAGAGGGATAGAAGTCTCGGACAAATCCAAACAGAATGATCCCGATCTCCGTAACATAGCCATAACTAAAATGCGACAAATTTCACGTAAAAATGCTGACAAATCCAGTTCGTCTAACTGCAGTTTAGAAGTGGGACAGGAAGTTTCAGTGAGATTTCCTTATAGTGTTAAGTACGCTATTAAAGGTCGCCTCGGTAGGATAAGAAATATCATAAATCCTCGTACTGTCAAAGTTTCGTTTCTGACGATGATTCGTGTGTCACTACTGATACTTGCCGCATTAGTTTGGTTCCAGAGGGTACTGAGGCTTTAGATACCGTTGATGACCTTGCTTCACCATCTCCATCAACTTACAGCCTTCCAGCTTTCAAACAACCCGGCACCAATCGTCTTCGGAGGAAATAAACGGAAGCATCTCGGCACCGCAAGTTCACCTTCGCAGATCTACCCTGTCGCATCGACCTCCTCAAAGATACGGTATCGACGACCAACCAACCTTAACATGAAGTTTTCGTCGACGGGGACGGAGATGTGATATCTATGCCCATTGTTGTTGACCAGTGAGGTCTAACAACAATAGGCTATTGTGACTTCATTGACAAACTGCAGTTTATGCAACGAGATTGCATGAACAGTGATCGTTCATGAAACACTCATATTTAAAAGCGTGTTCGTTTCTGAACAATACACATTCTCTGGAACTTGTGATACAATGTGTTTTCCTTTGATGCTGTCTGACTAGAAGAGGCGTCAAGCAGAACTCGGCAGAGGCGCAGATTCGCAGTAAACATTGGGATCACATCATGCTGAGAAAGTATCATTTTTGGCCTTGATCCCTCCAGAATCCCGTTCTGGCTGCCTGCCTATGTTTGCAGTCAATGCCTCAGGTTTTCAAAATTTGCTGTATAATAGAATTAATCGCCCTAAATTTCAGATACTGATTTCTAGCGGTGATGGTCAGTGTCATCTACATCGGTTTGACCATCGACCACACAAGAAATAGTTGACCAAGAGTTTGAACAATAGTATCCCAAGAAACATTGATCATTCTGCCAAAATCTTGCTTAGCAATATCTTTTTATAAAACACTTAGATTTGGTTGAATAATTGAAAAAAATACTTTTGCACGCGTAGCGACGTAATGAATCATTTTTCTAATTTTTGATTTTCAAAATTATTGTGATTCGAGTGAATGTAAAAGCTAACATGTTAGCTCCTAGACATGTAACTGAACACCTCCGACTCCTAGCAATTTCCAAGTAATGGTTCTGCATGGCATAGGTGCTCTCAGTGACATATCATAGACTGACCGAAGAAATTCAGGTCAGTTACCTACTTTATTGCTATTTGTGAAATGTTACTTAATTACATACTTGACATTAAGTGGTATAAGCTTGATGACTGGTAATTGAAAAGATAGCATCGAAGCACAAATTATGCAAAGCTACAGTAAATGGCATTCTTAATTATAGACCACACCGCTCTTTGTAACGACTTCATGACATTTTTGAATTCAAATGTTTGAGACATTAGGTAATATATCGGAAAGGACATCTTGTTAACTGCACGGAATTCGCGATATATAACTGCCTACATTATCATCGTCGCAATGCTATAGCACAGTTTAAAGAAGGATTTGGAAAACATTTAGCTAAGTCATAAGAAAAAGTGAATTCAACTCAGTTTTAAAATCAAATTGTTGACACTTTGATTTTTGAAGTTTAATTAAAATAGTGTTCTGTATTTAGGTCCAGATCCGTCATTTTTATCACATTTTTATGATATATCATATAAACAGTATTTTGTTAAGACTATTGTCAAGTTAAAATGACAGTTAACTTGTATTGAATGCAAGTGATCGATAGTTATCTATTTTTGAAGTACGACCTTTCGATAAAAATGATTTGCAATCACGAAGATGCCGTCTGGAAAAACAACTTAATCATAGTGATAATCACAGTTGTGGAATTCTCGTAATTAAGTTGAATGTACTCTAAAATCCACCGAAAATTGAAATGCGACCTTTTGTGAAAAGTATGATGAAATTGGCGATAACGTTAATAATGTCTTCATCTGCACAGATTCTATGAAGTCGGTTCAATCCTCGGTAATGGGACATGCATGATTTCACTTACACACTCAGCTGCTGAAGGGGTTAGATTCAGCTAATCAGTTACGAAATGATGCAATCGAATGTCTGAATGAGAGTGTCATGTATTCATAACCGCAATCTGACGATGTCATAGCTCGAATACGTATTATAAATACCCTTTTACATTCCCGAAAAAATGACACTAGGATGTATTTCATCTCAACACATTCATGTAGACTAAACAGAAGCATAGCAATCCATTCCTGTTCTCGTTGATTGCAATAAACTATTCATCTCTATTGAAGAGGCGTGGCAGTCATTCACCAATGAAATTTAAAATTAAACAATTTCTCATTAAAAATGAAGTCTTGTTGGTATCATATGGACTCATTCTTATTCAAAATTGGATCTCTTTTGACAAGTTAAAAAAGAGATGTGTTTCGTTGCCATAAGGGAGACATGGGTTTATTTTCTGCTGTAGAAGAGAAAGTACTTGGCGTATAATTTACACACTCTTTATTCCCACATCAGAGCATCTCCATAATTATCTGTGCACAGCTATTTCAAATGTCTGTCATCTCAACTCCAACATGTAAAACAAACACGACACTTGTTGAAGTAGAAGTTGCCACCAAGTGGGAATACTCTTTCCATTCTGTGCCGAACTTGTGCGAATTCCTGCGCCTATATTTACCTATCCGATCGAACAACGTCAATCTCTGAACAAACAGATTTTGCTTCTAATAAAGTCTGCTGTGCTTTAACGTAAAGCTATGCACTCTTGCTTCTATTGTAGATCAAGAGAAGGGATAGTTTATCTCTGGTCGATGGTTCTTACCTCCATATTCTCAGTCTTTATTTGTTCTTTCGAACTGAAGTTGTATTTACTTCAGTGCAAAAACTTTAAAGTATGTTTAAAACACTGTTAGCGATGCTAAAGCGTTTGAGCATGGTATGAAGTTCAAATTTCTTTCAGACTGAAAATCTCGTCGATCCCTGTCGAATGATTTTTCGTAGGATTCGCAGGGGAAATGAAGTCATCAGTCTAGCGGAAGATAGAGAAGTCGGTCATAGATTTAATTGCTTAAAAATATTGCATTTATGTTGTAATAGAGATCAACAGATCTAGTACGATAGAATACGAGCAGAATGGATTGCGGAATAGCGAGAGGAAAGTTGGAAAAATAATGGCACTGCGTGTATCGTCGAAGATGTTCCAAGATGATGAGTTGAATTGGGGACGGATTGTTGCATTCCTTGTGCTCTCCGGAAAGCTCTCGAAGAAAAGGTGTGCTGGGATCGGGTGCGATACTCAAGTGATTCTGGTAGCATCAAGCGCCAAGCTTGTCACTATTTTACCTCATTGATCTTCAGTCGCTCAGAAAAATGGATTGCTGACAAAGGTGGATAGGCTCAGCTTCCGAAAAATATGAAAAGTGCGAATTGAAATAGATCAGAGAGAAGTATCTTTAGGACAGAATCATCTGTATGTGAGTTTCTAATCGGAGGCGCTCATAGTGTGATGCCATTGGTATATGCACAACTTTTGTTGAATAGAGCTAGATAATCGAATACGAAAATGTTCGATTATTCTCTGAATTGGTAACCTATTGAGTTTTGTTGGCAGAGCCTGAAGAATTGACGAAGTAACTTTCTGTGAATGAAATGCATTCCGAAGTTGATTTCATTAAATTCTATCACCCATTTCGAAGTATGCTACTTTTCTTTAATTTTAAATGTTCAATAAACATGGCAATCGTCTGAAAAAAGTAAGTGCACAATACCAGATACTTGTACAGGAAGAATAGTACTTAAAGTCACATGAGATGCACTAAATTGCACAAAATTGCTCAAAAGAAGAACTATTTTGAATAATAAAACATGCGTGGTCATGGATGTCTCAAGATATTTCTTCACTGTAGCTTCGATATCAAATTTGCTATTCTCAACCAATAAGGGTAACTGAAACGATCAAATTTAAGTATGCGATAAATTGCTCCCATGTCTGGAAATAAAGTGGATGTGTCGGCGGACAGCAGATTCTCGGGACGAAATTTTACTGCAGGTTTCGTTTAGTATAGTTGTGATACAGCGTATCGAATCTTCACCGATGCTCGACCATTTTTGGGACTATTAATTGAATTTCCATTTAGTTTGAACTTAATAAGCATTCGCTTGTTTGCTTTCACGACCAATTTGTTACTGATGTCTGTCAGCTATGAATAAAATTTACAATATGAAGGTATTTGGAAGGTATTTGTTTAAGTACATCCTGCAAGTTAATAAACCGGTATATTGCAAGTAAATGTTGTAATCCAGTACGCATGTTTATATATGAATAATTTAATTGTGTGAAGTTTTAAGTTGTCGAAATAAGTGAAAAAATGGATGTGAATTGTCCGAGTATAATCAGTGAAATCACAATGGCTGTATTTAGAAGCTAGGTATTTATGATTATTACAGTACGACATGGTTTAAGATGCTTTGGTGGACAATCGATCCCCGCTACTTGCCTCAATGTCGGCGGTCACAATTGTGACGAGTTATGTATTCATTGATTATAATTGCTATGACAGTTGATGTGTGATGTGTGGTGACGAGGGCTTGATCCTGTCAATTGACACAGTCGCATAAGTGGCTCGTAGCCCGGTTGGTTAGAGCACAGGTCCAGTTAACCTTGGTCGTGGGTTCGAATCCTATCAGCCGCACATCTATTGCATGGCAATTTGATCTATCGTTTATTCATTCATTGTTGTTAATGAGCTTTCACCTGATTTTTGACTGAGATGGACAGTTTTTATCGATGTTGTTGGTGACAGCAATCGAGTGGGATTCTCTGTCCCGAACCTCTTCATGGCCTTTATAATTTTTAAGATTTTGACATTACATTGAGACTGCATCAAGTCAGCAAACCAGATTCCAAAACATTTGCTTATACCTTGATCTCACGGTTATCTAATACTATATCCACCAAGCATGTATCTGTAACTCAGATGCACCCTGCTCATTCATTATTCGAATAAACATCTAGTTGCGCTTCCGCTACGCATGATCCAAGGAAACAAAGTTCCTATTGAAAATAGGGCTTATTGGGCCATCAAGTGGGAGAGAGAGAGAGATCTATCGACAAAACATAACAAAATATTTTGTGTTTTTCAGCTAGAAACTATAGATTTCCAACCGACTTCACGACTATGCTGAAAATTCGCAGGTGATATTGAATTGAAGAATTTAAATATACATTTTCGATGCATATGCAGACTTTAATGGCATAATGACATTGGCAAGTTCTAATTCAAGTGGTGCAGATATTATAGATAGCTCCTATCGCCTGTGTAAATTAGTTAGATGCAACGAAAGCCGCTGAACAAAGCAATGTACTAAATGATCATTAAATGAAAAGTGAAAACTTTCGGAAAAGAAAAGAAAGTGAGTGCAGTTGAGTTGAAGAAAAATGTGAAAATAAAAAATGGATTTTATTAGCGGACATGTCCTTCCTTAAGAAGAGTAGGACATTAATTAAAAGTATTTTATAACCACGGTATTAGCATTATTTATATACTGCCTGACAAAAAAAGTGAACCCCTATCATTACCAATCAATGGCAGCTGTTAATTTCTATGTCTGTATTACTACCAAGCCAATTTCTATGTGCCCTCTGTAGCATAACCATGTGAAAATGTCGTTCATCCTTTTACACAGGACCAACGTTTGGATAAGTTTAAACGTTGTATAATTGCAAAAATTGCTGTCTTTTCAACATAAGTCGTAACTGCATGATGAAACACGAAGATGAATTTGCAAAATGTGTAGCTATTGGAATGATTCGCTATGGACATAGCGCATGCGCAATGTTTGTAAAGAATTGGATTTATCGCATATAGGCTAGCTGTTAAGAATTGGTGGCCACGTTGGTGTGAAGAAAGAAAAGTTGCAAGACAGGAAGAAACTGAAAGACCAGAGAAAATAAATGAAGTCGCATACCGAAAGCTGATAATTGCTGCAGTGAAGAAAGATCGGTATCAGAGCGGTTCGCATCTAGCAAAAGGCTGGAAATCTGCTGCTGGTATCAACTGTTGCGTTAGAGCTGCATATCGACGTTTAGCAGAAGTGGGATTTAAATCTTACAGACATGCTGTGTACTCCACTCAATAACTTCTTGAATTTAACGAATTTATACGATCGCTTTCCCTTCAGGACCTGGTCTCGAACGTAAAGCAAAAAGAGTAGAATGGTGTGAGTGACATTCTAAAAGTAGCGCTGATGAATTGGCATCGCGTGATGTGGACGAGTAGCCACGGTTCACCCTAGATTTCTACGACGGAAGAGTTTATGCTCACCGACGGTTTGGTGAGAGATATGCAGCCTGTTGCATTTTGGAGCATGATCGATTTAGCGGTGGTACCGTCAGGATTTCGGCCGGCTTTTGGCAAGATGGACGAGTCAAGGCTGCCATTGTCATCAAGGCACCTTGGATGGCTAATGTTATCTCCAGAGATAGTGTTGTCTGCGGAGATCGTGACTCCTTTTGTTATTCCAACAGTGTAGGGGCACCATCTCATCATACAATATAACAATGCGCATCTGCACACCACAGTCAGGTGACAACAGCTCAGCAATTGAGTAACTCTTGTGGCCTTCACGTTCTCCTGATCTTTCAACAATCGAGCATTTTTTCAAAAACTCGAATCCAAATTCTAACAACTTTCCAAAATATTGGTTGAAGAGCAATGGGAATACATTGAGCAAGACCGAATGGATGAACTCTATGAACAGTAGAATTTGAGTATGCATTTAAACTAGGTCGGTCATACAGGCTGCCAGATATGTGTGAAATAAATTTTCATCATTTAAAGTTACGGCTTTGATGCTTTTCACTAATGAAAATAATTACCTTGATTATCTTGACCGACCAGACTATCAGATGCCGGGTTGGCATCGCTGATCACAGCATTTCTTCTATTTGTCTCTCGATCGTGCTATTCTTCTCCATGTTGGTCCAAACGTTCTCGTGAGGTCGTCTTCCCATCTTCTCGGGGGCCTTCTTGTTGGTCTTCTCTGTTCTCGTGGGTACCAATGAAAATAATGGTCCATGTAATTCTAGTTGTTAAGATTTTTTTTGTCATGCAGTATATTTTGGTCAGATAAGAAGCAACAGTGCCTTCCTCGGACGATGTGTCATCTTATCTGGCCAAAATATAAACAACGGAGAAAAAGACGTATTTTAGTGGCAATGAAATATCTCCAAAGTAAGATCCAAAGTGGAGATGAGTATCTCCATCTCTGTAAGTGTCAGTGAAAAAGCAGGCTGTATACCCTGTACTTCAATCGCACAATGCTCTGCTGGGTGAAATTAAAAACACCTCGAAAGTCGTATCTTTAAATAAAGAGTTGTTTTCTAATGGACTGTAGTTCTACACTTAGGCTTTGCCCATAAGAATCAAGTACTGACACCTACTTGCTTTCCTCGGCTAATACTGTGCTTATCATTTGTTTGATGCAAAAATTTTAGTTGACACATTTCAGTTGACATTGTACAGAGAGAGAGAAAGAAACGTCATTAATTGATTGATTATTGTCTAGATTTAATGATTTGATGATTTACTAATTATAATGTCGCTGGCAAGTTCGTCAATTTTCTTCATGATACTAAGGATGTAATTTTATGAATGAAAGCACTGAAGTAAATAATTAGTCTAGGTTCATCTCGAAGTTATGTCGTATAACCTATATAGTAAGAACATGTAAATCGAAAGTTTTTTCATGTGTCTGTATAAATTATCGCTTGAACTAGCTTCAGCATCGATAAGAAAAGAAATGTCAAGCATTTCTCTGTGTGTTTCTATCTTGTGCTATGATAAGTTATCCGAGTGTAGAGGTCGTGTGTAGACAAAATTTGATCAGAGCGTGTTGGAAAGAAAAACATTATCTGTAGATATTTCTGATAACAAATTATTAATGTCGAAGCAATTTCAAGAAGAGAAGTGATAAGGCTGAAGGAATTCTTCTCTTAACGATAACGATGTTGAAATATCAAGTATCCATGAATAATGATCACAATAGGGAATGTCAATCAATTGTAGGACAATGCAATATTCATTTTTAATTCAAGGTTACATTTCGTTTTTTCAATGCGATGTGTTCCTTCTCACTTGGAGTAAGCAGACGTAGACGTGACCTCGCCCATGCAGTCCTCCCTCATTTCATCCAGCTCCATCAACCCCAGTCACGCTCTCGCGGCAGCAACATCATCCAAGCGAAGTGCCCACGTATCACATTGCTCAGAGGCCAGGATCACCATCATCCGGCTCACAGTAGAGACTTATGTAGGATAGGCGGAAGACGCCATTCCCAACATCAAACCTACCACCACTTGTAGCGCAGTTCCAACACCTCGTTCGGACTAGCAGTAGGCCTAAAGAACGTTTTCCAATATTTGGCTTTGACTCTCCAATGGGGTAGCGCATCGCTCTGGTCAAAGCACTTCCTTTTTCTACTTTTATTACAACCATCAACGTAATTTGTCAATATATATATTATTAGAACCAATTCAGATAGAATGATTTCAATTCGCATAGCAGCTGCCATTAAGCTTACCAATATACCGTGTTTCTTCAAATGTAAGCCGCGGTCACAGCTGAAAAATGTCGTTCTTGATTTTTGTTTTGCTTCGTTCTTGCTTCACACATCTTTTTAACGAGAGGAAGAGATACATGTATATTCAATTGAAGATCACAATGCAATTATGAAATAGCAAATCAAATTACACGCAAATTGTCTAAGTTAGCTAGCTCAAAGCTACTATGGGTGAGATAACTAGCAACAGCTTTACAATTATGTCATGTTTATAATGCAAAATGATAGAATATCAGGTCCTAGTCCATACATTTTGCTGGTGAAACATTGCGCACACCCTGCAGATGTTGACTAAATTATCGTTCGGCACTTGCGATAATAATCCATGTGTATGGTGTAATGTAATACAGTTGGTGATCGCAATATGACAAACAGAAATCTGCCTTCTGAATAAAAAAACAACAATCTTGGAAAACTGAAACTTAAATGCAGACTCTATAAAATGCGCTTCAGCAAATGAATACTGTGATTCATTTGGTGAAATAAAATTCATCAAAAAAAAGCCTTGAAAATAATTTTCGCTAATATGTGCAAAGAAACTATCGAATGCTTCAGGAATTGTAATCAAATAGCACATTACCATTTATCAAATTGTCTTGTCAAATTAACTCACAATTAATGACTATTCCTTACTTTTTTACAGGCATGGAACTATGCGACATCTGGATTTGCTTCGACGTCCTATGCTGCACGGCATCTATTCTTCATCTCGTGGCCATCGCAATTGATCGATATTGGGCCGTCACAAACGTGGATTACATTCGCCGCCGGACAGCTCGTCGTATCATAATGATGATATTAACTGTGTGGGTTATTTCCATTATTATATCCATACCTGCTCGCTTCTATCCTGGTCGGTCAGAAATTGAGTGGGACAAAGTACGTGTACAGGGTGACTGTGGAATATATCAGGGCTACGCCTTTACAATATTTTCCAACATCGGAGCGTTCTATCTGCCAATGGTCTTCATGTTGGGCATCTACATTCGAATCTACCAGACTGCTAAAAAACGAATCCGTCGGAAAGCTTTCAACAAGCACAAAAAAGCGAAATCTTCGAAACCCTTCCTACAACAGCAAGGAGATGGTGGACTGAATATGAAGTCAAAAGCAGCCCGTCATCATACAGCCAATGGCTGTGAAGTGAGTTTGGGCACTCCGGACCCACCGGACAGTAACAAGAGTGTCGACGTGGAGCTTCGGGACACTGCGGCAACATTAGTGTCCGATCATAATTTGACCCAGTCAGCGCCAAGTTCTACAGACCTTCGCAATCAACGCTACTCAATCCATCGAGGTGGCGGACCACCACCCCCAGACCTTGTTCTCCCTCCTCGTCCGACAGTCAGCATCACTGCGGCTGATGGCAATACTTTGCAGTTATCGACAAGTGACGGAGAGGATGAGACTAGCTCTCCAACTTCTGGGTCTCTACCTTTGCCTCCAGATGATATTGAAGAAAATCATCATAGTCGACTGCTTGCCACAACAGCCTTCACCAAGTCCGCTGATGGCGGTGTAGACACTCCTAAGCCGCCGACCAATCATACATCGATTGACATGGAGCGCAATGCAACAGGTGGTGCTAAGGGGGGAACACACGGGAAAGGATTTCACTTCAAGACTCCCCCATCTCCATTCCGGAAGAGGAAAGTCATCCTAACTGATCGTGATCAAGGAGGGGGTGACGACAACAGTCTAGATGGGGATGAGAACTCACAGGTAGGAAGGCCGAGGGGGATTCGTTCCTTGGAGGCTATGAAAGAACGTTTAGAGCATAAACGGGAGCGTAAAGCAGCCCGAACTCTCGCTATCATTACGGGATGCTTTTTACTATGTTGGATGCCTTTTTTCATCAATGCACTGTGTATGCCCTTTGTTCAAAAGCCAATCCTACCAGGCATTTGGTTTTCAATGGCTCTTTGGCTGGGCTATTTCAATTCACTGCTGAACCCTGTCATCTATACAATTTTCTCCCCTGACTTTCGTGCCGCGTTTCGAAAGATTCTTTTCGGTCGCTACCATCGGCACAAAATCCGGAGATGAGTAGGAACCGAGCCATATTGCATCTCAATTGGTCCACCATATCCCCATCCCATGTTCGACGTTAGGTCCTGATCGCCGCCTTCGCCCGTTTCTGCAAGAAATTAACAACTCGTAAATCTATTTTTGCTAAAGGGCGAGAAACGTTCCACGACATTACATCTTTATCTATGCATGCAAACCCCTTCCTAATGTTGATTTATATATGCGAGCATCAATTCATTCAAGAAAATATCTAACCATGTTATAAGACAGATATAAAATTTTACAATTTTGACCTCACATGCCGCATACGAGGTGATATACCTACAGGTCCACTGATTTCAAAAACATTTTCACGAAACTATCACTCTATAGAATCGTCAATTCTTAATCAAGCAATTTGCATGTAAATGAATGATCACTATCTAGAGAAGATGACATGAAACATGCAGTGCAATATCAAAACATGAGAGTTATACAAAGAAAGCAGGTGAATCTTCGTTTCAATATCTACAATATTCTCAATTGATAAGAAAAATCTTTTGCTATAACTGAATAACTGATCAAGTATAAAAGTCGTCTCGCTGAATCTCAAGTTGTAGAATAGAACTATGCTGTGGCACATGGTTCGATGACGCACACACAAAGGCACTGTATCTGTGATTTCAATGTTTTATGACCTTAATAAAAACGCATGGTCGTGATGACACACTTATGAACATTTTCATACATAAAATTATTGGTTGAAGATACTGCAATGTAATACGGTGTTGAATATTCATACTGAATAATATACGTCGGGAATCGTTAGATTTTCGAATCTACCATAGATTGCAATAAAGCTGTTTCCATGTCTATTTTGGAAATTTCAAGCACGAAGTACTAGAGCCAAACTCGACAAAGTCTTCTGATCGAAAGTTATTGAACATTGCCACTTGAGCTGATGGGTCCATGGCTATGGATCGCTGCTCATCACCTTCGGAATTAATGGCGGTATTTTCAGGTTTTAATAATAATAAGCTTGGGAACGAAAATTATGTTTTCAAGTCTGTCCACTTGCAACGTAATTGCTGGCACTTTATTGGGACTCTCAAATGTCAAAAATCCAATCAATAATCAATAACCAATCAGCGATCAGCTATTCAATACCTGAATACAGCTTCTATAGTTTGTTTCCACATTTAATTTGAGTGTCAGCAATTAAAGAGCATGTTGACGGGCATGTCATGTTTCATCAACCTACTGCCGAATAAATGCGGCCTATCCTGTTAGGGGAACGATGATTCACTAGTTAAATGTTCTAGTTCAAATTTGAAAATTGTTTCAATCTGCAAGCTAAGGTGCTGAGATAAAATTACCACAAAATAATTGGTACAAATCACAGATATTTCAAATTGTCAGATTTTTATTAAGTTGATATGGACCTGTAAATACTTTTATGCATGAATATCAAAAATCATCATTCTCATCAATGTAGTCTACTAACAAATGAATGAATTTACATAACTTGATTCGCTGAAATCACATTTTTATGCTCGTTGCCAGAAATATACCTCAACTAGTCGAAATATACTGAATTCGCTCGATTTTTACACGAAGGGGAGTATTATGTATATTTTTAGGACATGTTTATATCACTCTGCCAGTTCCCAATTATGTACATTTGTGAAAAATAAATCCTTTTTGCTACAATGGATGATTCGACAGCATATCGGGTTTAAGTACTGATAAATTTATTCGCTGTGTAATCTGTATTATTATCTATATTGTTATTATCATCATTGATGTTTGATGTTGTTATTGTGTTGTGATTTCATTTTTGGCATTTGCATAATATTGAGAAGTTTACTTTTTGTTGAGACTATTTTTGTTTCAATAAACATGATTGAATTATTTGTTCTGTTACTAATACAGCAGGAAAAAATACAAGTAGTACAAGAATCAAGATTACATGGTGAAATGCAAAACATTTTAATAAATAGGAATTTGAATGCTGGACATTGTATCTTCGTTAATATTATGCATATGTTGATGCTAATACTCGTAGAAGCAAGTTTAAGTCATTTTTGATCATCATCATTGACCAACAGCACGAAAGTTTCAATGAAATAATTGCGGCGAACTACATAATCAATTAATCGATTATTGAAAAATGAACATTTAAAGTTGTAGAATCCCTTTGTAGATATTTAATTCATAATTGCTTTTGAAATATTTGACATTTGAAAACGATAGTTTCATGGCATCATTCGAGGATAACTTATGAGCTGTTTCAGACTTTCATTTGTTATTTAAACCTGAAATGAATTTCCACGCCTGAATAGGATATTTTTAAAGACTTTGTGTATGGAACGGTCCCAATAGTCTAATAAAAGTCAATGTGCTTAGAATATGACAAATGCACTTTTCAGTTGGGAATACGGGATCTCCTGATTTGGAACATTTCAGGATGCGCAATAGGGATTGCCACTGCAGAATGGCTGTTCAAAATTCGTTCCATTCTGTTTTGAATGTAAATCCGTAGATGAAACGATTTTCGACATGCAAAGCTTGTCAGGATGTGGTCCAGTGGTGTCCACCCCCCCACCACTCAATAAACTTCTACAGACAAGATGACGGCTAATATATTAGATATAGACAGCAGTTGAGTCGCTACTATCTCTTCTTGTTTGATGGATTTACTTTATTCCTAGTATATGTTCGCATCGATAGTTTCAATAATTGATATGATCAATAATTTGAATCGGTTCTTCCCTGATAATTCTTCTTTTGTATCTCACATAAATCTCTGGCTTGAGAACAGGACATTGACTTAACTAGAAATTATTCCGAACACAATTCCTTCAAAATGAGAAAGAACTACGGTAGCCCAAGTACTGTGAAGTATGCAATCAACGCTTAAAATGTAGTATGCAACGCATAGCTTTGCTTTGGTGCCTGAATGTCCGTCAGATCGCTGTATATGTAGTGGCTTCTTCTCTTGTCTTTGTCATACGGCTGCAGTTGCTGGATATTTAATTGCTTTTCCGATTGGACTACGTGGATACATAACGGTAGGAATTATGCTACTGCCACCTTTGTTGGAGTCACGGACTGGACACTGATCTTGATCTAATACAAAACTTACGTTTACGAAAGAGTTTGTAGAGAGTCTACAACAGGAGTTGATTCTTAAACAGCGATGAGTAAACCGCACGACCTCTCAAAATTTCCCTCTTTCTGATTCACGATAGGTCTAAGCCAATGAAGATAGACAAGCATTCGACATAATCTTACTAGATTGATGCCTATGTGTGCAATAACAGCAGTGGAGATACTACATAATTATATTTTTAAATAATTTAGATTATTACTAAGCAAAAATAAATGCCCATGTCACGACAGATTATTAAGCCCTAACAATTTCCGCTACAGGGTAGCTACTAGCCCCACTTTTTAAACACAACCATATTTAGATAGGCCCTACATTCCCCCGGCCATAAATTTCGATGACCCTCCGACCGGTTTTTCCAGCTATGTCGACCATCGACGACCTAGGACTGCAACATTGCAAGTGCATGAAAATTTGACGCAATATAAGCGATGTTGGTTGGAACCGTTGGCTGTTATATTGTACTGATATATTCATGCGATGGTCCCGATACCCATTTCAAAGGCACTTAACTTTTCTTCCAGCCGTTTGTTGAAAGCCCAGGATTCACACTAATACAGCACTGTAGATGTAATCAGCGAGTGTATAAGCTTTATTTTTATTTTGACTCGGATTTTCTTGCTCTTCCAGATGTTGTTTGCTTGGTCAGTTGGGTTGTTGCAACCGCCAGTCTAGAGTTGATTTCCTTCCATGATGTCACATCTTCATTACGGATTGAACCCAAATACTTAAAAGTTTCGACTGCTTCCAGTTGAAACCACCCACTACATGTAGAATATCTACGTCGCTCTCTTTATCATTTTGCACGTGAGTACTCACGTGTTGCACATGAGTTTGACGGTTCATCCAGACATTCTGTAACTGATGAAGGTCATTGACTGAAAGCACTTACCCATTTTGATAATACATTTCGAGCCCATCAAATTGTTTTCTTACTTGCTTCAATTATTATCAATATTGGCTCGATGGCACCTCCACTTCTCCATTTTGCTGACAACTGATGTAGGTTTTACAATTCTGGTCAATTAATAGATAATCAATTTGTCTCTTTGAGATTTCATCAGAGATTCTTCTTAAGAATTTGTGCTGGCCAAGAGTGTTCGTGACTACTAGATTGTTTAGTCTTGAGGATTCCACCAGTCGGATCCCACGCTCGTTCGACCACCTACGCGAAATTTCCCCATTGTTCCTCTCCAGTCATTGTATGCATAATCTCCAATCTTTGTGTTCCAGTCGCACAGAATGATTTTGATGTCTCTCTTTGGGATCTTGTCCAACGTATTTTTCAGGGTATCATAGAATTCATCTGCTTCTTCTTCGTTGCATTCTGATGTGGGGGCATACACTTGCACGATGGATAGGTTTGTAGGATGTGCATTCAGTCGGATTCGAATTACACGGCTTGATATTGGCTCACATTCCCTGACACTGTCGACAATTTCTTTGTGGACAAGAAACCCAACACCGTTCCTATGATGTTTCTCCTCGCCACTGAAGACACAGCTTGTGACCTTCGTCAGTGATGATTTCACCGGTATCTTTCCATCTCATCTCTACGATTGCCAATACTTGCCATCTGTATCTGTTCATTTCATACTTCATTTGGTTTAGTTTGCCTTCTTGTTGTAGGGTGCGAACGTTCCATGTACCAACTGAGAACTCCTCTTGCTTGTTTTGCCTGTAACCTGCTTGTTTTGCCAGTAACCAACTTTTCGATTCCACCCTGGTCACTAATGGAGGACGCGGCCGTTGTTGACCCGGGTCTCGACCGATCCGGCATCGTATAACTGATTGGTGTGCTCATCGTTGTGTTTCATTTGACAAAGAACTTGGTGGTGTCTATCTCCTTTTCAGGTATGGATGGCTGTTGGCTCGCAAGATCTCATCTGCTCTTTGGCAGGTCTTGTTCTTAGTCCTGCGTGGTGTCCACACACACGACTCACCCGAGTTGCCTCGATTGAGGAGCCTGTTTAGTCGCCGGCCACTGGACCCGTGGCAGGCAGTACTGGGTCATGTGGTACCAGTGGCAGACAAATGTCCGGCCTGACCGGACTATGCTATATAGAAATCGAGAAATCGAATGATGTCCATTGTCCAATGGTCAATGTTGACATGCTGCCAGCCTTAACTAGCAGGCTCCAGAAACACCGGCCTTCCCCGACCGGTCTTGACAGCATCGGCTGCCGGCCTAGCCCGGCCGTTTCCAACCCTGTTACATGCCTTGCATAACCACAATGCACATTCACAGTTTTGAATGACATGACGACCGCTACATTTATGCAAACGCCACATGTATTCAGCTCAAGTTATACACTGTCTATTTGTGGTTGGTTGTTCAACAGACCATTTTTCTTAAACTTGTTCCGTCTGTGTGCTGCGCAGAGAAAAATTGCCCTGTCCGCGTGTTTGGGTCTAGAGATGACTTTCCTCAATACTGATGGTCACGGCTAGAACTAGTCTCGAGGGGCAAGAAGATCAATTTTCCATTGAACAAAATGCAAAGTCAAGCATGAATTCTGACAAGCTGGGACATTGACACCACATGAAACTGGCAAAAGTCTGCAAATTTAGATCGTGATGAATCGAGCTGTGTGAGTAATATTTCCATTTGATGAATCTATCACGGAGAAAAATTGTGTGAAAGGTAATTACTTTTCACTTGACAGACCTGCCTGCAATCTGACCGATGAAGTTCTTGGGTCTGATAAGAGATACTTCTGCAATGCGCGCGCTTGGCCAATCACACTAGCCAAGGAGAAACGAATATCTACTTCACTTTCTATCGCTTGTTACAATTGCAAACAATAGCTATAGTGCGAGAGTTACTGACTCAATAACTCACTCAATAATGTAGTGATCCAGTATACATCTGAAAATTCAAAATGAGATTTGTCATTTTTATGATTATGATTGCACTTTTACGGCAGAATTTTCCATCATCAGGCAGAAATATGACATTTCTCATCATCGGTAGCTTGACCGATCTGCTGCTAAAGATAATGAAAACGTCATGACAACCGACATTATTGTCGCAGATGAAGTCTCTCCTGATCACAAAAATGATGCTCACTGAATTTACTCGTCTTGTAGGCACAACACGTGTCTGACCGAACGGTTGAAACTGCCATCAAGAAGCAGCTATTGTCTATTGTAGTCGCACTAGCTTGCTCAAGGCGTAAAGTCGGGTTTCTATATATAAGTCTATCGGTTGTACTCACAGAATTAAATCGTTTAATCGTGCCGCTTTGCTAGAAGTGCAAACTAATTCAAAATGATGGCACAAGCAGGAACATTCAATTTTGCGTGTTCAATGTTGAACTGGCTGGTCATTGTTCGATTGCTATGGTATTGTGTCAGCACATTCTGCCATTTCATTAGCGTTACATGTTCCAATGCTTCCATTCTAGTCAAACAGAAGAAGAGACGGCCTGGGGTCTGTTGCATAAAAGTTCAGGAGTTAGCAGCTGATATTAAAGAGTTGTGAACTGGGGTCTATTGCACAAAACTTTATTAGCTGATATTATGAGCTAATAAACATCCGCATGTAGATTTATAAGCTGACAATATTAGCTTGAGCTAAAAATACTTTTATCAGCTTCAGCTAAAGATAATTTTATTAGCTTGAACTAATGATATTAGTTCTGCAGAGGTCGTTGTATAAAAGACAAATAAAAGTATCAGCTATTAGAAATTACTAGCAAATCGCTGATAATCCTCAGAAGTAAAGAGACTCTCTTAAATTCAACATTTTCAACATTTAGCATCGCCATGTCTGACGACGAGAGCAGTGGCAGCGATTTTGACGACATTGGAAGACGTGAGTGAGTATTCAAAGAACGCATCAATTTTGACAACGAAGGCGACAGACAACAAAGAGAACGCTTTCGTGGAAAGGAAGAGTTTGTGAACTTCCTCTTAGACAGAATCGGCACTCAACTGGAGCACAAGACACTTCGAAACTACGCACTGTCTCTACGTCAGCAATTACTCTTGTGTCTACGTTTTTTGTCAGGAAATGGATTTTATCATCTGACTGGAGATTCGCATGGAATCCACAAGAGCCCTGTTTATAGAGTGAACAGGCGAGTCGTTCGCGCTATCAATGAAACTCTGTTCAACGAATTGGTACGTTTTCCTGAAAATATGGATTCAGTGAGACAAGAATTCTTTGACATGGCAGGAATGCCAAGCGTATGTGGATTGGTCGACGGATCACTTATGGCTATCAAAGCTCCTAGCGATAATGAACATCAATTCATCGATCGTCGTGGAAATCACTCAGTGAACGCCATCTTCGTGTGTGGACCAAGACTTGACTTTTTTTCTGTAGCGCCAAGTATCCGGGTAGTGTACATGATTCGCGTGTATTTCGAAACTCAGCTTTGTTTCAATTGTTTGAAACAAATTGGCGCCCTTTCCCATCTGCTGTTATTCTCGGTGATTCGGCATATCCAACCAAGAATTGGCTCATTCCACCGTTGTCGATCACAGTGACCGAGGCCGAACGACTGTTTAACTCATCGCATAAAAAACACGAGCAACTGTTGAGCGTGCATTCGGCGTACTGAAACAACGATTCACGGTTTTGAAAACCCCATCGCGAGTCAAAACGCCCGTATACGCATGTGAAATCGTCAAATGTTACGCAGCCCTCCATAATTTGTGTCTCAAATTTGATGGAATACAGGAAGACATACCAGCCCCTATAGTTCCGATCGAAGCTCCAGCTACAGACGTCGATCAAAGTGACGATAATAGTTTTGGACGACGTCAACAGCTCGTTTCATATTTTGATAACAGTGTTTGAGATGATCTTATTATTACTTCAAAAATAGTTTGTTTTAAAAATTGTGTTTTTACTATACAGTAAAGAAAAAGTTTTGCTCTACCAATTTATCCTTCTCTATTGAGTCACTAGACTACAACATGGTGGTAGGCCTATATGGTATAAGAATTTAACTTCGATTCCTGTAGGTAGGCCTACATCAGTACGGTAACATTTTTGTCATAGTGCAAGTGTAGTCTCTGTGCGTGATAATGAATACAATATTTTGTTGGATTTAACCGAGACTCAATAATTTCACTGCAAGCTATTATTGCGTCATTATATTTATTGTAATTATCATAGATTTATTGAACTACTCTTTTTTAAACTAAAAATGCAGTCGGTCAGTTCATGTAATGCAAATGAGCTTTCAAGAAAAAAACATCACAATAACAATTGTTGCATAGCCCTACATATGTTGCACTGCACCAGGATGAAGCCTATATCTAACGCTCATCAATATGTAGAAGAAAGAATTTATTCAACAAAAGTTTATTAAGAATAAATTACCGAAGATGCAATCAAATGTATTACAATTGAATCACAAATTTGTGTCCGCTGTGACGCGGTCGCGTACATACAAGAGTGCCGCATACAAAAATGTCTATAAAAACCACATTTAGGCCCCCTACGTCTATTGCTTCTGAGTACAAGAAGACACGTTTCTCAAAAACCACTGATACAAAAAAACTCCTGTACCGGTACAATATAAAAATCTCTAACATCGATCACCACATCTGTGTATAGAATTTATAAAACAAATCTTCAAAATAACAAATCAAATTACAAAATGCAGGATTATGCAAAATTATGATTTAATTAACAGAACCTGTATAGCAAACTTCAAAACTTCAACGTTTATTCAATGACCTCGTGGTCCAAGGACAAATCTCGCTCCAACTTAATGATTTCTAACTGCAATTTTCTAATTTGCAATCTTTCTTTCAACAGTTTGTTATTTGAAGCATTGGAGGGAGTGCACAACCTCTGCTTCTTCGGTGGGGGAAGGGGGATCAGGGCAGAGACAAGAGTGGATTGGTCAACATCAGTGAACTGATGAAATGAATTATCTAACAACAAAGTAGTAAATGACGTCGATGACTGAGGAGCTTGCGAGAAGCCAGCTGAGTTGAGAACATCGCCTGATTCGCCTCCCAGCGAGTTGGAAGGGGCAGACACAGATTCCTCCACCATCATTCTGTTGACGGTGGGGCTGACCAATGTTCGGTTCCTGATATTGGACCACACCGCATCTCTAAGATATGCGTAGGATTTGGCGCATCCATGAGTGTCCATTCTGAAAAACAATATTAAAACATGTAGTATTCAATAGTTTTGTAGCGATAGACTCAATTAACATTAGGCCCATTGTAGCGTGGGATATAGACGCACTATAGGGACATAGTTAAAATCGCTACTAAGTGACAGCTTTTTTCAAAAAAGGCCATTTTTAAAATGAGAACAAATTGATTTGATATTGATAAAAAACACCACGCATGAGGCCATGCCTGTAGCCCATGCAACAGTAAGTTTAGGCTATACTTGTTTGATAATAAGTGTGCATCACAAAAAATCAATAAGTCTACTGTCTCCTATGTTCTTATGTCCTAACAGTATCACATGCAGAATGAATCAATAAATGCCGAAATAATTTTCCTGTCACACAACACAATGTATAATCGTCAATCGATGCGAAATATGAAACAGGTATTTTAATACTAGAGAGCCGAGCTTCTAGTCACCGATTAAAATGTTGTATTTTCTTATACTTAATCAGTGACTAAAGTTAAACAGCGTTGGTGCATACGGCCGTTAGCTATCATCATCGTACTCAGAAACAAAATAAGAGATAACATACAGTTTTTGTAGGCCTATCAGTGCAACGGCGTGTAGGTTCACACTGTGCTCGTAGCCCACTGTAGAAGTGGACGTTTAGGGCCTAGACATTATGGATTATTACTTACGCTGGCTACCGCAACGGAGCTTGTTTATATAAATGGCTTAGGCTTAAGTACAGTATTGTACAAAGTAATAGATCAATTTTTTTGGAACTACAGATTGACATTTCGGTATAGCGGTTACTGGCCTACATTTACAACATATCCTCAACCACTGGATATAGGCCCCCTAGGCTGTATAGGCTACTGCATTGCTCATTTTCAGTAAGAAAAGTTAAGTGGAATGTAACATACGATGGTCCGATTTAACAAAACAACATTATAAAACTTGGATAAATCGCCATTTTTCTGATTGGTGTTCGTCTGAAAAAAACTTAATTTATTAAAAAAACATTGTACTAGTATAGATGAAACTGTCCAACGTGTATTGGGCCTTGTAATAGGCCTAGAGGAGAAATACTTACATGTTCTTTATGTCAGTCCAAGAGGTCAACTTTAACCTCCGCGCATCCTGTCTGTCATTGAAATTTCCAAAGATTATGTCCTTCCTGTTCTTCATCTCCGTCAAGAACACTATCTGTTGCTGCATCGAAAGCGGCATAGTGCGGAACACAAGGAACAGAGGAATAGATGGGGTGGGAGTGATAAAGATAAGATGGCTTCCAAGATTGGGCTTCACAACTTGTCCCCATATGAACGATGCGCCAGACGAAAAAGGAAAGCTTCACAGCCAATCAAAAAAGCGTTGTCAGGAGGAAATCCATTTAACTACTATCAATAGATACTAATGCGCGCGCGTAGGAACTGCTAAAGTTATGAGCTCAAAGCAGATGATTATTAGTCATCTATGCAACTGGATTTATCAGAACTAATATTTAGTAGCTGATAGCTCATAAGTTATTAGCTTTTAACTCATAAGATTTTATGCAATAGACCCCTGATAAATAATGGTCTACTAGAATTTGGTTGCATAAACTACTAATTTTTATCAGTTCATCCGCTGCTAAACGTTTATCAGCGGATAAGCGGAATTTCTGTCTGATGAGGTGCTATAATTAGGTTGACCTACTTAGACTGCAGTCGATTTGCTTACTAATACTGTCTGATAAAATTCTTTATGCAACAGACAATCTCTTAGTAGCTATTATTATTAGCTGCTAAACTTTTATGCAATAGACCCCTGTCTAATTCTGTGGTTTAACTAAATACTGAAAAATGGAACTCCTGTTGAATCGATATTGAGCTGATTCATAGAAGATCACAATTAACGCTGATCTGACGAGCTGTTATGGCCTGCCAGAAACTAAAACAATAGTAAGTTGCTGCACAAGTGACAATCGATTTCTGCACACGGTCAAAAGCGTGCATGCAAGAGGAATGGAACACTAGACCATAGATATCTGCAAGTTCACGTTCGTCGCATGAGTCTGGAATGCCCAATGTTTAATCACTGAAGGCCATCATCACTTAGGTACCGTTGTCATGACAACGCATGTCGAGGCCGGATCTTATTTCAATGTCCATGTCCGTTCTATTTCTTTATTATTACCACAGAGATCGATTCATTTACGCGCGGAATTCATTTGCGTGATCCAAACACGCAGACAATGCAATTTATCTCTGATGATTATTACAGACTGTCGGCTTTCTATGGTCACATCGATTTGGCAACTCGGAAAAGGCCTCAATACGGTTCAGAGGCAGTGTACTTTATATTTCGATTTTAACAAAGAACAATGAATTACGATAACTGTTCTTGTAAGCGATTTGCTGACACTTCTAATTCCGTCATGTGTGCATGCAAGTGAAATATCGTCACATTCTTTGTTCTTCGATTTCTCGGCCCTTGTATGCATATACACACTCAGAGTGTAACAATAGCCAAGAATGACCGAAATGCATCACACACACAGGCGATACGGAAGCCGTCTTGTCGGAATACAATAGCAGCAAGAAAACGAATAGAAGTTAAAAACGAATTGTCTATTTCACATTTGCCATCTGCTACGTAATACACAAAGTCAACAAACAAAACGTGTTGCACCTAAAAGAAATTCAGTGAGCATAATTTTTGTGATCAGGAGAGACTGTTTGTTTGTCTGCGACAATAATATCGGTTGTCATGACGTTTTCATTATCTTTAGGAGCAGACAGACGAATAAATGCAAACCGGCCGGACATCACAATAATAGACAAAGAAAAGAAGGAAGTCAAGTTAATAGACATCTCAATTCCAGAAGATAGAAACATTAAGAACAAAGAAAAGATTAAAAAATATCAAGACCTTCAGATCGAAGTGTAAAGACTATGGAAAGCGAAAGCTGAAGTCGCACCAATTGTCATCGGCGCGCTTAGAGCAATAACTCCAAAGTTGAAGGACTACCTCCGCAGACTACCAGGTAACCATGTAATTCACAAGCTTCAGAAAGTAGCGCTTCTCCTCCGAATGCATCTAGTTCTCCCAGAGACTTGGTAAGTCTCCGAGACTAGGTACATGTATGTATCACCGACCATAAGTGTCTAAGGAGCACAAAAAAAGGAGCAAATCGGTCAAGCTACCGGTAATGAAGAATGTCGTATTTCTGCCTGATGAATGAAAATTCTGCCCTAAAAGTGCAATCATAGTCATAAAAATGACAAATCTCATTTTGAATTTTCAAATGTATGCTGGATCACTGCGTTATTGAGTGTATGAAGCTCAGAAGTACATGGATCTACATAAACAAATAGGATTTTGCGATGTCAGAGGCTCTGTAACTCGCAAGACGACTGGAGGTACAAAAGAATAGTCGTGTTACTGATGGTGGGTGACAATCTACATATTTAAAATAATAAAAAGTTCGTGCACGAATTTATGAAGAAGACAATGTCAGTAGCTCTCGGACTACTAGGATAGGATCTAGAGTCTAGACGAACCCATACGCAAATGAATCAATCTCTATGGTCTGCTGTAACAACTTTCGTATTAAACCAACCTCAATGCATTTATCATATGAGGTGGCGCAGTGCAAATTGTAGAGAATTTTCTTCATTTCGTGACTTACAATGATGATTGACGAACAATCGAGTAGTCAATAACTTCGAAATTCCTTTGATCGGGAAACAATTGAGGACATCATGTAGAGAATCTTTTCAGATTGATCTGTCTTTCACATGCAAATATAATTGTAACTTTTCCTCAATTATTAGCATATGATTGAACATCACCTTTCATTCGGAAACTTTAATAATGTAAAACTGGATAATGAGTTTTTAGATAAAACAGACCTTATTGAGACATTACCAGGCAAAAGAAAGTGCATTGTATGAATTCTAATTACACACTGATGTTGTGAAATTCTACCCGACATCGATGGGTAGGTCGTTTCATTCAAATACAATAAATCAATTGCTATTAGAACAACAGAATTGATCTGAGTAAATTCTTCTAATTATAAAATTTAAAATTTCCATCAACCAAAACTGTAGAAAAGCTGAACAACTTCGTTGATGACCAATGACGATTTAAACCTTAGAGCACTTATTTCTTCCAACAAAAATATTTTCCCGATGAAGTTGACAAATAGGGTTAGTAGCTCACCGCAATCAGTTTATGAGATATTTTGATTACGCTAGGAAATGATCTTATTAGTAATAAATAATTCACAGCTATTACATGTTCGCTTAGGGAAGTACCACAAACCAATTATCTATATTTTGTAGCTTCACAATTACTTATAAGGTCGACTGCTCTAATGTTGATATATTTCAATGCTGGTTATTATTGTCATTGCAAGCCAAAAATGTACATAAATGCTGTTTTATCATTTTTTGATAGTCTTCAATTACATAGTTGCATGAATTTTCTTGTGGAATTACCTCTAAGTGTGAAGGAAGCAGTGGATATAGTCGCTAGAATTATTTGTTAAAAATTCAAATTTACTGGCTTCTTTATAGGTTTCGTCGACAGTCGTAGTAGGGTTCTTCAACGTCTGATAGACTAGTCGAAAAATCACTTGCTGGTCGTTCTGAATTACAAGGAACTGCATTATAGCCACTCGCTAATCCATATGTAGCATCAAATTGTGACTTAATGCCAAAAAGTATCTGTTCCAAATAATTGTCTTATTTCACAAAGCGGTGCTTGCAAATTCTTCACACAACTTTGATGTGCTCAAAATTTCAAAAACGAATTTCGAAAACGTCATGAACTAAACTTGTTTGCCCACCTCCTCAGGAAACACGCTTCAATGAGGAAGGCTACGATGACTAGTATTGATTTTAATGCTTGCGGAGTCAGAATCACAGGGCCGAAAAAATGGCATTAATGGCCAAGAGGGATAGCGTATTACCCTAGAGCTGAACAAACGATAATTGTTGACTAGCAGAATTAACATTAGTAGCGTTGAAATTTGATAATAATTTAGTAATAAATTTTAACAATTTTTAGTGATTTTTTTGATAAATTTTAATGATGACATTTTATTAGTCAGATAGACAATAATTCTGCTGATTTTCAAAAACATGGGGTTCCTGGTTGCCGCCTTTTGGTGGAATAAGGATCCTATGGAACAAGATGCATGATGAAAGAATGAATTTTCTTTAAAATTATTGTTCAAATTACAAATTGCTATTTATAGTTACAAGATGAAAAGCGACCAACATTTCAATCAATATGCAAGACATGTATTAGAGTCAATTAGCATTGAATTCGTATAAATCTTAGTACCGGTCTTCTGTTACCTGTGAATTCCTCCAATTTGTGAAAAACATAAAAATAGACCCCGGGCTTTCAAAGCTAATGCCACAAAATGTGTGGTAAAAATGCAGTTGAATTCTAATCTAATTCACCAGATTTAATGAGCAAGTTGATATGACTGTGCACTGCACTAGAAACATAAATTTACAACATCTTATTTTGGCTGTGACTAGCCGGTTAAATAGTATGCAGTTAATTTTAATCTGGCAAGCAACTTCGATCACTGTGATATGACTGCAGATAATTCATGATAAATATTCAAGCTGCATACATGCAAGTTATTGCTGAATGATGCCTTGATTGTTTACAGACTAATTTTTATACATGTAGTGTATGGGTCAAAGCAATATTTGATAAGCCATAGCTTGCAGCTTGTCTAAAGAGTGTGAGGTATGCAACTCTCTTGCATAAACCTCATAAACCTGTGATGTGTTGACTGAGATATGACTTGGTTTCATGCGAATTAAGTCAATGCATCACTGCATGAACCTTCTGTTTTTAGGATAAGAGATGCAATCATGTTTAAACGTTCTGAGAACAGTTGGCACCGAAAGATCTAATGACAAGATCCGACTTTCGAATGAAAGATCTCTATTAAGCAGCTTCTAAATGCATCAAGTCTGTTTTGTCAGTATTTATCTTGAGAGTTGACAAATATTCAGAAGTTCACTCTCTAGGAATGAGAGGCAAATCTTAGCTACTCATAATCCACACACAAATCATAATGCGACTTTGAATTTGATTAATATTTTATGAATTAAAACTGCAAGTTACAGTACAAACTATAATGTGGGCTGGTATTTATTTGAACAAAAGCTTGGTAGCATACCGGTACTTAAAACACGAAATATCAGAGAATTTTCAAAAGATTGAAATACCGGTATGAGATGAATAACAGCAGACTATTCCCAATAATGTTACCAGATCGAAAGCTCACAGGATTCATTCAGTGGAAGAGCAGCTGATGGTTTAATCAAAGAACGATTTTGAGGAACATTGAACATGCTAAAAATCTATTTCTGCCGAATTTTTTTTTTTTTTTGGAAACGTATATTTCATTGTAAAACGTTTAAGTAGAAACAAAGTCATGCAAAATTATGTCGAAGTCACAGATACAAAATTGGTGTATACAAATTAAAAAAAAGGGGGAAGCAAGTTCACAAGAGTGGGCTACGTTCTCATGCCCGTCACCGAGTTCACCATTCGCGATGATAGATGGTGGATCTCATGATTAGTTGGACAGTCTTTGTATGCACGATGTCCTCGCAAACACATCTCCATCGATCGAATTAATGAGAAGCTGATCCTTGTTCGCAGCAGTGTCACTTCATGCGAATAGTTCGTGTTTCGCTTCAATGATAACAAGTGAGCAACACGTTTGATAGCTGCTCGAGCAGCTGGCCCACATCCCCCTGATGAGCAGAACACCAACGGGACAAAGCTGGCATGCTCCACTTCGCGAGCTCGCTCACCATATTGTCTCCTCTTCTCATTCTCATGGCGGGCATATGACTTCCTCGGTTCCATTTTATTGCTGCGACCGAACGGGGAGAACACTCTAATATCTAGGTATGTTCGATGATACCGATCCCCGTAAAGGCCTGATGCGCAAATGTCTAGTCTGGCTTCATCGCCGGTGATCGCTGTTCTATAATCGAAGAGCTCGTTGTCGAGTGGTTCAAGGGCAGGCTCAACCGCAACGTCATGTGTCACTTCCCGAAGAATGGTAGCGAAAAGATCTCGAAGGCTATTGTGCCTGAGGTTAATGAAACCTCCAACATGGCAGGACAGTGCATGTTCGACGTTGAACCCTGATCCACACACGCATTTCGATGGGAGTCGGATTGGTTGCCATCCGTATCGTAGGCATAAGGCATCCCGAAATGAGGTTTTGTCGAGGGAGAATCCATACCTTTCGATTGGAAGAGAAAGCAACCAAGAAGACGCTCCGGTTTCACTGGCAAGAGCTCTTAGATATTTCTGATGCTCAGACAACTGGGAGTGGAGTTCTTTGGATCGGATAACTGCCCCTTTCCTTTTTTCGCTTCGTATTAGTGTTTTCACTCGCATTTGTTCTTCGTATGCCTGAGTTGGGTTGTCATGGCTGAGAGGCGCACACAATCTGATTGATTCAGTGAAATGTTCGGAGCAATTTCGTAAATCAGTGATCGCCAATCCACCATCTCTTACAGGTAAGCTCAATAAAGCCCGCTCAAGATCTCCAGGTGCTTGTCTCCCTGTTATTGCTGGAATCAATGTGCTCGATATCTTGCCCTCCAAATGGCTGAGTATCCAAGCGTTGGGCGTTGTGCGCATGATGTAATTCAATTTCGGCAATATGCCTCTAATCAGACAGCTATAGGATGGGTGAGGAGCAGATGCTGCAAATTTGGAGAGATTAGTCAATAATTTGTCAAATTTCTGCATCTTTCGCCTGAGAAAATCATCACATGAGGTCTTTGAGCCAATTGTGGATCCAAGTATTGTGTGCCCATCTGTAATTTGAACATTTGTGTCTTGAAATACAGTCTGCGCTGCTGTGACATGATCACATTTGACAACGAGATGACATTTGATGGCATTTGGAAAATATCCATATCCAGGCCTCAACTCATTCAGATGATTCCAAAACGCTCTTAGTTCCGAAAGTCGCCCAACTACAGATAAATCATCTGCATACCACTTCTGAAGCAATCCACTATTCATTTCTTGAAGCTTCTTTATCAATGGCAACACCCCTATTCCGTACATGGCCATTGCGAGTGGATCTCCTTGCGTTGTTCCTTCAAGTGACCATAATGTTCTGTTGCCTGCGAAAAGTTGACAGGGCTCTTGATAAGAATTCTTCAAAGCAGTAGTGAGAGATGGACAAATGGTTGAGATATTTTTCAGTGCTATCTGTCGGTTCAATGAATTAAATGCATTTGAGGCGTCAACCAATAGAATAGCCTCACTATTTTCAGATTGAAACTCCTCTCGGAGAACATGGATAGCATGTTCAATTCCGGCGATCTGACCGCAGCATAGCTGAATATTTCCGGCCACTGATAGAATGTCAGATCTCACACATGCCAGTATGGCGCGACCAATTATTCTCCTGGGGACTTCACCTATTCCAATAGGTCTCACTCCTGGATCTTTGTCCAGCGGAACAAGTCGACAAGCATTGTAAGCAGTGAGTGTGTCTGCATCTACACATTGGCTTGCAATACGTCTTGCAACAGAAGCGAAAGCATTGCGCATGTCTGAGGAATGGCGTCCGAAAGAGGTTAATATTCTTCTCCACTCTTCTGCGTCTAGTCCAGAGGGCCCACTGGCACCCTTTGTGTGCATTGCTGCTGAAAAGATGCTTTCTGAATCAATCGAATCGAAAATAACTTGGTGAAACATTGGTGCTCCGGGCCAGCTGTCACAAATCAGGTCAGAGTTTATCGGTCCAGGATGCGGATGCTTTTCATTCAATATTTCTTCAACTGACTTTCCATCAATTTTTTCATTCATATCTAATACTCTTCCTGTATTCTGATCCCCAAGGATTCTCACCGCAGAGCTTATTTGTCCTTGACACATTTTATGTACAAATGCTCGTCTCAATGATTCTTCTTTGGTCAAGCATCGTTGTTTCTTCGCGCTGAATTTCCTAATTTGTAGAGTTCTGCATTCTGCTAACAATTCTTCTATTTCTCCTGCTTTCCATTGATCTATCCGTTTCTTCAAGGTTGTGCTCAAGGACTCGGTTGACGCTGATCGACATGTTGACTGGAGAAGGAGATGAGGGAGAATAGTCGCAGCTTTAAAGGCAATGGGTTCCAACGCAGACCGTTCTGCAAATGCCGCGAAGAGTTCCCTAAGGCATGAAATGAATTGTTTGCCTGCATTGGTGCGAGGAATAGGAAACAGACTGGGCCGCCATTTTGTCACTTCAGCATATGCACTTTCCACTAATTCAGTAAACCTTTCGCTATCAATTGAACCCCATACAAAATTGGTAGCACGTGTAGATTTCTCTCTTGCATTTGTTTCCGAATGTACGACATTCAACTGCACAATGTTGTTTTCCGGCATTGTATCAGTTGCGACCACATGATTGTTATCATCTCCAGCTTCGGCTGTGTCATGTTGATTGCCGGTAATTGAAGTTGCTGAATCATGTTTCTGGATAGGTCTTTGTCTTGCGTGCATGTCATTATGTGATTGGTCTTGGCTTTGATGAACGTTGGGGAGCACTGAATCATTTCCTGGGCATCGCTGGGTCCGTGGACCATGTGGCCTTAGGGCTCCAGTGGAGGTAATGTGAATTTGTCGATTGCAGCTTTTACACTCTGTCTTTCCTTCAAGTTGTGTTTGCCTCATGTTAATTTAGATAATGTCGAGTAAAAATTTCATCAAAGTTCAGTGGCATAACTTGAAGTGCAAGAAAAAGAAAAATGATCAAAAGATAATTCACTGTCATCCTCACAAAATAGTCTCGATCTCAGAACATTGCACCTTTCATAACAAATGCATTTGTCGCTGAGCCATACCAACAAGTGTCAACGAGGTGAATGTGTCACAGATATCACAGAAGAGACTGTAGCAAACTGCCTTCCAGTAAACCAGATATCTATGAAATTTACAAATACAAGTGTCACAGACGCACTGACAAACGTCAAGCAATGAGGCATGCAACGAAGCGCGTCGAACAACGAAGAATGGCAAAGTGAGCACCACTCGGCGACCAGAGACACAACGACGACGGATCACAGAATCACAGGGCAGCAACCACAAGACGACGAAAACGGCGAGGACCACGACACACAGGAAAACGAGAGGAATCCACAGAACCAAAAATCATCCAAATCCGACCACGAACGCGCAGGCAGCACCCCGTAAAAGCAGCCAGAGACAGAGAGCAGCAGAGACACGACCGCACCGCAGCCAGTTGCACGTTAGTCAAACACTTTCGTTAGTCAAAACAATTTCTGCCGAATTACATGCGAAGCCTTCACTCTATTTGTCCATTCCTAATTTCTATTGTGAGGAAGTGCGTGTAAAATGCGTGTACATGCGCTTTTATCTTGGGATCATCGACATCCCTCATTGTTTTGTAATTAAGACCATTTACTTCGCATATTTCGACTGTATAGGCAGTGAGTACCAAGACTCAAATGAATATATATGTCAAAGTGAGCACTTTGACCAAGATATTCGCTTCCGCAAGACCTATCCTACGTGTATATGTGATGTGCTATCTGCAACTACATATTTGATTTATACCCAACTCATGAATGCCTCCATGCTTCATGAATTGTCAATGTGTGACAATGGCATGGCATTTGTGACACACATGGCATTTGTTGTGTTGAGTGTCGCCTTCATCCCTTCTCTGTGTTGTTTGTCAACCTGTTTTACAGGTAGCAATCCTGCGTGCATAATATACTAGACAGATATACTGTAGTACATCATCTCGTTAAGTGTTGAGTCGATATAACGTACACGAGTGAATTACGCCTAGATTTTTGCTGTCAATAATATTTATAAATAAATTCATTGAATATCTATATCAGTAAGATGTGGATCTACAAATAATAGCCATGCTATACTAATAAACCGAAATGCAAATAATTTCATAATATGTTGGGTATTAGTTAAGTGTTAAGTTATTTGAGAGCTTTATAGATGGAGCACAAACGTAAATGCAAGCTTCATTAAAGCGATGTTTTTTAAGATATTTCTTAATACTTGTAGACTCGGTGATGTTTATAAAACAGACCGTAACTTGTAGTAGGCCTATACTACCACTCAAGAGAGAGAGTAAAAAAAGACAGCTATGGCGGTCTGTTAAAGGTTTTTCAGCATTTGCTATTTACTAGAGTTTATGCGATTTGACACATTGACTAATACGTGAACTTTTGATTTAATTAATTAAGAGTTGCAGCCTAAAATATTCCCTTGATAACAGTAGGGAGCTTACATGTTGAAATTCCATATGACAAAATAATATTTTGTACCAAACTATTTCTGCGTAATTTGAAGCAACCACAATTTCTATCTCCTTTACATGCCATGCATTGGCTGGCTCAACTTGGTGGCTGTATGACCACAAACGGACGCATATTATCTGAATTGAAGCTTCAACGCTGTTTCAAGACGACATGCAAAATCAAAAAAAATCAATCAAGGATTGACATCATTTGATGTGGATAGTTCATTGTAGCTTTGGTATTGTCGCTTCACGGACATTCACACGTTACATGTAGTAATTGCCGGAGTTAAATCGCAAGTAAGAACTAATCGATTTTTGAATCTTGTTCACATCATCCGCATTCAGACAGCAAATCTATATTTGTGTCACTTACTCCGCTGATGCCCTTGAGGACGGGTGAATTACCCCAAACGCTGGAGGTATATATGTTTTTGCCATAGCGGAAGTATACTAGGTAGTGCAGCAACTCAGCATTGATTAAATCCCCAATGTGTATGCAGCTTCGATTTCATTAAATGAACTCGAGTTGATACCCAGTACCAAATGTGAGATAAGCTAATTTTTACAATTTTTACAGTTTTGCCACGGAATTGACTGATCATGATAGCAACGGAATAATAGCATTTCACAAATCCTCCGTGTCATATGACAACCCTGGAGAAGTAGTGTTTGTTAAATTAGTAATTGGATGGGTCACTCTTACTTTAATGCTCAGCCTTATTAATAAGAGAATTGTCTTAAGCACAGAATTAGATTCATCTGCGCGCGTCTTCTGCAAACCGAAGCAGAAAAACAAAATATTTAATTCTGTGGTCTTAAGCGTGATCATATCACAAGCTACTTGCCAATGGCAAAGCAAGATAACGTAATCAAAGACAATGATCATAATTAACTTTAAAAGATGCATGGGTCCACATTACTATTCAGATTCAAGAAGTGAGTCATGAATTTAATGAATCATAAAATCACACCGATGAAAATTGAATTTAAAACTTGAAATCTCAGCCAAGAAACACTGAAATCTTACCTTTTCCATGAAGACTTGCATTATAGTATGTATGATGCGGTTCATGGAATTTCCTGGATGATCAGCTTAATTTCCGTTAAATTAAGACACCTGTTAGTAAATGTTAATCCCCTTTGATATCTAATGTGCTTCATGCTACTTATATAGTGGTTTCGCGTCGGTAGTATTTAAACACATGAATAATTTGCAAACATTTGGCTTCTTAAAAAGTGATCAAATATTTTTTAGACCGCAGGAACGTCATCTCCGCAAAACACTGAATCTTTTGATGTAAAAATTTTAATTGTATGTTGACATTTACGTGAGTCGACCTACTCTACCTACTGTATACATACTCTATGGTTTTACATTAATTTTTTAATTTGACGCATAAAAATGCAAAGGAAGGAAACCTCGAATGAATTTCTATTCAGGAAATGATGAGTGCTTTTAAGGAACTTGTCCATACCCGTTAACAATTACTCTCTCACATAAACCAGACACTGCATATACACGTATATGCTGATTACCAGATCGATGGAAGAAACTGTAAATGCCTACACATCTTTGTTGGATAAAATATGGCTGATAGAGACAGAGTCAAAATTGAGAATAAAAACCACTATTTCTGCACCAACTGAATGTTCGTGTCGTAGCCAACCATCACAGTTAATTTTTTCCTGATAACAAATGGATATCTTTTGGTGCATTTTAACTTGTATTTCACAGGTGCTTCACAGAAATCCCATTATCGGGAATTACCATTGGATAAAAATCCATCTCCACACCACGCTATGTGGGAATTATATTATTCATCGTCTCGTCGAATTAGATAAGTCGTCGGCTAAAGTTCAAGCTGCACCGTGACCAGCACCTAGAGCAAGAATTTGAAGTCACTTCGAATATTAGCGAAAAGTTTAATGATTCTTTCGCATGATAACACATCTTGAACTATACATGTGCATGTTTCATCGGAAAACAATCGTTTAAGAGGCATTAAACTCCGGACAGTTCAATAAAGGGGTCTGCCTGATACTGTTCAACACAGTTAGCTGCACTGTTGTTCACAGCATAAATCTGCGAGGACTTTTCTAAATCTACATCATAGATGCATAAGATTTGACAGAATTTTAGCTTTCAAGAGAGTGCTTCAAAAATCATCTGCAGAATAAACTGCAGAGTTGGCTTCAGAGTTTCGCAAAAAATATAGTAATACATGTTACATACAACCGCACTGTTGACAAAGATTTCCGAAACGTCTTAACCATTTGCCATCTCAATCGATTTTTCATACGGAAAGGCTTTCATTAACCCCTGATCAATATTGATAATATCGGCGATGACCTACACTCTTCAAAAACGGTAAGTTTGATTTTGATTCTTCATAATTATCAACATAATATTTTCAAGATGTTTTTGGAAGATAAGTTCAAGCTACGTTGATGCGAGTTATACATCTCAAAACTCTCAAAATCGTTGCATCAAATTTAAATCAGTTCGTAAAGTAAACAATGGCATCTCGATACCCTTTCCAGCAGCAAACATTCTTAACATTTAACACGACTACTTTGTAGACGAAATGTTTTCGTCAAATTCAACTTATGAGAAACGCCGGCAAAAAAAGCAATACTCACACGAAATTAAGGTAATTATAAGCAAAGTTGACTTCATTGTCAGACCTTATATCCTGAGACTATCAACAAGAATCGAATCACAGAAAAAGTTCGATAAATGTTGAGTGCAAATCTGAAGTTTGAGCGGTTGATAATTATCTACCCCTCTACCTCTCGGAAATTTAATACTTCTTTTATTAGTAAATCATTTATGGAGCAATAATGCTACCAAAAGAACCAAGATGATTCAGTATTAAATGACCATAATGGACATATGCATTGAAAACAATGTCACGTCGTAGATATGCGCACATGTTTCATAAATTTTATTCTCCTACTGACGTTGGTCGGATAACAAGGCAGAAAGTCGGATTTCCATGGATATTTACATATCCTTATCTAGGAGTCTATAATTTAACAAAATGTTGCAACCTGACCGCTAAACGATCACCGAAAATGTTGACCTTTTGAGGGTCAAAATGTCGTTTTCATCCAGGCCTACTAGTGAGTTAAATACTTTGTGTATTTTCGGAATAGAACTATTTTGTTTATAAGAAATTCTCTAAAATATTCCAGGGATCAATTCGAAGAAAATATCATGCTTTCTTTTACGCTATCAACTTGTTATGCTTTTAAAAGTTTACTTCACAACTTAATTTCAAAATTGATGAAGATGTTAGAAGCATAACCCTACTTTAAGATCAGAATTTGAATGTAAAGCATTAGGAGTAAAAAGCAATTTTATTGTGTTTTATCCCCATAATTTAGTTCTAGTATTGCATTACAATGTACAGTGTTGTGATTTTCAAATAAAAGACTGAATCGGATTTCTATGGTTGTTTTATTTAAGTACTAAAAATTAATGGGTGATAAAAGTCATTTTTCTTTTCATTAAGCTTGAATGTAGAACTTTTCATTTTGCACTTAGTATCCTAACTTTTTGAAAGATAGCCTTGCTTCTACAAATCATTGTGCGTCAAGAATCATTATGACGCATTTATCTGACACTAGTATTACCTGTTGAAATTTACATTCAATGTTAACTAGGCTTTCTATTTTTGGAGGTACGCAAAACCTTTAGCAGACTGACATGGCGGTCTATTTTTCAGCCTTCCTCTAAATTAACGCTCTATTAGAGGTTGGCGGTGTATTTTTCAACTATCTCCTTCTCAAAAGGTTAAAATTGCATCTATTGTAGATTCTTTCTCATTCTACTTTTTAAGTTATTATTTCGTAGGACGCCTTTTTATGAGCTGGCAGTCATATGTCATGAAATTATTAACATTAAATCACTTTTACATTGCGGAAAGTTGAATATACTTAAGATGATGCCAAATATTTAACAAAAACTATGATCTGTGGTCGCCACAATTTAGTTATCAAGGCTCCAAACGTCAGAGGTTGGCAAACTAGATCCATCCGTACATTATGCCTGTGTCGGTCTCGAAAGAGACAATCAGAAATTTGTTTATTGTCAGGCACAACATTTGCTATTGTCAATTGTTATACATGTATAAGGGAACAGTGTGGACACAATAAAAGGCAGAATCTATTATATGGCGTTATATTGGTTATACATGAATCAAGAAGGAATTCGTGCGTGGGAATATACAGTGAACAAGCGATTGTATAATTAGTGAATTTTCATACCACGTCAACCCTATACACAGTCACATTACTTGGTAAGTTACCTTCTACTTATACTACCATAATCAATTGGCATAGAAGGCGGCTTTCTATTAGAAGAAGCTCATAGCATATTTGATGTAGGTATTCAGCAGCAAGCTTTTTTGGCGTTATTGTTCCTTTATTAGAATATCGTATGCTTCTGTTGGAAACTGATCAACAATTTGTTTTGTCGGACTTCCATCCTCGATAAGAATATCAGAATATCAGATGTTTAATTGGCAAGAAAAACATTTGCATAAGCAATAAGTTTGAATAATGAATACATACATAATCCATTTATGTTGAAAAAGTTTTATACAATATGTGGCTGTAACAAGAATGAGAGGGGATGTGACTATATAATCAATTCAATGAATAAGTCAAGCCGGAAGATTCACCATGTTTTAATCTAATGATTGATTTGAATTTGCGTGTTATCATTAACATTTTTATGTATATGTATATTTTCTCTTTCGCCAGTCAATCCTACTGTTCGATTGATTAATTAGTTAATTTGAGGATCAGCCACAGAAAGCGTTATCAATAGTGATAAACGACCAGACTGGACGACCAGACTGGAAGAGCTCGGTTCCAAGCAGCTGCATCTGCCGCAAGTGGATCGTGGACGAATTGCCTTCTAGGACGGGAGCTACTGACACTTTCCTTAATTCGCGCACAAAGGGCTTAATAGCATGGATTTGTAGATCTTGAAACCCTGAATACAAAAATCAAATTCTTGAGTGTCACAGCCAGTCGCTTTCGGTTATAGGCAAGGTTAAAGGATTCCCATTGGAATCCAATGGTAAAATTCAAGAAATATCTATGGATTGTGAAACACTTGGAAAATTTCCGACATTTTCTTTTACAGAAAAGAAACTATTTATCAGAATCCCATGAAATTTGAAGTATGATTGAGTTCAGAACATCAACTTCGATATAAAGGTTAAAATGAGTCACATGATTCAGTATTTGATGTCTGAGAGCCTCTACAAAATGAGTAGATTTCATGTTTTGACTTAATTTTGGCGATTTTACTCATTTACTACTCATTTATTACTCATTACCGATCCACCTACTGGCACCGGAACATTACTCGACCCCGAAAACTTAATCATTGCCGCTAGTTAGAGGACCGTGAATGTTTCCTGTGTCGATCATAGATACAAATGCGGCAGGTCAGCAGACGCTCTCGGTCATCATCCGCTTTATTGTATCAGAAGCGATGGAAAGTTTCACAAGCATAGTGAACTTAGCGATGTCGTAGGAGTGCTTTTTCGTTTTGCTCACATTCATTCAACCCTTGAACCAGTAGGACCAATTTCTCACGTGAAGGCCACCAGAATCATCAGCGCTTGCTATCACTGCTGGATCTGCCACAGAAATGGCGGCTAGCTCAAAGAAAAGGAAGTGTAGTGACTTCAATTTTCACTTCCAATTTGTGCCTCTCTTCTACGAAACTGCGGCATGGCGTACGTACGTTGGAACGTTGGAAACTAGAGATTTTATCCGGAACATCGGGCGGAAGCTAACAGAACCAGCGGAAGAAAGACGCCGTACGACCTGCCTCTTCCAGAGGCTCACCGTTGTCATCGTCCGTGGCAATGTCACCGCCGTCATGGGTCAACGGTGATCGCTGTGTTTCTTCCTACGTCTTGCCTTGTTTTATTTGATTTCGATTTGTAACTATTTCATTCTTTCATGAAAGGGGATAGACTGCATTCCCTAACATGTTCGATATTCCCTGAAAACTCTGTAATAGTTACTGTCACTTCATCTTGTGATGAAGTAATACTCTGTGAAGAATAAATCGTCTATGCCGGTAATTACCTGACTACGGCGTCGAAATTCAAAATAGCAGAAAGCTTGCAATAAAATATGCAAGTCACTGAAAGAGATTATCTCAAATGGAAGACATTTTTTCGGTGTACCTAATTTGGTTGAAGTACATTGTATTGTAATACATTTACAGAAGTACAAGGAAAGCACGATTTTCAAAAAATACGCTGCATTCTTTCATGACAGATTTCTTTTTTCTCACAGTATTGAAATGACTGTTTAACAACAAGACTGGTTACAAATGAAATTCTGATTTGTGATTTTCATTGATATTACCGAGTGTCGGAAATTTGCTGAAACCGGATGTCCAAAGGATTAATTTTCCCGTTTTTGTGGCATAACTTCGTTACAGCTTCCTGTGTAGCATGGTTATTACTTATAACTGTCAAATAAAAGTCGAAATTTCATTATCACGCGAAGCACAATACCAGATTGTCGAGTTAAATCTATCTCTCAAATCAAATATCCTTGCCGCTTTTGTCGGCCGAAAAATCTAAATTCATTTGACTGCGAAATATGGGCTTCATAATGGAATAAATTGTGAATCAATGTCATAACCATCGTTTAAAAGATAAATGCTTTGTAAGTTTTAAGATAAAACAGAACATTAAAACGATGAGCTGATGAATGGAGATCATATAGCCACGCTTGTCAAGTTTGAAATTTTTATGTGTCATTCTGTATAAACCTGAACAAAAGTTGCTATTAATATGGATTTTCAGAGGAAGTTTTTAAATGCATTAATGAATAAAAGCAATATTCAAGCCCATCGGGTTTTGTCTTGTTTTCAGTTCACCACATCATAAAATTACCATGAAATCTGTTGAAAATTTATTTATCAGTAGTCAACATGAAATGGTCTTATATATGACTTACAGTGGCAATCCAAAACACTTTTTCTTCAATTGAAGAGTATTTCTGAACACTATAAGAAAGTGTTAATCATCCGCTCTCGTTACAGCCATTGATTAACAGCAAGCTCAACAGCGAATAACATCCACCAAGGTTGCAGCTTGGGTTTGCTTGGGTTTTGGACACAAGGCTTGGGGGTCAAACCTTTTTTTCGACTCTATTTCACATTTTCTATTCAGTATCTAACCTACCACTGTATTGCTAGTCACCCAGTCACAGTGCCAAGCTGCGGGCTGTGATTCTCTCGAGAAGAGCCAGTCACACATTCTTGGAAAAGAGGGAATAATAGCTATTTGGCTGATGATCATCAAGTTCATGATTCATTGTTCCGCAAGCAACGCCTATAGTGTATGTGTCTCATGGTCTACTATTGTTATTGTATATCGATCGACTACACTAAAGGGATGCTGCTGACTTGTTTGACGGCTAGCGAATAGCAATGCATGGAGGCGTCCACGCGTAATTCTAGCATCGAAGATGTAGGTTAGGTTTATCATGTACTACAGTGCACTATATAGCCTAATTGTACATTTTTATGGTGAGGCTTAACTAATCATACAGAAGTGGCCTACATAACTTATTAGGCAAGCATATAAAATAACTACCGGTACACGTAAGCTTATATTTTTGGCAACAAACGAGACCTAATTAAACTATAGCCTATGCCTAATAATCAGACTACGTATTGCTAGAGTCCACAAGTAGGCCTGTCGAAGTAGGCATGGGTTTCGATTTATCAGTTAGCTAAATGCAGGTATACAACAAAGGAGAACTAATAAGAGGCCAATTGCTAGACATGCCCAAAATATCTAGGCTATCTACCTACATGTACATTTACATATACACTGTAACAGTAGAAGCTTCGGCTCTCATAGATAATAAAAAATAATAATAAAAATAATAAACTGCAACATCATGACGGCCCTCTTTTGCTATAGCCTGTGATTTATCATATAGGCTAATTAGATTCGTTTGGCCCGACTACATGGACCAAAAATCCATTTCGCTTAACTTGATGGGGTAATACAGAGCCTAAGCCTGACTAGCAAGCCATGCGTAGTCTACCCGGTTACCAATAGTCTAGACACAGAATGGTCTAGACACATGGCCTAGACACAGTGGCAGTGCATGACCGGCTACTATGCAGCCAGTTTAAGGCGTAGGCATATATGGTATACATAAATATGGTATGGGCCTATGGTAGCTAGAATTTACATCATGTTAGGCTTGGGTGAGAGCCTAAGGGGACCTAGGATGCAATTCTATAATAATAGAATCTTGCATATGGTTAGGCTTGGGTCATCAAAATTATTGCTTGGGTTGCTTGGTAAACCCAGGCAAAACCTAAGCCGCTTGGTTTGGGTTGACCCAACCCAAGCCCTATAACAACTTCGCATCCACAGTATTAAAGCAACACTAAGATGGAGATGATAGTCGATCGGAGAGAGAGAGAGAGAGGGAGGGAGAGGCACAATGAAATAAATAAATGAATAAAATCAACATTGAATTTGTGCATCTAAAAGGTTATCGGGTTTGGAAAAACATGAGGCATGGAAGTTGTCGCCCTGTTTCACCATTACAGCCACTTCAAAGGCTACGTCTTCTTCCATTCTCCGCAGTAGGTCAATTTGAGATCAGCAAAATTATGTTAAGTTTGAAATCAGATTTTTGTTTGGCAAATGCAAACCGCAATGCAAAGTGACTAAGGTCGATGAATGAGATGAAAAGATGGTTTCATTTCATTGCCTTATCATACTGCGTCTGATTGAGGTATCACTACTCAGTTTCATTTTGTTACCTGAAAGGATCATCAAATTTAAATGGAAGGCATGGTTTGATGTGGAAAACGAAATATCATATTTGATGCACACGTTTCTTCAGACGAAATAGATTTATCATCGTGAATCGTCTGGCAACCAAAACCAACCTAATCCGTCGATGCTTTTTGCGTATCACCTACGGTTAGAAAATCTACGTATACCAGTAAAGTCTATTGCAAAGTCGACGCGTACGAAGTTTTTCAAAGTCTCAAAGCATCATGCGCTGACTGGAGCAGTGGAGCAAAAGAACTTAAAATAATTGCAAGATTGCATCATGCATGTAAACACAGAATTAGACCGTTCATCTCTTCTTCTGTTTGACTAGAAAGGAAGCATTGGAGCATGTAACACCTATAAAATGGCACAATCTTCTGACATTATACCATAGAGATCGAACAATAAGCAGCCAGTTCAGCATTAGACACGCCAAATTGTTCGAAGGTTCAGTGACTGCTATCATGGACTTCTAAGCAACTATGATAGCTAGACGTCCATGCTGTTATCAACCTGATCACACGGCAAAAAGACACAGACGATATCAAGTTCTACATCTATCTAGTTTGTGAACGTTTTTTCGTGCGCCTGCTAACTTTTTTAATAATGATCGGAGGGCCCAACATTATCGAGGAAACTTTTGCGCAATGATCACAATTCTTCGATTCTGAAGGAATCGTGTCGATCGGAGCATTTTGAAGGAATTCTCAGCAATCCGCAAGCGGCGCACGACTATTTCTCCTATCTCTGAAAGGCATTGAAAATTTCTTTTTGCCCACTTAGTAAGTTCTTGCATGTCCCATCGTCTTGAATCAGTCTGCACTTCTAGCAGAGTGATACGCTTAAACAATCTAATTCTGTGCATGTAAATGAATTTCATAATTTCCATCGTAAAAATAGAAATAGATGGACTATTCGAACTTGAATAGAATGGAAATTAATTCAAGGTCACAGCAACGCACGCCGAACAAAATTGACGCATGAATGACAAATTAGTCCATTACTTTGCAGATGATTGATCGGTTGGTTGGATGTCAGTTCATTGTCTCCTGCATGGAATAGGCAAGGTTGGACCTTGGGTTTTGGGTCGACCTTGGGTAGGTGATACAAAACTTGGATTTTTTATTAGTGCTGCATACATGCAAATCAAGTCATAAAATTTAATTTTTTGATTTGAATCTCAGGAGAACTACATGATAAGAGCATGAAGATCTGTTTTATTTTATAAGAATTCCACTCAATTCATAGAATACTTCAAATAAGAAATACTTGTGGTTATTTGCTATTTCATTTTGGGGTTGACAATATCGCGCATTTGTGCATACTGAATTTCTATTTATTTCAGATCTTCGTAGTCTTCGCACCCGAAAATGGCCACGACAGCCGACATTTATCTAAAATTGAATTCATTCCAATTTTGTATTCTATATATATTTAACCATAGGTAGATTTAACCACATTTTTCACTACGTAGCTATGCTATTTATTAATTCTGTTTATATTTCTGAATGATAAAATGAAAGCAATTACTTTGTTATGAGCAATGTGTAATTCAATCATCATTAAATCAAAAATTTTCAATTTGTCAGTATATCAGTATAGACTAAATTAAAGGAAAACTTTATAACGTAATATATGCATCGGCTGCAGTTTCCTTGGTGGCCATATAACGACATTGACAATGATAGGTGCATCAACATTGCGTCTTCGATGTCGGATATTACTCAGCATTTACATTAACGAAGTCGTTCGTCGAATATAATTGGATGTCCGATGAATGTTAGCAGAAACTCGTGTCAGTTGGTGAACAACTTTCAGATCCTAACACTTACGTTTACCTTCTCATTTAAGGCATGGAATAGAATGAACTATAGGCACAGTACTAGACATAGATTATTAAGACATTAATAGTCACTAGATCCCCATTTTTACGAAATATCCATGTCTCAGAATTTCTCAGTTTCAGTTGCAAGTTGTCGCCCAAGCCATCGAATAAAAAATTTTTTGTTTAATATACTGTAATGAAATCATTGTAAAATACAAATTTTGGCCTATAGAAGAATCTTTTTGTCAGCACAAAATACAAAGAATGTACTTTGTCTACTTGATTCTACTCATTTATTGAAACTTGGGCTTGGGTGTCGGGTTTTGACCAAACTATTGGCCCAAAACTTGTATTGGGTATACCCAATACAAGTTTTTACCCAGCCATGGAATAGGGATGTAGTAAGCAGAGTGTCAACTCAAAAAATGCTAGCATGCAGAAAATGACAATATTTTTGCAAACTGAAGTCTGAATTCTAACCAGCTAGATAATTGACACCGCATTGAACGTTCACAGTCAGTAAATTTAGATCGTTAGGAGTCGAACGATGTGAATAATATTTCCATTTGACGAATTTATCAGGGATAAACATCGAATAAAAGATAGGTACTGGTCACTTGGCAGATGTTCAGACTTCAATGTGAAAACGGTAGCTCGTGTGTTCCCTAATACGACTTTCCTCACGCAGTCCGCCGCTTGGTCAATCACGTAAACCAAAGCGGACATTTGTCTCCACATCTCTCTACCATTACATACAATGGCTCAAATAAAAACACATCACCTCTAGAGTAACCGCGACAGACGAATCCATTTACATAGCATGCCCTTCCTGCCGACTTCCAATAACACTTTCAAGGCTGGAACTCTTGGTCAAAAGATCGATAGGTCAAGCACTTGGCCACTGTGTAGCAGCGTGCAGTGACAGACGAATCCATCTACGTGATTTTAACATAAAAATCTAGAATGTTTGAAATTTTAAACATCGGACACATCCAGTAGCAGCCGAAATGCAATGCTAATTTACAGCATTTCCATTCTTGCAAAAGCGCTCAGTTTCGCAATGAATGTCTTTCTTCCAATAACAATATCTATCTGGCAGATAGCATAAGCCCACCATTTAAAAATCTATTGAAAATATTGAATCACACTGGATACTAATCACATAATTTCATCGAATTCAGAGAATTTAAGGCTTGTGGTAAATTTCAAAACATTTGGGATGAAGGCCTCTTTTACACTTCCTGCATTTGAAGCTTGCATTAGACTTCTATGAGGACATCTATTCAGTTTCGCACAAATCACCATGTGATTGATGCCATCATATAGTAAATCTGATCAAATCGACTTCGGAATTTTCTGATCCAATAAGACAATGAAGACACTGATCCATGAGCAGGAAGGGATTTGGTGATGGTCAATCTGAAATGTAAAAAATCTGGAGCAGTCTCCTTTCGCGCATTACACAACATCCTGTAACGCAGTCATGAGTTCACGACTGCTACGTCAACCAAGTGAAGGAAAATTGGGAAACACCACTTTTTCCTCGATTAGATATTAAAATCGTAGGCACGTTTTGATCATTCCATTCTACTCCTCACATTGTCTTGTTATACAATTTCAAGCTTGAGGACAAGACAGTCTTTTGATGCTTCATTCTTGCCGAATGAAGCATCTGACTTGTCATCGTGGCTCCACCCCAACTGTTGTAGACGCAACATGTGCGGCCTTTGTCCTTCCATGAAATTAGCTGGACTTCCAATGCGCCGCCGTACCTGGAAACGTAACTCCTCCCGCAAGAACGACCAGCGACCGACTTTTGACTCATCATTTAAGAAATGAATGATCGAGCTTTCAAAACGCACGTGTGGCAAGAGGGAGACACGGCGGACTGGACAATAAGAACATGTGCGTACATAATTCTGACCACCTGCGCGAGACGGGGATAAGATGTCCCAGCGTGCAAATAATCCCATTTTGACAATTGATGAATCGGACGATGAAGTCGAATGCATTCAACGCAACATTATTGACGTGAAAGCTGCCATGGAGCATGCTGCTGAATTGGCGACTTTCGGTATGAAGTGCGGAAATATAAAATTAACTGAATCAGTCATGCTCATTAAAAATGAAATTCAGGCAATGCAATTCTCCCACAAACAGCAACTGAAAATTTCCGATTTCTTTCAAAAGAAGCAACATCGAGCATGTAAGCAAAATGTTCTTTTGTAGCAACTGATATGTTCTCATTTTTTACTATTGTCAGCGGGTTATTTATGTGTAGAGCGTAGGCCTAATACATACTTACAGGACTAGGTCTACTTATACATGTACATGTATTAGCATAAATGGTACATGTAGGCTTATTATATTTTGATGTGCCTAAATGGCTACATGTATGTTAATGGGTAGCCAATATTATGCGGTGTTAAATTTACTCACATATTGTCCCTCATGCATCACCTCTCAACAGCGGCTCCCGTTTGAACGACCGTTTTTTTTGGATTCAACGCAGTCGCTCAAGAAGGGGACTACTGCAGTTATACATCATCCACATTATTGTACATCTCATCCGACATGAATGAACCCTCCACTCTAAAGCATATTTCACATCAGATTGCATGTCAGTCTATTGAAATGCTCAAATTCATGCCAGACAACGCTGTTTCCTCTGGATTCTTTGTCAAATTGTTGGATTTCTTGTGGAGAGTTGGGTATGGGATTTTTCCGCATAGTCCCTGCCCTCTGTATATTCAATCGAACTTTCAGCTCCTTCAGCTGAGTAATTGAAGAAAAATCATTATCGGTCTTGTCTTGGACTTTTGTTGTGTCCGAGTGGTTCATGCGGTTCAAGCTGTCAATGGCAAAATAAATAAGAGGTTGATCTTCGACCCAATCGCAGAAAACGGGGTCGTGGATAATATAACAACCCCATGCAACTTTCCAAGCCGCAAAGAACAATACTTTTCCGGTTTCCATGTTGTAGACGCTTCAACGTCTGAAGCGCTGATGAACCGTTCTATATTTTGTTCTTTTGCATAGTCAATGGTCTTTTTCACTGTTCAATAAATTATTATTATTATCCATCGTGACGTACAAATCGTCATTAGAAAATTGTCCGCGGACTGAGGTCATCAAGTTGAATATCATATTCCCAGAGCCTCCAAAATCGGCATCATCATTGGGCTGCTCAACCATTCCTGGAATTGGCATGAAGTTACATGCACATTCAGAAGGACTGACAACAGCTCATGACTTTGGAACCGAATTGGCTTTCCTCTGATAAAAAATGATAGACAGATTATCATGCCTTGCGATATATATGATGCATATTTAAATGAGCACTTGCCAGGCACCCGAGAACAGGGGGCAGGGAGGGCTAATTCACTCATAAGTTCCCTAACTCAGCACCTCCGAAATCTTTAGTCAAGCACATTGATCATGGCATATAAAAAAGAAATTTAGCTTTATTTAAAAAAAGCAAAAATTTCACTTTTGAGCTTTTGGCTGGACAGCGACGAAAGGCTGTTTTGCATTTCAACAGATGTATTGAGATTCTCCGCCTACCAAGTAAGTTCTCGTTCGTCGCATTTCCACAAACAATCTAAGTTTGTAGGGTCATGCATTAGTGGACCGGACTCTGCATCTCTGTGAGCTCGCTGTACTGATATCTAGGTAAGCACATGTAAGTAAGTAAGCGTTTATTCATGCTTAATAGAAATGAAAGCATTACCATTACAATGGCAAAGAATAATGAATGTGAAAGGTAATATGACCAATAAAGTCACAACAAACTATTAAATAGGACATTATTTGAAAAAAAAACACGACCATGAATGTCCCGAATGAATGTCGGGACGTCGAGGCCTGCAGCAAACGAAAGTGACCAGTGCGTTGCAAGCGACCAGGTAAAAGTGAATGAAAAGGGTAAAGGACATTCTGCTCACATGTGTTCAAGAACTTCAGTACACAAGCCTTCCTAAGATCACTTGAATCTCTGAATAATGTGTACTGATAGTTCCTTCCACAAATAAGTCGATGGAATCGATTCTGAAACTTTGCAAGGAAATTTTGAAGATGCTCAGGAATCCAACAAAGTAGAGGAAAGCATACAGAAACAATGGCGTTATAAGACTGCGATATATTTTTACTAGCTCACATCTAGGCAAGATAGGTTTCAGCACTCTAATAACATGAAGTCTTCTAGAAGCAGCCCTGATCATTTCATTAAAAATGCAGGCCCCACTTCAAAGAATTGCTCCAATCTACACCAAAGATTTCGTTTTGATTCATTAGAGATAAACCAGTTTGAAAAGGAACAATTACATCATTTCCAGGAGAGATAAGCTGCCCTGATTTATTGAGATTTATCACCAAGCTATTGTCTTGCATCCAACACTGAATAAATTCCACATTATTAAGCGGATTTCCTGATGAGATCGACTCAACCAGTGAAATATCATCAGCATAAAGCACAATTGTAGCCGGTGCTGCGACATGAAGAGAACCCATGAAACTCGCAAATAGATATGGCCTGCAGAACGCCATAGGGCAAGTGAAAAAGTGGACCACATGCGTCATTGATCTTCATTCGTTGGTACCCGTCTGTGAGATAGTCTTTCAACCGCAGAATAAGACCGCGTTTTATATTACCTCGATGAAGGCGATCAGTAAAAATGCACTTCCTCAAACGCTTTAGACTGATCGATGCAGGTAAGTCTCACGAAATTCGCATTTGGTATGTCATGGAAGGATGTTACTGAGTCATGCATTTTTACAAGTGCACTGTCTGTTGACCCAAATTTGCATGCATGTAATGCATGCTGGTGTGGATCATTCAAACATGATATCGATGGCAAAATCGACTTGATGACAATCCGCTCCAGAATTTTTCCCTATTTTAGGGCTTCTGTCTCACGGAATATGTGATATGTCCGCTAGTCCCAATCTTTTCGGAACTATGTATTCGAGTGTTGACGAAGCTTCGAAATATGTATTTCAGAGGATAACAAATTAAATCTGAACTAAGTTGCAGTAGCCGATTAGGGATGCTATCACTACCAGGACATTTTCAAGTATCGATTTAAGCAAGACGGCGTTGAACCTCCAGTATTCATCCTGAAAATTGCAGTGAAGGCAATACTCCAAAACTGTAATTGCGAAAGAATTCGTCATTTAGCGAAGACAAGAGAACTACCTTATTGATGCACAATCAAGAGACACATAGCCTACAAGTGGCTGGTAATTGAAAATAAATCATTCTGGAATGTCTAGGAAATACTTGCTTTGTATTGCTTGATATGGCGCATCAATAAATTAGACCATATTCTGTTATCAATGTGTTTGACTGAAGGCTTCGGAGCTGCTGCGAATGCGAGAAACTTTTAGGGGCTCAGCCATGCCTAGCCCCCGTGTCTGTCTTCCGGTAAATTAGAATTACATCTCATTCGTACTTTCGTCAACACTTTATCTAACAAAAATATCTGTTATATCTTTGGGTAACCAATTGCCTTTTTCAATGTGTTGCATGAAGCTAGCGGTTTTGTATATTCTTGGTACCGGTACATAACGCTGTTGTTTTCTATCCATGCAGGTCAGTCTAGACAGTTAAGTTTTCTTTCTTTGTGGATTTTTAGCGTGAATTGAATATTTACATCAACAGAGTTACATGTATCTAAATATCTCTGTAAATATTTTCATAACATTCTGTAAGTCCAATAATGCAATCATCTGATTTTGCATGTGATATTTGAGAACTTATGTTTGGTTGTCAAGGCACTTATTGCTTTTTGTTCTGTGTAAAGGGGTGGTGCGTAATGAGAGCCTTTTACGCGCAAATACTGTTTTGCCATTAAACTGTGGTTCATAATTGCATGAAATGAAGCTCAGCATTTTCAAGAAATCATCAGTACTGATATCTAAATTGTCAATTTCAGACGGTGTATGTCCGCCCAATATCAGCGAAACCAGAAATCACTTTCACGACCCTAACTAAAAGTGCGCTAGGCTAAAGGTTGATGACATCAAGTGAAATGGAAAATGCTGCTAAAGATGACAGACTCATCTTATTGTATATATACACTTCTAATTTCACCAAATGAAATAGTAACGAAGTTTGGATATCGCATGAGTTGATTAAGTGGATTGAGAAGACATTGAGTTAGCTCTGACCTGTCTTTCAACATGCTTGCGCATTGGACTTTGCCTTTTTTGCTACGATGTAAAAGTATATATAATTAAGTTAAATTCACCTGGTTGCTTTGATATAGACGCATAACTCGTCCTCCATCGTTGAGCAGAGTGGTCAGCAATTGGTTGGGGAGTTGGATCCTTGACTGGAGTACTCCGTGGTTTCCACGAATGGCGTGTTTGTCAATGATCCAATTTCAAAAGTAGAAGATGCATATATGTAAATGAAATGTAGTGGTAAATGTTAGAGAGGGAATCCTAACTACGCTTGACTAGATCTTTAAATCCAACTAGCGCTTGATAAGTGTACGCATTTATTCGTGAAGAGTTGCTACATGAAAAGCGTCGGGGTGAACTCAATTTTCTGTAGTTCGTGCAGAATGTGGTGCCACAAGAAGTGTTCTGGGCTACGCACCCTCAATGGAGTTCAAAGTTTCCGTTGTCGAAGAGGCGTAAATGGAAACTCTCCACACGACGACGACTCCCTGGAGATCAACGGCATGACAGTGCAAGTAGTCCAAGAGTTTTGTTACCTTGGGGATGTCTTCGACAGGGAAGCCAGAACGGAAAGGGCATTCAGAGCTCGCATTGCAGCAACATGGAAGAAGTGGAGGGAACTATAGCCAGCCTGTTGACAAACAAAGGCTTTCCGGTGCGGTACAGGACACACGGATGCGAGCTGTGTAAAAGATCGGTCTAAATTTACGGTTTGGAAACATGGCCCCTCACTCAAAAATTGACGGAGCAGCTAAAGGGCGTTGACTGGCGAATGCTGCGATACATGGCACATGTAAAGTTGAAGGATAAAGTGACAAGTGAAGACGTGGCAAGACTATGCGGCCTACCCGAACTACCTATTCGACTACGACAGAAACGCTAGCGGTGGTTCGGACATGTAAAGAGAGCAACCGACAACATCATCGGTGAGGCATATCATCTATCGGTTGACGCTCGCCTTCCACCAGGAAGACCGAAGAAAACGGGTCATGCCTGTGTCAAAGAAGATCTCGAATACCTGAAGATCAAGGAGGACACTGTTCTGGATCGTAACGCATGGAAAAAAGTCATCGCAGCAACGTCCAACCCTGGTGGAATCGGAAAGAAGAGACGAAAAAATAGAGTAAGTAAAGTTGATAGCATGCTATCATAATTCATCAACCGAAAAAACTCTGAAAAAATCAAGAAAAGACTCCCCCCAAAGTTTTGGTCAATAATGCTGTATTTTAAAGTTAAAGGGTCAAAATCAAAGGGTCTTCGGCTTCCAGTGCCTTCTCACGGTCGATTCTAACGGTTAACATGGTAGCCGTCAATTTTGATCCTTTAACTTCAAAATATTATTGAGCAACACTTTGGGGAGTTTTTCTTTGATTTTGCAGATGATATGGAAAATGATCTCCCGAAGATTTGCATACTTCAGTTTTGTTGATTACATCAGGTATGAAAATTAAATTGTGCTTCTACATTCTATAGCGATGCACCTATTGACTTGAATGTTCCTTTTTGTAACTTAGTTCTTGTCTCCTCTTCATTCTGCCTTCCATTCTCTTCTTCATTCTCTCTATCTTTCATTTCCTGTTGAGGGGCATCTTTCTTATACAGCTTTGTCTCATAAAATATTTATTGAAATAAATATCAGTCCATAGAGATAGATAGATATCAATAAAATCTCTAGGATGGAAGTGTAGCTTTGTGCAATACACATCAACGGCACGAAAATCGCACGCATTTTCATTTGGAAACATTTGGCAACCACTCTATGATTGAATTAGAAAGAGTCACATATGCAATTCTAAGCTTTCTATTGGTTGTTCATGCCCCAACACAGTTCCCCAGACTGTGTGCCGCGACCTTGAGACAATTTCCATTCTACTCAACTTCAGATAAACAATGTCTCATCCTATACGAATACACAGTTTCCGTCTCAGAATATGAGTAATACCAATTTGTCTCTATTGCCCGCATAAAAATGTGATTTGTAGCAACCAAAATTTTAGCACCCACCAAAAAATCGTACCTGTGATCGTACCAGTTGATGAATTTTTTTCTTTATGACTGAGATAGTTGCAGTCTATGCACTTTTTGCATGCATTGTAGAAAAATCCATTTGAGTTGTATTCAGCAGCAGCTAACTACCAATACAATCAAATATCTTCCCAACATTGTCTTTAGACATTTTCATGCGATGACTGATCAAAACAGATCGTTTATCAAATTCACCCATCAACAAATACTCAAGAAAACCATTTTTTAATGTGACGAAAATGCAGACTTCTCTCTCTTTCCTCATCAAGACTACTCGGCAGAAGTGATACTTAACGTACATTAACTTTCAAGGCAGCGACGACCAATGGAGTCGCTTGCATGAGCCATTGATCGGCGCAGACTCTCCTTCCCTTCGCTGACGGGAGGGCGAAGCGATGCCCGGTGACAGGGAGCCGGCGAGTGGCTGGGCGCCAATCATACGCTCCAGGTGGATGATCGATCCTACACATTTGGAGAGACATCAAAACTCCCTGCTGACGGACCAAACTCTCTCTCATCTCTCTCCCGCCTACAGTACGCACGATCTCTTGTTGGGAATCAACGACGCTGCTGCGACCCTTCGGCTCACGACCGCTGTCATTGCCAAGTTGACAACTGCACGTACACTCACATTCTCTGCGAACGCCAAATCGGCTCTCTTAAGGGCCACCACCTGCCTTGCACTTAATAAACACATTCACTCACAGGGATGGGATTTGGCCTTTTTTCTGTTCGTACCTTGGGGAGGTCGTAACAGAAAATTGGGGGCTCAGCCGGGATTGTTCCAAATTTCATCAAAGTTGTCTTATGCTACTTACGTTGGCATACTTTTCCCTTAAGCTACTTACGTTAGCGTTTTCGTCAGTTAACTACCGCTTAAATTATCAGTCTTCAATAGTTACATAGACATTTATACTCGCGTCTAGCATAGATTTATTAATCTATTCTGTTCAAAATGGCAGACAGTGAGGTTTTGACGTCTATTCCTTCTTACGATGAAATTTTGAATTTCAAAAAGACTGAACTACTTGAGTTAGCTAGACACCTCAGCATTTCGTGCAGTCATAATTTAACAAAAGCGGATATCCGCTCTAACATTTTCGCGGCCCTTGGACGCGATCCTTCTGATCATGGTTCTGTTAACGGCGATATTGAATCTGAGGATGAGGACACTTCTGAAATTAAAGCTTTGAAATTAAAATTGAAAATTGAGCAGGAGATTTCTAGACGAGAGAGATTACGTTATCTACAGGAATCAAAGCCGGTTTCTCCTTCTACTGACAGTTTTGACATTAACAAAGTGGTGAGGCTTGTGCCTCCGTTTAAAGAATCAGATGTGGACAGTTATTTCCTCCATTTTGAGAGGGTTGCTCAAATCATGAAATGGCCGAAAAACATATGGCCAATGTTGCTCCAGAGCGTTTTGGTAGGAAAAGCTCAGGAGGCTTACGTGACCCTGTCGCTAGAAGAGAGTTCGGATTATGAAATTGTCAAAAGTCGCATTTTGAGAGCATTTGAAAAGGTCCCTGAAGCATATCGCTATCGATTTCGCAGCCTAAAGAAATCCGAGTCTATGACCTACTCTGATCTTGCCCATTCTAAAGAAGTCGCATTTGACCGTTGGTGCAGATCCATGATGGTAGATAATTTTGAGCAATTAAGAGAATTAATCCTCATCGAGGAATTCAAACAGTGTCTCCCTGAAGACATGAAGACATTTATCGAGGACAAAGATCCTGACGATTACAAAGCTTGGATTATGTTATCCGAGGAATATGCAATTTCTCGTAAGCGCTCTAATAAAGAGAGGAAAAGCACATTTAATCACACGGATCAAGGCACCTCCAAAATGAAACAGTCTGATAACAGACCAGTTCGAAACCCTTTGAACGGCTTCACCAGACCGGTAACTTGTCACTACTGCAAGAAAACCGGTCACACAATTTCTGAGTGTTTCAAACTCAAAAGAAAGAAAGAGGAAGAGAAAAATTCCGTAAGTACAGTCGACTCCCAAGATGTCTTAGCCTCACCGAAAGGAGATTTTCTCCCGTTCACATTCGAGGGCACAGTCTCGTTGGACAATAAAAATGAGGTCCCTGTCACCATTTTGCGTGACACCGGAGCTATTCGATCTTTCATTTTATCAAATGTGTTGCCATTGTCAGAAAATTCCGCTACCGGAGACATCATTGACACAGAAGGATTTTGGGGAACCGGAACAGTGAAGTTACACAAAATCAACATTAACTGCGAGCTCGTTTCCGGACCAGTAGTTGTCGGAGTGACCGATCACATACCAGCTCGGGGAATTACTCTCCTGTTGGGAAATGATCTGGCTGGTTCGAAGATAAGAAAAGGTGTATCAGTTGATATCAACGATTCGCCCATATCTGAGGAGAAAAGGAAAAATGTTCCTTGTGGTGTGATAACACGCTCACAGGCGCTTAAAAGGACTGAAGATGCAGATAATGATATTCCAAATTCTGAAGGCTCCGAGTCTATCAATACAAATGAATTGATAACGGCTCAAGAACGGGATAATGAAATCAAAAAGCTATTTGAGATTGCTGTTTCTGAGCAAGAAATCAAAACAGTACCCCGTGGCTATTATTTCCAGGAATCTGGCTTGTTAATGAGAAAATGGCGGGACCCTAGAGTCCCTGCAAATGAAGAGTGGTCCGTATTCCACCAAATCGTAGTCCCGAAGAAGTTTAGGGGCGAGATTCTGAGACTAGGCCATGAAGTTCCCATGGCAGGTCATCTAGACATAAGGAAGACTTTTGATAAAGTGACTCGACATTTCTACTGGCCTGGGATAAGATCAGACATTACTGTCTTTTGCAGACGATGTCATATTTGCCAAGTATCCGGAAAGCCAAACCAAGTGATTCCTAAATCGCCACCTCGACCGCTTCCAATAGTCGAAAGTGCATTTTCGAGGATAATTATTGATTGTGTTGGCCCTCTCCCAAAAACTCGAGCAGGAAATCAGTATTTGCTAACTATTATGTGCGCATCTACACGCTTTCCGGAGGCCATCCCGTTAAAAAGAATTACGGCCGTCCAAATTGCAGACAGCCTGCTGAAGTTCTTCACGTTTGTTGGACTCCCTAAGGAAATACAATCAGACCAGGGCTCAAATTTCATGTCGGGCTTGTTTCAGCAAGTCGTAAACCTGATCGGTGCCAAACAAGTGCGATCATCAGCCTACCACCCTCAGTCACAAGGAGTATTGGAAAGATTCCACTCTACGCTGAAGACCATGTTGCGGTCCTTCTGTATTGAACACGAAAAAGACTGGGATAAAGGTGTCCATTTTGCGATATTTGCAGCCAGAGAAGCCACTCAAGAGTCATTAGGCTTCAGTCCTTTCGAACTAGTGTTCGGCCACGCAGTCCGAGGCCCGTTAGGTTTGCTGAAAGAAAGTCTCTTAAACGAAAATCTACAACAGAAAGATTTGCTGTCATATGTCTCAGATTTCCGTGAAAAGTTAGTGAATGCTACCGAACTGGCACATAAGAACCTTAGAACAGCACAAATATCCATGAAAGAACTGTACGATCAGAAATCAAAAGTTCGAAGTTTTAGCGTTGGGGACAAAGTCCTCGTACTCTTGCCGATTGTGAGCAATCCGATGAAAGCTCGCTATCAGGGCCCATATGTCATTTCGAGTAAGATAGATGAGTTAAATTACATCGTGAGCACACCAGATCGAAAGAAAGATACACAATTATGTCATGCTAACATGATAAAGGAATATTATGCAAGATCAATTGAGTCCGATTCGGTTCTTAGTGTGCAAGATATTGATTTTGAAATTAAAAATGACAATCAAAACGCGAGATTAGCGAATTCTGATATACTGAAAGATATGAAATCACTAACAAATCATCTGCCATCAGACGAAGGAAATTCACTCGAAAACTTGATAGTAGAATTCAAGAGCATCTTTCGCGATGTACCGTCTCGTACGGATGTTATTGAGCACGACGTCTGTCTAACGAGTGATATCACTCCGATCAAATCACACCCGTATCGAGTAGGCCCAGACAAAAAGAAAATTATTCAAGAAGAGGTCGATTATATGTTAAAACATAAAATTATCGAACCTAGCAATAGTCAGTGGGCATCTCCTTGTAGTCCGGGGGCTAGCGTGAAGTTGTGCAGGGAACGAGGTAGTACATAAAACTTTCACATAGCATAGTCCACCTCTAACCTACTGCAAAACTTCGCGTCTGCCGGATCAGATCATTTGCTTTTCAGAAATAGAGAGGATAACACAATCCTATGTATTTCCAGTGGTAAAATTGTGACATTTAAGGTGTTGACTCCATTTTTTCGAATTTTTACTCATAAAAGTTACACAAATTGGTATTTTGTTGAACTGGTTACTATAGAAATCATCTACAGATCATGATCTTTCAAATGAGTTATCATTCAGTGACAGAGGATGAAGTAAAGTGTACAAACAGACACTTTTCGTAAAAGCATATCAACAATTTCCCTGAAATTTCTATGTCTTGTGACTGTTTTTCAATGCAATCCTTATATCGTTTCTATGATTCAGTCCTTTTTGAAAGATCGTTTTCAGAGGGTCGCTACCAATGGTGTACAAGCTTCGTGGAAAGCTGTTTCCAGCGGAGTCCCTCAAGGGTCTATCTTGGGGCCTCTGTTGTTTGTCATGTACATTAATGATCTTCCTCATCTGACAAATACCAAAATCATAGCTTACGCGGACGACATATCTCTCGTTCACCTGTCAGAATCGTCTTCCTCTTCTGTCTTTCAAGATGACATTGATATTTTTGTCGAGTGGGCTCAGAATAAGAAACTCCGCATCAATGAAGCAAAAACCAAGAGTCTCACTATTTCAGGCAGACCGACCTCTTCCTCTCCCACTCATATTCATGTGAATGGCACTGTCATTGAAGATGTTCCTTCTCTCAAAATTTTGGGAATGTTTTTCTCCTCCGATAACAAATGGGACGATCAATTTGATTTCCTGTACAAAAAATGTTGCCGGTCCCTATCATTAGTTAGACGGATTTGGTATAACTGTGGGCAAGGCGATATTGTTTGGCAGGCCTACGTTGGTCTTGTTTTTACCCATATTTCTTTCTGCTGGCCCGTTATTTGCGACCTAAAGAAGTCCCATGTGAAAAAACTTGAACGACTTGATCGCGTTGCTCGTCGTTGGGCCAATATCAATTTTAAATGTGATTTTCATCAAATGCTTGATAACATCTGTACACGACTGATTCGTAAAGTTTCTAGGTTTTCTGCATGCCATCCTTTATCTGAATTTTTCATTGTCAGATCCACTGATTCCCAAATCAGATCTCGGAGAAAATTGTTATGCTTTCAACGGAGATCGTCTGTTTACAACAATTCATTTATAAAGTATTCGAAATTTTCATGATTTGTGAGCCATGCCATATACCGCTCGTTGTATTGGTGAATAAAGTCTCTTTATTATTTATTATTATTAAAATTTGCAGTTACACCAACGAAAAGTGTCTGTTTGTACACTTTACTTCATCCTCTGTCACTGAATGATAACTCATTTGAAAGATCATGATCTGTAGATGATTTCTATAGTAACCAGTTCAACAAAATACCAATTTGTGTAACGTTTATGAGCAAAAATTCGAAAAGATGGAGTCAACACCTCAAATGTCACAATTTTACCACTGGAAATACATAGGATTGTGTTATCCTCTCTATTTCTGAAAAGCAAATGATCTGATCCGGCAGACGCGAAATTTTGCAGTAGGTTAGAGGTGTACTATGCTATGTGAAAGTTTTATGTACTACCTCGTTCCCTGCACAACTTCACGCTGGCTCCCGGACTATTGTGTAGTTGTCAAGAAAGCCGATAATTCATATCGATTTTGCACAGATTATAGAAAATTAAATGCAGTGACTAAAAGCGATTCTTTCCCCTTGGCCAGAATCGATGATTGTATAGATCGCATTGGGAAAGCCAGATATATTTCAAAATGTGATGTTTTGAAAGGTTATTGGGGCATCCCTCTGACCGAAAGAGCTAGGGAGATATCAGCATTTGTCACGCCAGATGGACTGTATCAGTACCGAGTAATGCCCTATGGCATGAAGAATTCTCAAGCTACATTTCAAAGACTAATGACAAGTTTACTGAGAGGTATGAAGAATGTCACAGCCTATGTTGATGACATTGTTGTACATAATGATAGCTGGGAGGAGCATCAGAAATCTCTGCGCGAACTGTTTGTCAGGTTGCAAGAAGCAAACTTGACCGTTAATTTGAGCAAAAGTGTGTTCTGTAGAGCCGACGTCACATACTTAGGACATGTAGTGGGGCATGGAAAAGTTAAGCCAGTAGATGGACATGTTGAAAAAATGAAAAACTTTCCTCCACCAACTGACAAAAAAGGTGTAATGAGATTCCTCGGCATGTTAGGTTACTATAGGCGATTTTTGCCAAACCTCTCGACGGTTGCATTTCCTCTGACCGATCTACTAAAAAAGACCTCAAAGTTTATTTGGACTACTCCTTGTCAGGAAGCATTCGAGTCATTAAAAACTATGATGTGTGATACACCGATTCTAAATGCTCCAGACTGGAACAAACCATTCGAACTCATGACTGACGCGAGCGACGTAGGCATAGGTGCAGTGTTGACACAGAATATTGAAGGTGAAAGATTTCCAGTGGCATATTTCTCGCAAAAGTTAAATAAGCACCAAAAGAATTACTCTACAATAGAGAAAGAGGCCTTCGCCTTATTCAGTGCAGTTAAACATTTTTAGATTTATATTGCCTCTTCAGTGGGTTCAGTAAAAGTTCACACAGATCATGATCCGTTGATTTTTCTCAATAAAATGAGGTTCAAGAATCGTAGATTACTCGCTTGGTGTTTAGCTCTTCAGGAGTTTAACCTTATTGTCTGTCATATAAATGGAAAAGACAACATTTGGGCTGATGCCTTATCCCGCACCGGTTCCCAGTTTTCTGACAGATCTACCCAGGATCCGTTTCAGAGACCAAACAAATCCTGAGTGAATTAAAAGGTTGTGATGAACATTTTTGTGGTGATTGGAGAACATTTCTTCGCGTTTCAAGTCATCGCAATGCTCCGATTATCAACGCTCTTTTATGCCGGGGGATGTGACGAAAATGCAGACTTCTCTCTCTTTCCTCATCAAGACTACTCGGCAGAAGTGATACTTAACGTACATTAATTTTCAAGGCAGCGACGACCAATGGAGTCGCTTGCATGAGCCATTGATCGGCGCAGACTCTCCTTCCCTTCGCTGACGGGAGGGCGAAGCGATGCCCGGTGACAGGGAGCCGGCGAGTGGCTGGGCGCCAATCATACGCTCCAGGTGGATGATCGATCCTACACATTTGGAGAGACATCAAAACTCCCTGCTGACGGACCAAACTCTCTCTCATCTCTCTCCCGCCTACAGTACGCACGATCTCTTGTTGGGAATCAACGACGCTGCTGCGACCCTTCGGCTCACGACCGCTGTCATTGCCAAGTTGACAACTGCACGTACACTCACATTCTCTGCGAACGCCAAATCGGCTCTCTTAAGGGCCACCACCTGCCTTGCACTTAATAAACACATTCACTCACAGGGATTTGGCCTTTTTTCTGTTCGTACCTTGGGGAGGTCGTAACATTAAGAAAAGAAGTGAAACTCAATATTTGAACCGCTATTTACAGCAACAAGATGACCGAGTTGGTAAAAACTGGTACAACTGTTGGATCACACATGCGACAATTGTGTTGAACAACAAATATGGGAACCATTGAATCATTTGAACATTGAAATCATTGGATGACTGCAGGAGCCCCAACCCCGATTCTTTGGAGCTCAAAATAGCCCGGTTGAAACAATGTTAACACGATAGAAGTTTAAACCAAGACCTCCAGGACGCAAGGCATATCAAGGGGCCACTGCGCATGGGGCTATTGGTTTCGGTTGCATTTTTACCACTGTACGTAGTTGGATATGATTCACTCATTTGTGATTTCCAAGATGAATTCAATTGTAAGCCTACTCTAATGTTATCACTCTTATTGCGTATAAGTATCTGTGCATTGCCTATTCTAGATGGAGCTTTTCATGTATATTCAGATCTTCTGATGTTGTTTTACAGTGTTTGTTAGGCACAAATAATATGAAAGCAGACAGGTATTGTTCTAAATTTGATAATGAGATGATATAATATTTGTAGCGTAGAAGGTATCCGGAATACTTGTTTGACATATTTTATTTTATTATGAGCTACCAAGAATTGTGTGAAAGAATGCTAATTTGAATTTTAGTTTAAGGGACATAGTTCACAAGTAATTTCAAATGTTCCCTTCTTAGAATGACCCAGGAATCGCAGGTGCCAACCAAGCAAATATATTGGAAGCAAAACAGTGTTAAATCATTTATCAACCATTTGGAATGATGAACGAGCTCGGGCTATTTTTCGGCTACATCAAAGCGAAAATGTTGTATTTCTTCATTCAGCTGTATAACTCAAATTTCATAATGCAAATGCTTGGTTTAACTCGTCTCTACGATAATTTTTCCGCTTGTATCAAATTTTGAATTGAAAAAGAATTGCCTAAATATGAAGACTTTTTCTATAAAAAAACCTCAATGATTAATTCATGTCAAACTTCTGTGACTACACTCGTCTTCTGAGCTTTATTCATTCTGAGTTTGTTTTACTGACTTAATTGAAGAAAAGTTCGGTACTCATTTGCTCCAAGTCTCTCACAATTTAGTGCATTTTTGACTTTGTTGCTTAAGTTGAAATTGTTTAATAAATTTGATAAGGATTAAATATCTATACATTCATGGGATTTTCACTCATTATTACTGTCAAGAAAGTCATAAAACATGGGCCAGTATAGAAGTTGAAAATATACGAAATCTGTTCAAAACGCAAATGGGCTTTCAGCCTCCACAAACAAATGCTGCGTAATGATAGCACACCGTCCGATATCATTGACACTTTTTAAGAAGCGCAATCTCGAATGATTTTACGGTAGATAGAAATTGATCAACTCAGCGCAGGCATGCATCTGAGACGAAACACAGGTGCAGGTGAATGAGGCGAAATTGAATAGTGTATTCTATTTATTAAGCAACGTAGATATATACAGGAAATTGGGTACATTTCTAGTGGATTTCTAATAATTGAAGATCGTTCGAAGAATACTTGCAATAAGACTTGGTCATTGACTTAATTTGGTTTGAACAGTTAGTATATTACATTCTAAATGAAAACTATGCTATTCAATAAACTGTCAGGCATTCATAAAAAAAATATGTCATGGATTTTGCTCTCTATCATGAATTCCACTCTAGGTTTCTCATATTTTCTCGAAGGATTAGTGTTTTGCACTACGATGCGATTCCCACTGTAATGCGATAATGAATGGTAATTAACGATAACATAACGTTGTATCTTATAAGTGATTATGATGCATCACTAATTATTCCTTGATTATCACGTTAATATTATGTAAATTCTGAGTTATTTTAGGCTTAATTTCATATTATTTGATTTTTTGTTCGCTTACCTACCAATATACGTACATATGTGTAAAAATGCAGTCAGCTGGTTTTTTAGTTGGTGACTGATTTATCTGGGAATAAATTGTAATATCAAGGCTTACTTTATATAGTTATGAAGTTTTTCATTTACTCTCAATAAAGCAAAAAGTCAATTTTGTCGGCCGTCTTGCTGCCTATTTAATGAATCATTTTTATTTGATTTACGTGGCAATATCATGAGAGTGACTGCTTGAAGAAACTCTAAATCTTCAATGAATTCTGATGCTGTTATATCTATTATGTATTCTGACGCAATGAGAATTGACTAATTATTTCACATCCTCTGTCATTCTTTCAACTTCTTCCCATGATGTTTATTCTTTCTTCCTGAAACAACTTCGGTCTAATGTCGTCCGAATACAATTCCTGCTCAAAGAGGTCGGCACTTTTGTCAGTCGGAAGTTAGTTACCAATATTATTGACACTTTCAAGTGTCTCCCATTTGATGAAAGGTGTTCAATTTAGCGCGATTTTGGTGTACTTTTGCTGTCGATAAATAATTGATTAAAGAAGCTTGAGAAGAGCACTTTCATTACTGTTAGATGTGAAGACAATGCCATTCAGTTTGAGAAATATTTCCTCCATCTTCTTTGATACTTGATTGTAAAGTCATTGTTTCAATAATGACTGAGGCTAATTTTCTGTTTAATGTTGTCCTCTTAATTTCTAATGCACTAGATTAAGAAATTTGATGATATTTGTCTCTGATAAACATTATCCTTTTGAATATCTTAAGAGAATGACAACTATTGAGTCAATAAAAGACACCAACACCCTTGATCCCCCAACCGCACCCGCCTGATCCAGGAAGCGAACCAAAGTCCGCGGTGGAGGCGAGCTCGCACCTTCTTCACTAGGCCACGCTGACGGTACAAAAGGAATGCTAATGAAGGCAGAAGTCATCCATATGTGATGACATCGACAGCATGTTGTGTATTTTACTGACTTAATAGTTGCCATTCTTTCTTGATATTTAATGTACGAGCACTACGACAGACCGTTGTTGTCGATTATCCTTTTATTCAAAGAATTCAGATTAACGCTACACACTAGATGAGGCTACCCATAGATTTCTTTTCGATATGATGTCTGCTTCGTCTCTCTGGAATACTTATTTTTTAGATAAGAGATTTTTTAAATGCCGGTGCTACTCTTCTCACTTTCCCCTGCTCTCAGTTTCCGGGTGGAAATTGCAATGAAGTTTAGAATTTCTGAGAGAAAGGCAATCTCAATTTTTGGAAGTTGGCCCTTTGCTTCGGTGTTATTCACGTTCCCTCACTTGCCTCTCTTTTTCCACGAGGGAGATTTAGTTACAGCAGTTTTCTGATGTGCCATCTCTGGTCAGCAATTTAGATTGGGTTTTGGGGGGGGGAATATATCACAACACCGGGTCCCTTGATCAGAAGGTAGTGGTTGTATGCCATACCCAGCCTCTATTTTCTGATTGCTAGATAAGGAAATGGGTAAAAAGAAAGTTCGGCGACCGCTTCGTTTCAGGTCAAATATAACTCCGCATTTTCGCATTGATAATGTTTTCTCTTAACATTTTCTCTTTTCTTTCTCTTGACATGCTTTCATTCATTGTAGCAACAGTGCGTGAAAGACCTTTTCATCATTTGTAATCGCTCCGAATGTTCAGCTCTAATGTGTTTCAGTTGGAATTCATGCACTCATTTTCCTGTTCATTAAATCTATGGACTTACATTATGATCAATCAATATCAGAAATTATAAAGTTGAAGAATTTCAGAAGTTCAGAGATTCAATTGAATTAAGACCCAACCCATTCATTAACTCAACTTCACATTCCACTTACTCATTCAAATGTTTGAAGCCAAGACAAAATAAGCTTCTTCTTAGAGAAAGGATATGAGTCAGTCCTACATGCCATGCACATTGACCACGCGCGTTCTGTAGATTTCTTTCTGAAATATTTTGATTTGATTTGATATTCTTGTTTTCATTACATGATAAAAAGTTCATCAGGTCTACATGCCAATATTTCTTCGACTAGCGGCCTCAACTACCACTTCCAGCTATGCAGCAAGATAATGCCGTTTGCATCCATATAGACAAACACGTCGTGCATGTATACAATTCTTACTACGACATCCACTTTCGTTGGATTTCTCAGACAGCGTCTTCACCCAAGGGATTTCCCTGTTCCCTGAAACCTGAACCCATGCCGCCATTTCTTGCTCTTTCTTTTTAAATTTGACCGACAGCTTGACTTTTGTATGAAAAGGCTAGTAGCCATTTATACTTGGGCGGTCTAACTTGTATTATCAGTAGTATCATATAGTTGTGTCAGAAATATTGTCCATTGGTTGCTAATCAGAATAGTTTTCTACTCACCGCTATTGAATAATACGATTTGACTCCATGACCACAAGCAACAGACATTGAATGTGATGCAGCTTGCATGCTTAAGCTGCTCCGAATAAATGGTAGGCTTTAAGCTCAACACTCAAGAGACCATAAAAAACAAATAATATAGTGAATAATTGCGCGATTAGTAAGATACTTGGTACTTCTATTCTTCTCCCCCTCGACATTTTCCAATTTTTCCAGATTCATCAAATTCGTCAAACTTAGTCACATTGGATTTAGAATAGACTTGATCTATCACTGAGTGATAGTACAACAAAACTGAGAAGTCTTGCTTGAACCCTGGGATTAAGGATTGGTCCATTGGATATCCAGCTAGAATACAAGATACAGCTGTGATCTCGAATTTCATGGGATTGTTGTCTGCACTTAAAGTGAGTGACAAAGCAAGTATGTCAATTTTCTACAAACCAGCATAATTTTACACTCTCAACGCTTTTGCGACGGTAGTGAAACTGCACATAGGAGCAAGAGAAGATCACTGACTATGCAATACTCGCGAATGTCAACATCGAAAATGTGGCGGGAGGGATAGAAGTACTAGATACTTTTCTAATTATTTTACTCGATTTTCACCATTTAAATCATCAGAGTAACAATTCACGCGACTTAATTTAGAAACTATTCAATAACGTAATTGCATATAAATTCGCGAGAACGGATAACTGCTGTATTATATGAAATTAAAGTCATAGCAGACGAAGAAATGCATGCATTTCAATATTTGCATATCTAAATGAAAGAAGCCACGATCAATAGCCATGCAAATAGTCCTCACATTAACTTTAATGGTGATTCTCAGCGAATTGTTATGTCAATGACAGAAATGTTGATCCGGTGTCAGATTGTCTGATCATAGCAAAATGTGTGGGTCAATTTGATTTGTTTATGATTCAATAGATTCGATTATCTGACTGACACTATGACAGGAACAAATAGTTTCTCTCTATTATTTTTTCATACCAGGCATGAAAGATCAAAGAAATGTCACAAGAATTGGCAACTCATTTGAATCAATAAACTTTTATTTACATTTTATATTCTGAAAGATCAGGCCAATATGATAATTTTTAATTTGTTGCTCGGCTAAGTTATGACTTAAACGCACAGTGTGTTTATAGCTGCAATCCTATCTTGTCTTTCTAACAATCAACCCAATTGGTTTGTTTGGGTTTGTTCGATTAGAATTAGGGATGTTCGAGAACGGGAATTAGGTTCGGCCATCGGAAATGTGATACTTTGAAAATAGTGTAATATGTCCCTTTATTGCCTCAAAATTAATCTTCTCCGCTGATCGGATTATATGAATTGCATCATCTTTAATCGTGAAGGAATCAAAATCCTCGGCATGAACCGCACCGCCAGATGTCAAAGCCGTGATCACTTTTTGCACTTGGCTGTATGTAGCCTGGTTTGAGGACTGCTCTTCCAAGTTCGTCTCTTTCGAATCCGATTTTCAGTTTTCTGGATCGGGAGCGGATACGGGAATAAAAGTTTTCCCGCTCCCAAACATCCCTAATTCGAATAGCTGAGTGCTACTTTTCAAAATCTCCATGGATGAATGCACTCTGGAAAACTTCATTATTTTGAATTTTGCTTCAACATAAACAACACCCAGGACGCATATCAAAGTAAATTCCAATGTACTTTTCTGAAACGCCTTGACAAAAGACGAAGTCCGAAGTGCACTGTTTTTCGATGCTTTATTGTAATCAGGAGTGAACCCACAACAGGTATATTTAGCAAAAATGTGGATGCATTTATTAGTATACTTTAATAGTCATTTGATTTACTTTTGGTGAATCAGAGAAATATTGTGGTCTATTCGTTCTAAATATGATGGCTTATATGCCGATATCAGCTACCGACGACATTCAAGGTAAATAAGAGCTTATTTACAACGACAATATGTTATAAGAGCATGTAACTACGGAGAAAGGTAGACTATCCGTCTTCCCTATGTCAATGCCTACATGTATGCAATCTAAGTCCTTCACGTTATCCAAATCTGGAGAAGCATCTGGTAGGTGCAGATCGTATACATGAGCAGAAAAGCAATCTCCAATGGTGCGGGACTTCTCCTTCTTTTTCAGGTAGATCTCAGTCGTCCTGGTCGGAACCAGAGTAGGAACCGGTTCGGGCTCAACCCACTCCGCCCTCGCGCGGCCCGGGTAAAGATTTTAAGGCCATCGGGCCTTGACGGGTGCAGACAATGCAGTGATTTCGAACTGTGGCAAAACCCATGACATTGGGATTTAATATGTTAGCGTCTTCAATTTTGGAATAAACCGCCAGTTTGCTGGCAATGTCGACCAGCTTCGTGTGGATGGATTTCAATAGTGCAAGTTTGCTAGGTGACTAACTTCAGGGATAATTCGACGAAATTCATTATCTAGTTTTAAATCACTTTGCGCATTTTTATCTTTAGTGAACCCCCTTTATGTAATCGCTCTATTTACAATACAATTAATATGTGTGGCTAGAGATCCCACTGCCAAAATATCATCCGAGATTGATTGAAAGATGATTGGCAAATATCTTAACGGAAACATGTTCTCCATTCAATGTCTTCATCAAACCTCATAAGGTAAGAGATGCGTCAGAGCGTCGACTTTTATCTGTTTTCACATTTCACTGAAAGACCTGCTTTTGCAAGAGGAAGAAGTCGGCTGCCGTCCTATAGCCAACATTGAACGAAATGCCGAAATTGAACCGGTCTGACAGACAAGTCAACTGAAAACATGAATATTGAGCCGTTTTCCAACCATACCATCACTTATCACTATTCCGTTACTTCTATATTATGAATAATTCTTTTTTGAATATCAAAATTCAACAAATAATGTTTTAAAGTTATTCAAGAAATTATTTACACTTTGTATTAAAGAATCCAAGAGAAATTGAACCTTAATATTTGTTCAAGATAAAAATTTTCTTATCCTGTTGATAATTGAAATTCATGGATATATTACGTGCTCACTTGATAGCAATCATGCATCTTAATCTGATCATAACTGAGATGAATGGATTTTTAAATGACTATTTTTATGAATACTGATCTTTCATGATTTTGAGATCGGTCAAATGAAAAATCTAATTCCACTTTCTTTTCCAGAATCACAAAAAGTGATTACTCTTCAATAAATATTGTCATATGATCAGTGCTGAAACAATGCCAACCGATTATTTAGGAAGATATCAAATAGATTGGTGAAGGCAACCGCCAATGTTGAACACAGGAGAATTACAAACAGATTTGATAATCTTGTCGGTCAACTTGTCAAAATAATAACTAGATCAAGTCATCAACCCTCAGATCAAAGATTTCGCAAATCACTTATTTGCAATTTTTATTGCGAACACTTCCACACGAAGAGGGATAAATAGGGTATAGGTATAACAAAATTACTTTTGACATTTGTTTTAATGCAACCTTTATGATTCTCCATTTACTCGCATGCATAATTTCGAATGATCAAATGAGCAAATTAAAGTATTCATCAGTTTTGTTCATTGTGCATCATTTACATTACCGAGTTACATCATTTACAACTGGCGAGGACAATAAGGTACAATGTCGCTAACCCACATAGAAAATAGAAATACGGTAGGCTACTTTACCTTCCTTTCTAATTCACGCTCTCAACAGATGATCCGGCGGCCTTGTGGATAGAAGGCATGTTTGAACGTCCATTAGCTCCAACGTCGCTGGTTCGAACCTACTCACGATTGATGAGGCCCAACAGGCCGAAACATGTCTCGTGGCGATTACATCTGTTGAGATTTGATGAATTCAACATAATTTGCAACATTAAATGACTAGAACGGACAAAGAAATTAAAGACTATATTACTACGTAGACATTAGAAGCCATGACAATAGTACCTTTAGAGTGGCAGCTTAAAGTCGCTGACAATAGTCATTATCGATTTGTAATTCAAGTTGTTGCACAGCCTAGTCGCGACTTGATTTGGTATGCACACGTCCCGACTAACTAGTTGCGACTAGAGGAAATAATATAAGGAAAAGGGCATTTCTCTTTGCTGCGTCACACGTCAGGTCATGGCGTCGTAAGAATTCATCTTAACAACAAAATCATTTGCTGAATTTCATTGGCTGTTCAATATCCTAAGGAAACTTAAGTGAATGACCAGCATTATGCCTGCAGAATGCAGAAACCGTAGTTCACTGAGATTGATGGGATGTCAGCTGGCAACTAACAGCAAAGCATCATAATGACTTTTTTATCAAACGTATGCAATCAACTTCAGGACCATGTGAAAAAATATGAGAACATCTTACGTACTGACGGGTACAATGGTGAAAGGTACCTGTTTAATTTAAAAACATGATCCAATATCTATCAAACTTAACGCATGTGTCTCAACCACAGAATTAAATATTTTGTTTATCTGCTTCGGTTAGCAAGAAGAGTGATTTATTCGAAATCGACGGCACATCGCGGAACTTACTAAGTGGGTAAAAAGGAATTCCTAATACCTTACAGGGATAGGAAAAAAGTGCGTGGCTTGCGGATTACAGTGAATTCCAGCAAAATGCTTCGATTGACACAATTCCTTTAGATTCGAAGAATTCAGATAATTGTGCACAAGTTTACTTCATAATGTTGGTCGATCCGATCATTATTAAAGAAAATAGCAGGCTCATGAAAATTAGCTCACCTGATGATTTCACCATCCTCTTTTCAGCATTCCTCACTCCATAGTGGGCACACTAAAATGTAACCAGTTTCTTCTACATTTCAGACTGCGGTTTCGTCCTCAACGATTGACTCACCACTCATAGGAGAGCGAGATTCTGTGTTGAAAGAGCTTTCGGAGTTCTAAAACGAAGGCTCGCCTGCTTAAAGCGTATTTTAAAGATTTCTCTCGATCGTGTTTGCACGGTCATCATGGCAGTAAGAATTCTGCACAATTTAGCTATAGATTGGAGAGAAATTGACATAGCCAACGGCGATAGCGACAATCAGGAGGTCGATGACGATAGTGAAGAACTCATGACGTCGACAGAAAACTCATCTGATGAAGATGGACAAGAATCCGAGTCCGATGACAAGGAAAGTAAAGCAAGAACTTTGAGTTTGAGAAACGATGGGAAACTCCGACGAAATCAGTTTGCTGATATATTATGGTCTCTACGTTTACAGTAGGCATCAATACAAGTAGTTAGAATTGCGGACGCACTGATAGTGGATACGAACATGGATAGGAACATGTGTTCCGAATTGCGAATGCGAACATGGATATGAACATGTTCCGAATTGCGAATGGATGCGAACATGGATAGGAACATGTAAATAGGAACCGCGTTCCGATTGATAGGCGAATTGAGATCATACTCAATGATTCGGAACGCCTTGTTCCGAAATTGAATTAGAGTATGTGAATTAGAATAGGGATGCGAACATCTATTTCGGTACTTAAACAGGTGTTTGTTTTGAGACTGCTTGCTCAAATGCGACAATTGTGGCCATTGTGACTATGATGACAATTTTATTTATTTTCATAACTAGGTTAAGTTATAAATACGTGGAAGTTGCTTGATGGTTAGTTACCCAATTTCATGGATTGTTGCAAGAGACCTTGGTTATTCGCTAAAGGCTATAGAAACTGTTACAAATCTAAATGAAAATATCAAAGCTGGTGATTTAGTTGAACGACTAATGGATCTGGATGAGCATACCATGAATGCTAAATTGGATCGTAGTTGGATAGAAGATTTCTCAATGCTACATTATAAAGACAGTGAAATTAGGAGGATGAAATTGGAACTTTCTGAAACGGAGATAAAAAAGTGAAACCTTCAATTGATTTATCAAAATGTTCTAACAATGAAAGTGACTTCAGAAAGAAATTAGAAACAGAGACGTTTAAACTATTATGTGAACGGAACTGCATTAGGTGTTTTGAACGGGAAAAATCCCTTCTCTTGTTACCATGTTCTCATTTTGTCATGTGTTCTACATGCTATATACCCTTGGAAACTACATTTTGTCCCCTTTGTGATGAAGAAATAATTTCAACAGTTACTGTATATCGTTCATGATGAGTCATCATGCGTGTCTGTGATTGGTTGCTATTGTGCAGCTTTTGTATATAAGGTTATTACACTTCTGTTACAACCATACTTGTTGAGGATTGTAGACATTAATAAACATGCCATTTACCACGATCATTCCTGTTTCAATTATTCACAAAGACAATCTGTTTACTAGCAAGATTTTCTACTCTGCAAATGATGTTATTGGTTACAAAGCTGATCTCATAGATCTGATGGAGGATATTGTCACATTCTATCATTGTGAAGATGATATTGAACTTCAGAAACTCTTAATGAGGACATTGACCAATGCCCTTACGCGAGTACTACGATTTTGGCTCGATGAAGTGTTCAAGCCTCTGAGTTTGACGGAAGCTATTCCACAGAGTTCTCGTTGCTATTGTGAAATGAGAACACGGAAATTGAGGACTTGTTTGCATGATATAATCGTATTTAGCCACTATGAGGAAAATGGTGGTAAATTCAAGGTGGACATGTTTACCGGACCCCCGTCGATGAGCGTCAATGTGGCAGTGCAAGATGATCGGGACATAATCAAGTTTAGAGCGTACTATGCTAATCTTTTAAAAGTCTTCGCTTCAAAACCATGCTGTTCATGCTGTCCTCTATCAAAGGATTTAATGTGTAATATAGAACAGCTTATAACTGCAACGACACAGACCTTGAGTGATGTTGATGACTACGACCTACCATCTGTTACCGTTTGACTTTGTTGCATGGAACTAAGCAAAAATGTATATTTTTATAAATGCTTTGCTTTTAACACAATAAAAATGACTGCAAAACGAAAGGCATCTTTTTCTCGGAAGAATGGTTCTTTTAGACCTTCAAGTCAGTTTAAGAAGGCGTTGCGAAAGTTAAACAGCATGCGAAACAATAAAGTTAAGTGCAAATTAATTCAAAACTCCAGTGATGATTTCATTCGTGATTTGGCTTTTGCAATACACAAATGCCTCCCAATATACAAGCCTTTATTGAGTACGGATTCTCTAAACAGCATTAGAAAATTTTCAAATCCAAGAAGCAGTGATATGAAAAGGCGGTACTTAGTTCAGCGTGAAGGTGGTGGGTTTTTGAATATGTTGAATGATATTGGAAACAGCATTTACAATGTACTCAACAGTCCACTAGGGAAAGTTGTGGCAGGTGCCGAAGTGTTGCTGTAGACGACGAATCATGGATTGACACGTCATCATTGATTGATGACTCATGTGAATATGTATATAAGAGAGACGCGCTTGTACTCTTTAATCACTTTCAAGCTATCATTCATCACTGACGGTTGAAAAGCTCCGAATAAGTACAACATTGAATCATGTCTCAAAAAATGTTTATAGTTAGAGAGGAGAGCGACTCATTTGAACGTGATCTCTTTAAATTCCGACCGACAAGGAAGGTTCAAGGGATTGGAAATACCTTTTACTTCCAAACGTTGAGCTATGGTGACGATGGTTTCTACCTTCAAGTTCCATTTTTCCACAGTAATGGTATGTCTTCATCTGGTTATAGCAACATGAGACAAATGCGAGTAACCTTTCCGAAATGGCAGCAGATGATACTCAAAACCATCGACTCTTTGGCGAAGGAATGCGTTGTGTTGCCCGAAAGTGCTCCTACACATTGGAGGAAGGCGTTAGAGGAAGGAAGTGGCTATAAGGATTTACCCGAGTTCGATACGCTATTCTTCAAATTGTCCGATCACTTTCAAGCATTCGATCTACTTGGAAATACAATGGAGTGTGATGATCTGAAGCGCGGACGATACATGGGTTTAATACACGTCAACGGTCTATACATTGGTGCTCACGGCTCAACCGGAAAAGTGGCATCGTTACAAATGAAAGTTCTACAGTTGGTTTATGAGCCAATGCCGATTGATAAGTGTCTAATCACCATCGATAAATCTACTTCAAAAGATGGGAAGGATGTTGAAGAAAGCAAAAAGCGGGGACGGAAATCCAAGGAAGGGAGTGTTAAGTTGAAATTGAATAGCCAAGATGCTCAAATTGACGCGAGAAGTTATTTTAATGCTGACATTGATGAGGAAACACAAATGCTGTGAATGTGAAATGAAAGTTTCTAAATGTAAATAAAGTTGTTATGGAACATGACTTGTTTTATTCTAAGCAAACTGGTGGGTGTTGGTCTTTAAAGCTTTTGAAATTTCAGGATGACAGATTTTCGCCTATTCACTGATCGCACAATGTGTGTGGCCGGACCAAGTCAGTCCGGTAAAACTACTTTTGTAACTCAATTACTACAATTTAGAAATGAGATGTTTAATAAAGAAATTAAAAGAGTTAAATGGTGTTATGGCATATTTCAACCACAACTAAATTCTGCACTTCGCCAGAAAGGTTATGATGTGAAGCAAGGGTTACCGACAACTGAAGACATCAAAGCAGGTGACTTACTAGTATTAGATGATCTATTACGTGAAAGCAAATCTTCAAAGGATGTAACTGAAATGTTCATTCAAACTGCACATCATAGGGAAGCTTTTATTATCTATATCACCCAAAACATTTTTGATGGAGGGAAAGAGCAAAGAACTAGGAGTTTGAATACACATTATTTGGCAATATTTAAAAATCCAAGAGACAGCAGTCAGATACATCATCTCAGTAGACAGATATTACCTCAACAACCTAAAGTTCTTTCAAAAATATATGAAGATGTAACTAAGAAACCACATGGCTATCTATTTATTGATCTAACCCAGGAATGTCCGGAACGACTTCGATTTCGAACAAATATCATACCTAATTCCGCTGAACCAATGACAGTTTTCTCGGTTCACAGTTAGTTTTAAGCAATGTACTTTGTTGCCTTATTATTTTCAAACATGTCGTATTCAAAGATGGTAGTCATTCCTCAAGAGGAGTATGTACAATTGACTACATTACAAAGTGCACAGGAAGTCAAAAATATAGATCAACCTATTACGAATCAACTTAAGGAACTAACACAAAAGGATATGGAAATTCAGAAGATTAAGGATCCCTATCGACGAATGCAGTTAGCAGCTGAAAACATTGATGAGAGGCGACAGATTCGTGATAAGTTGCGACGATTTATAACCTTGTCAACACCTCGACCATATCGTGTGCGCGCTGAGCGATTATTTGACTTCATTGATCCACATGTGAAGTTCAATGAGAGAGGGGAGATAATAGATGAAACAACTGGTGATGTTATTAGAAATAGTCACATAGATGACCTTCTGCAATATGCTGTTAGAGATGTAAGGTGAAAACTAGGTGCACCACAAGGGTGGTCATATTTTCAGAAAATTTTATCTGATCAAAATGTACCACACAATATTATTGGAGGACCAACTGTGAATGAGTTGGACAAGGGTCACTTACAAGATGAAACAAAAAGTAAAACACCCACGATGGCGGTCAAGCGAGAGCTTCATGATCCCGATGATCTTCAACCAAAAAGAGCTACTAGGCGCTCAATGCGTGTTGGAAAGGATTATAGTTAATATTAAGCAAATATAAATTAAGCTTTGCTTCTCTCATATCATGTCGCTACAAAAGTTTTGCTGCTGTTTGAAATCTGCGCTCGAAGGTAAAGGAGAAGAGGGAATAGAGGTTGATATCAATTGTGTTAGCAGTTGCTGTGGGAGTAATACGCGTGCAAATCAGAACAAAGACGATGAGTACAGCAGTGAAACTCAGAAAGATTTATTACGACTTAAATCACCCCGCAAGTTTCAGTCGTCCGGAGGTTCTAGCTCGTGCAGCAGGTGTGGGGATAGAGAAAGTCAAGAAGTGGTTAAGGAGTCAACCGACTTACACTCTTCACAAAAATGCGAGAAAGCGGTTTCCAACGAGAAAATATGTTGTTAACAATATAGATAGTCAATGGCAAGCGGACTTGGCTGACATGCAACAGATATCACAGTACAATGATGGCTATAAATACATCTTAACCGTAATAGATATTTTATCTCGCTATGCTTGGGCACGTGCGCTGAAATCTAAACGAGGACCAGAAGTTGAAGCGGCTTTTCAGAGCATTTTCGATGAGGGGCGTGTTCCGCAAAGAATACAGACCGATCAAGGGAAGGAATTCGAAAACTCTCATGTTCGAAGTCTCTTTAAAAGTCATAATGTGGAATTGTTTAGTGTCAAAAGTGCTTATAAAGCTGCCATGGTTGAGAGGTTCAATCGCACACTGAAGACAAAAATATGGCGCTATTTCACTGCAAAAAATACACATGTTTGGATAGGTGAGCTGCAGAAATTTGTTAAGAATTACAATGAAAGCTACCATCGAATCATTAAGATGAAACCTGTCGATGTTACCCCAGATAATGCGATGGATGTATGGCTTCGATTGTATGATAAGAAAGCGAAAAACATTTCCAATGAAAAGAAAATAAATGTTGGTGATAGAGTTCGGATTTCAAAGGTTAAGTCTACATTTGAGAAGGGGTATCTACCTAATTGGACTGAAGAAGAGTTTTTTGTAGATGAAGCAAATACAAAATTTAGACCCACCATGTATAAATTAATAGATTACCATGGCAATCCAATTGAAGGAAAATTTTACTCTTATGAATTGCAAGTAGTAGACAGAAGTGAAGAGGTGTATATGATTGACAAAATAATTAGGAAGAAAGGTCATGGCAATCAAAGGAAATATCTAGTTAAATGGAAAGGATATCCTGATTCATTTAATAGCTGGATAACGCACCAGGATCTACAAAATGTGGAGGTGGGAGACACTCGTAACTTTTAAGCTAATATAGCATGTGTCTTCTTACATATATGAGTTTAACATGTCTACTAACTTCAATATCATTCTTCCAAGCAATAGCAACCCCAAGATATTCCCAAGTAACAAACCATCTCTATACTCTGTTGAATTCGCTAATCCAATTACTCTGCATGGACCCCATGAAGTTGCTCTAACTGAAATTACTTATTACAACGATATCAGTTTGCTAAAGAACAACTATTTTGAATTACATAAAGAAGTACGAGAGAAGGATGATTGCTTTCGCATATTTCAAAATAGTCTACATGGTACATGGGCTTTTCATCATCTAACTTTACATCCTTTTTCAACATCTTTACCATCTGTCCAAAACATGATTAAAATTCAAAAGGCATTTGCAACGTCAACTTTTGATTCTAAGGTTCCCACAATGAGCTTGCAAGATACAGAAAAGGAAATCGGTAGAATGTTTGAACGAATAAATGATCTCTTCAAGCTGACTTTGAATAAATTCTACAAACCAGTCATAAAGGGGTCAACAAAATTGATGAAGGAAGGGAAGCATGTTCTTCTTGTATTAGGTAAGGATTTGAGTCATACTTTTTGGTATTCCAGAACAACTTTCTCATCAAGGTATTGGTACAATGGACGTGGGTGGAATTCGGAGAGGAAAGTCACTGATTTTCAATGTAGAATTGTGCCATTGTATGCATTACAAAAGAGGAGCATCCGAGTAAAAAATAAATTTGAGGTCATTAGAAGTGTTGAAGACTTTGCAAGAAAGTTTCAAGGATCAGTGCCAGAAACGTTAATGACTTGTGAATATAAGAAAGAGAAAGTAACTTTATTTACTGTTGAAACGGAGGCAGAATTTATTGTTTTTACTAAAAAGACACCATTGGAAAAGTCTGAGTCCGCTGTTATTGAATTCGGATCTGAAATGATTGGGATGTTTAAGGGCCTTGAAAGCGCACCTTGGTTGACAGAGTTAAATGATACATTCAAGGTTCAATTGTCCTCTTCTAAACTCAAAGCATCAACAAATGCTTCATGGGATATCCACGTATACAGCGAAGACATATTGGGTGATGAATTGTCTACTTCCAGTGAACTTGTAAAAAGAGTTAATTTGAACATTGAAAGCTTGAAAACGCCATCTGAATTGTGTACAAAGTTAAATGAGTTTGGTGTAGATTACCTTGATGCAGATGAATATCACTTTTCTTATGATCCACATAAGAAACGCATGATTCTAAAGGTAGGGAAGAACTCTCTTATCAAGCTGGATAGCGTGTTAACGTCCACATTGGGATTCTCAAAATCAACTATTTATGAAGGCTCATCAATAGGCGATACAGCCCCATCACTAGAGCGTGATATAAGTAACTTATACGTCTATTGTAACATTATTGAATATACAAGGGTTGGCGACATTGAGGCCCCACTTCTGCGCACATTTCCTCTCTCATCCGTAAGGAAGCAACTAATCAATCGAGAATTTATTAACACGATGTATGTACCAATGAGCAGAAATGTCATCAATAGAATTGACATATCAATTCATGATGATACAGGTGAAGTAGTACCATTCTGTGGTGGTGTTACTGTTTTAACACTACACATCAGGACACGATATTAAGGCTTTACGCTATTGTGGGATCTATAATTATCTACAGGACATAATGTCAGGCATTTACAGTGGTCCATCCTATCAGAGCGGCTATCCCGTGTTTGCTGGAGGTAGACGACAAGTTGGAGGAGGCATATTCGGTGCACTAAGACGTATGGTTCTCCCAACACTCAAAAAGTATGGCGTACCATTCATGAAGCGGGTTGGAAACAGAGCTTTAGACTTTGGTGCAAATGTTGCAGCTGATGCACTTCAAGGGGAGAATATCGGTGAATCCATGAAATTGCGTGCACAGCAATCTGCCATAGACGCATTAGATCATTTAACAAAGACGAGGCGTACAGTTCGGAAGAAACGTAGGAAGTCAAGACAAGTTGGATCAGGTCGAGTTACTAAGCAAAGGCGTAGGAGAAGTAAAAAGCCCACCAGAGCAGCACGTTCTAAATCAAGACGTCGTGTGAAAGCAAGAAAGCGCAAACGAAATTCCACAGCGACTGGAAACAAGTCAAAACGAAGGAAGACAACATATTTGTAAAGCTAATACGATGCAGAGTATCAATTCGGCTTTGTGCTTCTTCGATTCACCACCTCATCAAACTGACATTATTTCCTCAACTATTGTTGATATAGTCCCCACAAAAAATATTGATGGTAACCAACAGCCTATTCAGTTTGATATACCTGCTAATCCTCAAGATTATATTGACTGTCAATCCATTGATTTAGAATTGTGTATACAAATTAAGAAGACTGATGGTACCAATATTGATTCAACTAAGGATAAGGTGGGATTGACAAATCTTCCTATTGCCAGTCTATTCTCAGATGTGTATTTAATATTGAATGACAAACAGATTGAAGGAGGGGATCGAGCATATCCCTATGGAGCATACATAAATACAATGACGCAATTTCAGAAGCAAGCTAAACAGTCACACTTGCAAGTTGCCGGCTGTTATGATGATCAGCAAGGGAAATTTGATGAGGTCTCAAATGGAGGTTTAAAAAAACGAATGGAATTGACAGCAGATTCAAAGGAATTATACTTGAAAGGACCTGTCTATCTTGATTTCCTTCGTCAATCTAGATATCTACTATCACAGGTTAAAATGCAAATAAAATTTATTCGTGCAAATCCTGAGTTCGCGTTAATGGCCTTTGGAGCTACAAACTATCAAATCAACATAAATAGTGCCGTGCTCAATGTAAGGAGAGTAACAATGAACCCGTCAGTCATCAACGAGCATGCGACAGGATTGAGGAAAAGCAATGCAATATATCCAGTTAATCACAGTGTGTTAACAAACTTCACAATTGGTGCGGGATCATCCTCTCATGCCTACCCAAATCTTTTTCCCACTGCGATGCCGAAGGCGGTGTATATCACATTTGTGGAAAATGAGTCATTTATTGGTGCTTTTGAAAAGAATCCATTTAATTTCCAACACTTTAACGTTAGTAAACTAGCACTCTATCAGGATGGAAAATTTGTTGCTTGCAAAGCTTATGAGCCTAATTTTAAAGAGGGTAAATTTGCACGTGAATATGGTTCTACTTTCACTGCACTGAGCATGTTTAACACAGATGATTCAAATGGAATTACAATGGATATGTATAAAAATGGTTGCTTCTTCATTATATACAATCTCACAGCAGATGCAGATCTAGGCGGTGAAAGCGTAGGAGTTACAAAGCCTGGTAATCTACGACTAGAGGTGTCATTTGAGTCACCTTTGAAGAAAACAATTACTTGCCTCATTTATGCTATCTATGATAGCAAAGTTGAAATAACGAGAATGCGAGACGTAACTGTCAGCTATCAGAGATGAGTAACTTAAGCAACATACAAATCTTGAGGAAAATGGGAAATGCTCATCCCTACTCCAAGTCAATATTTCTTGATGTCTTTTCTAGAGATAATTTACCTAATTCAATTCCTTTCTATCCTTGTTCGCTTATCATCAATACGGACAGCAACAATCTTCCTGGTAAACATTGGGTTGCAGTGTACATCAATCGCTATAAAGTGGCTGAATATTTTGACTCTCTTAATCTACCTCGCTTACATGACATTGCATTATGGATGAATAGGTTCTCCTGGACGATTAAGAAAGTTACATCGTTTCCACTTCAAAGCAATGTATCTCTCATGTGCGGCGGTTATGTGCTATATTTCATCAAAGAGAGACCATTGAAAAATAACTGTAAAAGTGTTTTACAACTTTTTTCGAAAGACTGCTATAAAAATGATGTAATTCTTACAAAGTATATTGAAACTGTTTTGTAATAAAGTTTTATTTTATATGTAAATATCCTTGTTTTATGTTCCAAATCGTTGGGTTTAGAGGGAAAGCAAAACATGTTTACATTTCAATATGTATTTACAAATATACAGTTCTTTTCTAAATATTTACATAGCTACAATGTAGATTTCACAAATATTTTTCTCAAATCACATAGGATGGGAGGAACATCATTTATGTCTTTAATGCCGGTTATCACAATCTTTCCATTATGGAATACATGAACATGATATGGGTGCCAGTTAGTCATCTGTGCTGCTGGAAATAGTTCCACTTCATAAGTGAGATTATTTGATGATGTGACTTTACGAAAGTCATAATGATAGTTCAATTCACATAACACAGTCATTGTCTTCACTTCCCATTCAGATAATGAGTCACTAAGTAAATTTTCCAACGTAGAATGTAGATATGGTAGATCACCATCAGTGAAGCCACCAACACACTGGATTGTTCCATTTGGAAAGAATAGGATAGTCACATATTTATCCTTCCTCTGTATCCTCCATGTTAACATTGAGGGTCTTCCCAGATGTAGATTCGTTGTCGGCTTCATCTTGTGTTTTATTAATAACCATTGCTTTCGATTGGGAATGTTCCGCTCGATTTCTTGAAGATTGAGTTTTGAGTTTACTTTTGTAGTTAACACGCGATTCACGACTTCCATCCGCTTGATGTCCTCCATCCTTAATAAATGAAATCATATGTGGTAGTATCTCTTTTGTAAAGTTTCTCCATGTGACGTCACTGAAACGGAAAAATCGATAGTCAATATCTTCTCTCTTTGGTGAACAGACGTATAGCTTGACGGTAGAGTCACACTTTATCCATACCTTTTGATCGAGGGGAATCTTCATCCGTGTCTTATGGTTGTCAATCAGATCAGCAAAGTCTTTCAGTGAAGATAATGCGTCAAGGCTAATGCAAACGCCACGATGTTTTCCACCACTATTTGTTATTAAGTGACGAAAGACTACTTTCTTGGAATTTGTTATGTGAATGCTTTGTGAGTCATTTAATTTCCATGTTCTAATGTAATGAGGCATGTTTTCAAATATAAACCTAAATTTATTTGTTTGCATAAAGCTTGCTATTTTACATCTCAACATATCGGAATGATGTTGAGTGCTACGTCTTCAATTCATAGTAGGACTACCTATGTTTTAGTAATTATTTCTACACATCGGAAAGATGTAGAAATTTCATTTTATATTTAATCTACCTATATATTATTAAGCATGACTACGCAGAAATGTAGTGATTGGTTAGTTTACTTTGTTAAATTTCTTAAACTTCTACGTCACCTGTAGCAGAAAGGCATCTCCTTCTCTTTGAAGGTGGGGGAAGACCTAAACTATAGTGTCCATATGGTAGAGATAGATTTTTATTTAACCAACAGCGCTTATCCTCCCAAAGTGAAAGTCCTCGCTTTCTAAATGATTTTGTAGTGACTACGTGATTTTTTGAATTTATAATTGTCATTTCCTCATTTGTATCTTTCTCACTGTAGTACACAGTCCTATAATCATTGTTGTAATTTTTTAACTGCAGCTCTCTGCACTCCTTTTGCCCGCTTTATGCTATCACAAGTTGAATCTAGATATTTCATTGAATACATTTTTGGTTTTAGCAAGATCATTTCCTCAAGCAACTTTCCCGCACACTCATCCTTAAAACAACCTAATCTGGCTCTGTTTGTTACTGAGTATAGTCGGTGATGACTGTCATAGTTTGAAGAGTCAAATTTTTCACCAAAATATAGCAGTACATCCTCCTAGCTGACAGATGGTGAGGTGTACAAACATAGGAAAAAACTATCGGTATCACCTCCACAAAGCCGCGTTCTATTTATCAGTGGACATCTTTTCAAATCATTGTAGTATAACTGGTACATTTCCAATTTGCTATAGTCAAGTACCGCCTGACCAACATAAATCAATTTATTCAACATTATTGAAGGTTTATACATTTCCATACCAGCTAGATCTTCATCAAATATCTTATGCTGTACATAGAGAGGATGATTTGATAATTTTCGACATTGTTCCACGCTGTTTACTAATTTGAATTTTCTCCTTCGTCTTACATTTTCCATTGTTTTACCGTATAAAGAATTATTTTTCAACTTATAAAATGACTTTTCAAAGTTGGTACTTGATTGAGCTCTCTTTTGTGAATTCATATCAATGTACGTTCTCAACCATGGCTTTTGTGTGAACTTTATACCGTTGTGAATTTCTGTGATTTTCATACCCATGGATAAATAAAATTTTAATATTGAATAGTGTACAACATAATTTTCCCTATTGAATTGATGAAGCAAGAGTTTTTTAGTTGAACTGAATTTAGTGTCTGGTCTTATTTTCCTATGTAAATCCTTCATATAAGTTGAGAACATATTTTGCTCTACGGTCTGCATCTCTGGCGCTAATGGGAAATCGGCAGTGTCATCATGTATGTTTGCAGGATATTCCAAGTTCAAATCAAAAATATAACCAATTTCACCATCATCATCGATAGCTTGTATATTTTCTTCGCTTAGAAAATAGCTTACTTCACAATCACTCAACCATTTAAAATTTGAATGTGGTAGACTCTTACTGAGCGAAGAACCGTAAAGGTTATTGACATCAATGTAAGATAAGTGACGACTTTCATTTGTATTATTTTGTAATTCCGAAATGCGTGCACGTGCTCTGTGAATGTTCGTAAAAGTCATTCCACCCCTTATTCCCCTTTCGAAGAGATTATACATACTTTCATCTTGTATGTAGTGTGGAGGATCATTAGATGTCAAATTTAAAGCTGAAGTAAAGCTAAGATGTGGAAGGCTAACGAAATGGACAGGATCTACTTCATCTTCACTTTGACTTAGTGACCTAAAAACTTCAAAAATATCTGTCAGTAATAATACATCCAGTTTCAAATATGCAAGCATGTAATCACCAAAATTGTTACAATTGAAAGCAAACCACGCATTACTAGCGTGCTTATATTCTTCATCTGAACAATGTTCACGAGTGAGATCATTATAAAATTCACATTGTGGTGGCAGACATTTTTCTGACAATGTATTTAGACTTCTAAAATAACAGTAGGGAAACACACCCTTTTGATAAAGAATATCATCTGTTAACAGGGGAAATTCATTTCTTAGTTTTTCTACATGTTCATAAACTTGCAATCCTCTTGCTAACTCACTCAATGATGCACTTAAAAATTGATAAGAATCTAAGAATTTTAACTTGAAGTAGATTGTTTTTCCTTTGTATTCGTTCACAGGGACGCTGGCGGATAGAGTTATATACTTTTCAGCTGTTGCTGCTACTACTTCCAATTTCCATGACTTCTTCTTTCCAATTGCTTTATAGCAAACGATATGACTATCATAATTCTTAAAATTATGGAAGAAGATGGGTAGTTCCCGCCTATTTAGTTTTAATCGAAGATTGCATTTGCTGCATATTGTTTGCCTATATCTTCCTGTTAAATGGTCGTGATCTCTTACTTTTATGCAATCATCACTAAATACAGCTTTACATTTATTACAATTTTTTACATTTTTATGTTTTTCTTGTTCATCAGAAGAAAGAGACATTGTTGCCGGCTTATTGCACGCTGATTATCATATAAGTTTTGAGCTATATTTTCTAGGTGATCCAAGAAGTCCATAATACAATTCTCTCCTTTGAAGACATAATATTTGTTTTCAAATCTGGACTGGAGAGCTTTATGCCAAACATGATAAACACCAACTGCTGCCGGTTTGTGTACTTTATTATCGATGTAGCACTCTATATCTGCATAAACAACTAAAGGAGGACTTAATTGATATTCCATGCTACTTGTACTTACCTCTAGTTGTTTAGGCATTCTTTCTATTTGTGCCTTTCCACGAACACAAAATTGATAATGTCGCTCCAAAGTTGTCTTATATGTAAACGATTGGGTACATCGATCACAGAAATGTTTATATCGTCTATTTATTTTTCTATATAATCTTGATAGTTTTCTGATTCCACAATAGTGTGCACGTTCATTGTTTATAATTAGTAGTATATTCACAGTTCGTTTACCAATAAAGTTGCTGCTATATCGAACACCTTTTAGTCCTTTTTCGTAAAGGTGAATGTTGATTTTAATGTCATTATTTTTCTCAAACTTAGGAATATCTTTAATTGATACGGGTGTAGAGATGTCATTCATATTTAGTTCAGATGTCCATTTACTATATGATTTTATCTCATTCCTAGAATATGATACATCATTGTAATGTAGCATTGATAGAACTGAATACAAGAAACAGTCATTTGCATTTGAATGTACATTAATTACAGCCTTCGAATCTTTCAGACTCTTTGGTAGATTAAATACTTCTCCACCAGAAAGTAATGGACTAGTAATAACATTGAATTCTATATTTAGTATTTCATCTATAACCCAATTGCTACCCTTATTTGCAAAAGCTTCAATATGACTTGAGAGACTATTTAAGTTATCTTGGAACCATGTATCATAGTCATAAATATAGTTTGTGGATGATGAAGTAAAGTGTGCGAGAAACGTTTCATCTTCCTGAGGATTTGATCGCACATAACGAATTTGTGCTACCAGACGACCACGTAGTTGAAAATTTTCTAGAAGGTTTGTCACTAAGTTCTCTAATATAGATCGCATACTTAATAAAAAGGAAGTTATATCTACTGTGTGTGCTGATGGTGCGATGTCGTATACACGAGCATGACCGTTGAGCGCGCTTTCGCTGAGACTTACAGTTCCATGATTATTTTGAATATTCATCTCACTATTTGTATTATGCATATTCATATGCTGACGGAATTTGCTTATAGAATTATACGTTTTACCACAGCGGGAGCAGCATTGCATAAAGATCAAACTATTATTTGAAGCGCTGATTGGTACATGTCTAGACGTTGATTCAGCAGTACTAGATTCGGGTATTTCACTATCATTAGCTGAGATACTTCGAGGATTTGAATTTAAATTACAATTACTTGGTTGCTTATCACAGACTAGATTGTGTCGCTTTAGATTATCCTGTCGTTTCGTTTCATATGGACACTTCCTACACTGATAAGTTTTTCCTAACTTACAAAACTTTTCATGGCGTTGCAAATTACCATTAAGAGTAAACGTTTTTCCACATTTAGAACAGACAACCATGTTTATTAAACTGGTGAGGATTATAATTTTGCAGACTGTATATATATTTTTATCATCCTATGACGTCACAACGATTACTAGCCAATGACATTTGTTCCAATCTACGATGAAATAAGAAGACAGGACTTGTATCAAATTCTTTTTCCATTAAGTTAAAAAGTCAAAGTAAAAGAAATTACAACTTTTGACACTTTATCATGTCACTGTGTGAGAGTTTCACATGCTGGCACTGCTCGCAACAGTCGGACGTTTCCTCCATCCGAGTCAGTCTAACTCGTGAAATGAGACCTTCACGATATACGATGTGCATGAGTGTCTCACGTTCGAATTGCCGATTGCCTCGGGCTACAGAAGAGGACAATAGCAAGTTTGACTGTGTCAAATTGCGAACAGACACAACCAAACCCCTATTCTCCTCCCTGAGCTTGCTCTCCCGCTGTTCAGCCATCCGAAGTCGTTGCTGGCACAACTTGAGTTTCTCCTCCAGTCGCTCATCACCTTCTAACGTTTCGTCAAGGTCCACATTATATTCCCGTAGAGGTAATGGAGCGGGAGCAGGAACAGGGACCGGATCGGGAGTAGGAGCAGGATCAGGAAAAGGGACTGGAGCGGGAGCAGGAGCAGAAGCAGGATTAGAAGAAAGGATCGGAGCGGGAGCAGGAACAGGTGACGTAGTAGGAGCTCGTGGTGGTGTGAGAACTCCTCGATGTTCGAGGATCGGCGTAAAAGGAAGCCGAGCGCTACAATTTGGCGACGCCCGGATCCGCGAGAAGGATATCTCTTGAGATGCGAAATCAATCACATGCTGAAATGAGAAGAAATAATTGTTTACTATCTATATGTCCTTATAATGAGGATAGAGCAATATAGATCTAACAAAATTTATAAAAATCATACCTCAGGAGTGACACTTGACGGATTGTCCCGAAACGAATTGTTCTGAAAATAGATAACACTGCTATAATTTTGAACCACATTTAACAAGAGAAATCATGAGATTTAGTTAATAATTATGTTATGTAGTTATCGTTAATTTCGATACTTACAAGAGAGCGTCTTGTGTCATCCTCATCAGATGATGTCGCCGATGACGTAGTAGACGTCTCATCCGATGAAGACTCCGATGAGGACTCCGATGAGGACTCCCGTATCGTGTACGGACGCTCTTCATTGTCCTCAACTGATGTGGTCGTAGCCGGAGTTGAGGTGATGCTAGCAGCTCTGGATTTTTTCAGGGATAGGGATCGCATTACCTGAAGCGGTAGAAAAAGATAGAATGTTAACTGAGCAAATGGATGATGTATGATACATTAACAAGTGACGAGAGGGACTTATGAAAACGACTATAACAACTGTACTTACGGGACGTGGAGTACTTGACTCTTCTACCGCACTCAGCTTGGGAACCGGTGGTAGGAATTTTGAACAGCTGCAAAGAGAATTAACGCATTACTATACATTGAGGGTGATTAATTTTTATCAACATGTCTTACATTTTTCATTTGAGGCAACTGTTTGACAACCTTTGTCTTCTTCTTCGCTGGAGGCCTCTCACACTGAAATGTTTTTGAAAAGTTAAATTTACTTCATACATAACGAAACAAATGTTCTTAACATCAATCATTTTTATTTTAAATTTAACTTGTACAGTTATCGGCACTCACCTCTAGATCGCTTGATGAAGAGTCACTATCAATGAATGCTCTTGATTTGAACTTTTGCTTTCTTTTTGTGGGAGGTTTTGCTGGTTCGGAACATTGGCTGAGTACTCCCTCTGCAGCCCTATCCTCCTTCGCGAAAAGCCTTGCCAATTTACTTTTTTCATCCTTTGAGGTTAAATTGCGTCCACCTCTGCCGTTTTCCTGCGCGCAGGATGCGTGTCTGCTGATGAAAGCCTTAGACTTGTCGTCATTTGCCATTTCCGTGCTTCGCACGTAGGACCGACAGGTGAGGCAATATACGTAGGTGCAGCCCTCCTTAAAAGTACACTCCTTGTGACCACTCTTACTGGCATGTCTCACCGGCTGCTTACATGTTTCACAAAAGTGAAATATTAAGCGCTGGCGTGCGAGGTTTGCATGACGAACCATTTCTGTAAGTCATGAAAAGCGTTTGTTATTATTTTATCTGTTAGCAAATGTGAATATCATTTAAGTGACTATTGCATAAATATTGGAAAGTAATTCTACAGTAATTGATTTTTTTAACTTAGAAAAATATTTTCGAGATAGAAACCGAAAGTCGAATTGTTAAATTTACCTTGAAAAGGCTTGCTTACATATCAACTTGAAATTTGAAATCAGCTGATAAATTATTAATTTATTTCGAAATGAAATCATAGAAACGAAACTGATGTTTTAAAAAGATAAACATTTCTGACTTTGGTTAAACAACTTTTAATTTGTAAATGGTCCACAGACTATCACTTTGAAAACAAAATTAGCATTTGATTTATTTACAAATTTGAAGCACACTTTGGAAATTATTATCTTTATTTAAACACTTCATCATGTAAGCTTGTGTGCTTTATAAGTTTTGAAAATGCTATAATTAATTATGAAAATTAATAATTCTGTTTAATAATATAACATATAGTGTTCCTAACTTAAGATCCAGCCACATGTTTTAAACTAATTGGTTATAAGAACTTAGTAATATTCCTACTCCCCAAACTATATAAAGTAGTGAATAGAAGAATGTAGAACTCACTTCAGAATTGCAGTTATAAATCGAGAAAACGGAGAGACGGAGAACGAGGTCTGCTATGCACACAGAATAATTCAAAAATGAGTGAAGAACGGAGCTCTACAACTTCTTTATATATGATTCTAACAAAGGAACCATGAACAAAGACCGGATGTCATCATAACATCACATTGGTATAGAAAAACAAACTGTTGAATTCAAACAAAACTAAACAGCTGATATATTTTAATGATGAAATAGAAAAGTGCCATCAAAGTCTTTGATGCTAGAGTGGTACATGTAACCGCGAAGTTAAGCCAATTAACATGTGATGAAGATGGATTCCCTGCAGTTCTAAACATTTAAAATTCTACTTAAGTTAAGGATTTCATCTAAATTCAAATAATAAAGAAAAAGTCATTAAGTTTTAAGAAGTTAAATCCAGACTGCATCATAAAACGCGCAAAAATCGAAATTTGAATTTCGCGCCAAATTTCGTAAAATCAAATTTCGTGCCAAATTTTGAAAATCAAATTTTGCACCAAATTTAAATTTAATGGCATCTAGGGTTAGGGTTAGGTTTAGGGTTAGGGTTAGGTTTAGGGTTAGGGTTAGGTTTAGGGTTAGGGTTAGGGTTAGGGTTAGGGTTAGGGTTAGGTTTAGGGTTAGGGTTAGGGTTAGGGTTAGGTTTAGGGTTAGGGAAGCAAGAAGAGTATCTATGGCACCCGGAACCCATGGGTAAATAAATTTTCGAGTGCCCCCCCCCGCCGTGTATGAAGTGTATGAAGGTCAAAGGTCAAGGTCAAGTCAAAGGTCAAGGTCAAGTTCATGTGGAAGTTTATGCATTATAGTCATTTCGAGTGATCAAACTTTAACTTTGAAAATTTTCAAAAACTTGAAAACTTAGTTATTTTTGAGAAAAACTTAGAATTTTTCCAGTTGCATACACTTGCATACAACAGGGATTTCTTCATCGAATGGGTACATACCTTATATCATTCGAATGCTCGTTTCATGCTGATTCTAATGGTGTATTGTATGACACATGTATGACACCATCCGAAGCAGCTATAGCCCTTTGAAAGATAGATAGAATTTAGTTGAGAAACTTAGAAATTGAAATCATAAATTTTCTTCCTGCATACACTTGCATACAACAGGGATTTCTTCATCGAATGGGTACATACCTTATATCATTAGAAAGGTCTTTTCATTCTCTAGCTGATGATGTATTGTATGCAATATGTATGATATCATCCTAAGGTGAAAAAAGCATTCAAAAAACACTGTAAATCTATTCAAACTTTCATCCAATTTGACTATCATTTGAATTATACATTAATATTCATTTCAAACTTGTTCTAGTACGTTCGGTGCTGTTTCAAAGTCACAAACAAGTGATTTGAAATATATATCTTCCAAATATTAAACTTAGAAATACTTATAGGTAGCTATTTCAGAGATGAATATATCTATCCCCAGTTCCCATTCAAATCCTATTAGAAATTCGATTTGTGAAATTAGAAAAACAAGATTGTTCATTTATGTAAGTGTTATTAAAGATAAAAATTACATATTGTCAATATTGGGGAAAGGAATCACTCTCTTCAGGTCAACTCGAACACATACTCTTGTCTTTTTGGGGGCACCAGGGCAGCGGCGGGGCGTGGCTGGATCTATTATGCTGAACTCCAGCGCAGTGGTCAAATCCCTTTCTTCAGGTTCCAAACGCACACATATCTTTTTCGTCCTTGTTTTTCGTGGAGCGTTACGAACGTGACTTCCACCACGTGTCTTTATTGTTATAAGAGCTTCCAGCGGTGTTTCGATGAAGCTCCTTAGAACCACGCTTTCATCATCTGATGATTCTGTAATCACGGGTCCTGTTCCCAACACTATGGGTTCGCATGGCGATTCCATCTCTTCGACAGGAGAAGCGGGAGGTGTTGTGGTACGTTCCATTTTTAATGTGATTAAAATAATATAGATAAAATAGCTATGGTACTTGAGGATTAGAACCTTTGATAAGAATTGGTACACAACTAGGACTTATATACTTTTCAAACAAAGGAATTCCCAACAGCCAATCAGAGAGGTTCCGATTTTCCCTAAAGGGATATATAAGGATGTAATTGTTCCAATTAAGCAAGTTCTAATCCTCGTGACTTGAGTAGACATTAAGAATCTATTACGAATCTATTTCATGATGAGTACCCAGAAACAACTGTTCTGTTACCAAAATGAAAGCCAAGTAATTATGGGTGGATCGTTGGATGCGAAGGTTAATTTGTGTTGCGGATGCAAAGTGGAACTCTGGAAGACTTTAACAGTGACAGCACTCCAAAGGAGAAAAGGACTGTCGGCGAAGTGCCCTATACACGAGTGTGATCACGACTTCACAAACAATGCAACATTCCTCGAATGGGCTGAGGACTTCTTGAAGTTAACGGAGTCCCCCGAGGGACGTGACTTACCTTCTTTCATTTTTTATGGTTAATTACACTTACATTGTAAACCTCTTGTTTTCATTTCGCAAATTCTGTAAATGGGATTCTGATTAGTAAATAATAGAACATTCATAACATAATTTCTGATCTGTAAACGCATTATGAAAATAAATAAAATTGTCATCATAGTCACAATGGCCACAATTGTCGCATTTGAGCAAGCAGTCTCAAAACAAACACCTGTTTAAGTACCGAAATAGATGTTCGCATCCCCATTCTAATTCACATACTCTAATTCAATTTCGGAACAAGGCGTTCCGAATCATTGAGTATGATCTCAATTCGCCTATCAATCGCAACGCGGTTCCTATTTACATGTTCCTATCCATGTTCGCATCCATTCGCAATTCGAAACATGTTCATATCCATGTTCGCATTCGCAATTCGGAACACATGTTCCTATCCATGTTCGTATCCACTATCAGTGCGTCCGCAATTCTAACTACTAATACACTTTATTGGATAATTTCTGTTTTACTTTTTTACACGTAAAAATCTGAATATCCGACAAAACAGAAAGACAAAAATTTAATTTATACTGATTTTCATAAGTAAAGCATCTTCAAAATGATTATGGATGAAGTTGTGCAATTCCCATGGTCTGAAATTGCAATTAAAAATGACTTCTGGCTTCATTTTATTTTTAAAAAAGGGTGTATCCAAAGCAAATAGATATGAAATTGTCATATACTTGTTTGATAGGCAATTCACCTTGTAGCTATTTTCCTAACAGCACTCAACTAGGAATCTCTGAAGATGTGTTAGAACGGAATCAGCAGCTTTATGCCAGGCTTGAAAAAAAGACGGAATTCCATCTAGTCTCGACTAACCTGTGCATGGAAATCCTAGTCGTGACTAGCCATGAGTCATTACACAATCCTATCTCCGCCTCTAAACTGTCCAAAAACCAGCACACAAGGCGAGACTTGGAAGCTCCTAGTCGCAACTAGGCTGTACATGCGGCCCAATGTCGCCACTCTACTGAAAAGAATATCAGATGGAATAATTGAGGGAATAACGGTCCGATAGTTTTATGGAAGCTTCTCTGACTTGCTGCATAAATCGTTCAAGAAGTAAAAGTGGAATTCAATCACTAATGCAACACAGGCTGTGAACTCGTCAATCAGTCGTAGGTGTCGGGGATTTACTTCACGACTCCGACACGGCGAAAAGCACCCGAATCCGAGCGAATACGTTTTCGACTTGCATCTATGATCTTCAGGACAGCCTCCTTATTTGTGCCGAGAATATATAGTGCGATACAAATAGGGTCTTAAGTTGAAACCTATACTTTTTACATAGTTTGCCACTCGTGTTACAAAGCTCTTGCCAGTACAGGAAAAATTAAAAAGGTAAGTATATTGATGGAATGAAAGTTGCAATGACCACTCGACCACAATGACAGCAATGACAGTCTTTTTACAATGCTTTTACAGTGGCATTTTTTTAAAGTCCATGGGAAGGCAATATTCACTGTCAATAAGGTCAGCTTCAAGTAAACGACCGTTGATATGCAGAAAATAGGAATCAAATTTTCAATCTCAACGCTTGGGTAGCTTTTGTCTATTACTGTAAGTCCTATTCAATAGCCAAACTAATCTTAAAGATTAGTCAGTTAGTGAGATAATTTTGCGGATAGGATGAACAACGCTTCAAATCAAGCTGTCATCCGTTATCACGGCTTCAAAAGACTTACGTCAAAGGAGATTCATGATGATCAGATGGAACTCATGGGGAATAAGCTCTGTCCTGCAACACCGTCAAGATGTGGGCTGCAGAATTCAAGCGAGGAAGATGAACAGTCGAAGTTATGGAAGCGCCCAGGATCACCAACTCAGCGAAGCCCAGGGTCATCAAGTCTGCGGGAAAATTCATGGCCTCCACTTTTGGAACTCGGTAAATGTGCTACTGGTGGACTTCCCACAGACGGGTCGGACCATCTCTAGCTATCACTACCCTCAATGATTTTTGCGGAAGTTACGAGCGCACATCAATCAAACGGAAAAGGAAGCTCATAAAAAGCGTGCTCTTCCATCACATACCTAGTCAAGTTAAGCGCATTTTTGGGGTTTCTCACGCACAGCAACAATTTAATAACTTGCACCCGCATCAATTAGGTAGAAAGAAGCAACAATTAAGGTAGGAAGAGGCAACAATTTTCCACGTCGCAGTGAGTTCACTGCGACTTTCGTGGCATACAGTGAATGATGGATAAATCGAAACAAAGATTGACAATTTCGTCAGCTCCTGACTTGAACTGGAAATGTAATTCTGTAAAAAAGGCACGTGTATTTGAACCAGCACTTAAACTGACCTTGTGGTTAAATAATGATGATAAGAATATTTTATCCAGTGCATTCTGACTGGATACTCATCAAGTGCTGCTGTCAGCTGACTTGACAAGCATGCAATTATCAGTGAATTCTGACTGTTGCATTCAAATGCATGCGATTTATGACCATTATTTTTTTAGAAAATGATATTCAAAAACACTCCTGATTCAAAAAGTTATGACCATACTGTCAATTGAAAAAATAGTAAATATTTTAAAAAGAACGGCCACCGTTTCTTCCGCCGCGGATTTGCTTTTAGACATAATTCTTTATACGACATTCATTACTCTTTGGTCCATGAGTAAGTCCACGGCGAAAGAGACGTTGCACGCTTTTGCCTAATAGGACTTACCATTTTCTCATCTAACTGTGTCGAATGTCGACATGACGTGAGAGTGTTTTTGAATTTGATTTCCTAAAAGAAAATTAATCACTAATAAGAATCTCCTCCCATACTACGTAATGAACAATAAATGTATATGGTCTGAATCCTTTATTCATTCATCATTCTAGAAATGTGCCTTTGATTTATTTTGAATATTCATCTCGGTATTACGATTAAGCAACGATTCTTCCCACAGACTGTTAATTTTAGCGACTTAGAGTCTCCATTATTCCTGGCAATGTGTGGCGCCACAATTTTATTTTTTGTGGTCAGAGACCGCTTCGTTATATTTAATTGTTAGTTTTACTTAAATATGATTTGGCAAGATGCAATTTCATAACTTAACCAATTCAATCATGCCCACCATTGAGAGAAAATAATCAATTTAATCAATGCATATATCGCTAGGAAATCGCACTTGATTTAAGAAGATACAATGCATACCAGGACATTCACGCATGATTTACACTACCATCCTAACAAACAGTGATATAATATATTAGGAATCTCTGAGTAAGAGAGAGAAAGGACGGAGGGATATTTATATGATACAAATACATTTTTTGTATGTATAATTACGCGTACATATGCATGTTTCTATGAATTTCTAGAATCGAATAAAAATTATCAAAAAAGGCATCGAAGCAAATCAACAGTCAAACAATCAAACAGTTAATTACAATTTCTAATACATCGCAAGCGCCAAGTTAATTTATATATTATCTACAAAGTCTGTTCAATGAAACTATGTGTGATGAAATTAAAAGAGCTTAAGAAATCTAAGAGAAGTATTACTAATTTCGTAAATGTAAAAGAATTTCCTTCCGCTGCTTACATCTGAATTCAAAGGGTTTTATAGATCACAATGACTTGTAGGACATTTTCAATTATATAATTATGTGGAAATCATTTTCGACGATTTGAACTGTGCATATAGATATATGCATATATATTGTAGAATTATTGATCTCTCTCACTTGTGCACTGATGAAGGTTGGTGAATTCATCAGAAACATGCATGGTTGTTTCCACAAGAATCGCTTTTTTATGAAAACAATTAATCTGGGCAGTATTACCTTTCTGTCTATGCTACTGCATATTTCATCTTGGAATATGGTTCCCCGTCAGTAATTGATCGGAGTTACAAAAACATTAAAAAAATATCCGCTAATTAACAGGCTATGCTTAATTCAGACACAACACACATAAACAATTAAAATTTTGAGCTGCATGTAAGATAAAATCCGAGAATATACGTCCTCTTACAGATATAGAGGAAATTGTCGTCAATTGACTTGTGGATTCTAAAAGGACTTTGCCCATGAGGGCGTTTTCACTTTACTATGTGGGCAATCAAGATCACTGCGTGGTCTTTAGGGGTTCGGGAAGAGTCAAAACTTTTTGATATTATTTTCATATTTATTATTGATGAGCAATTAGTGTCAATCACAATGCAGTGATTATCTTCGGGTTTAAAAGAAAATCTAAGAAAGGAAGCTGGGAGGATATCAAAATCAAATTTTGTGCTATGCGGTCCGCTTACCCGACGCTCATCATTAATACGACCATTGCAATTAATTGATGGTCAAAGTCACCGATTAAAATTAATTGATTGGCTATGTTAAAATCAATTTTATTCTTCTAATCTATTATTGCCCATCCATTCCAGTAACAATTAAGCTCATCATCTCCATCACAAACAGGTGAGTGCAAAGTAAGAATCACACATTAACTTTCGTAGAAATGAAGAAGGCGCTAAGATTTTCACATAAATGTATTCATGATTGATGAGATTTTGCTTGACTTATAACATGATTGGATTTGAATCAAATCTCTATCGCTACCCGATACTAGATTCATCAGAATATTCGACAAGATGTCGTGTCATGACTGTTCATTTCTTCCATCGCGCGGAGTAAAGAATCGTATTCAAATCCACCAATTCCCTAACTTTATTACTGCTGGCATCCCATGTTTACGCAATTTTAGGCTTGCTTACACAAGAAAACAATTCAAATTAGATTCTACAAAACTCAACAGAGAAAGACGAAAAGATGAAAACATCAACAATGATTTAAGTATTGCAGTTTGACGATTAAGAGGTAACTGCACTCCTTGCATCGATAGGAAAAACAGGCACACAGCAATTACTAACGGCTTAAATTTGCTCCCTGCTCTTCGCTTCGTTTAGATAGTGGCATGCAAACTAGTGGTCCACAGCTGGAAGATCCATCGACATCGATAATGATGAAGTAATTCACATTGCCATTGAAACACCGAAAGGATGATGACGATCTTTCACATCTTCATCTCGTATAATTGAAAGCGACAGAATGCTTCAAATTGTTGCTGGAGAACTTGACAAATTTCTACACAATCTTGCTCAACTTATTTTGAACACAGTAATGAATTCGAGTGATACACATACTCTTGTAACAGTCATGTAACTGTACTTGAATGAATATTCAAATGAGACGAAGAACACGAAGCACTTTTATCAGCAATTAAATGAAAGCAGTATTACAAGTAGAAGAGTTGAAAAAATAAGGAAATGGCATGCCGTACATCTCAAACAAATATCTTTTAGGTCCTTTAGGCTATCTGATGGTGATGAAATGGCAACTACTTTTGACTTGAAGACTTTTTATCATCGGAAAATGTAATTTAGTTTTGTTTACGAATTATAATGGAAGCCATTAAATACTCAATTTGTATTTCATTTAAAGTATTCATCGAAACAGTTTTTGCGTAACAGTGGAATTATGTTCTAATTATATAATGATAGAATTTTATCATGAAAGTGTTGCTTTTCAGCGATGGAACCGAGTCACTATTGCGTGACCCGGTGACCCGAAATTTTGTTTCTATTTATATGAGTTGCATATTGAATCTGTGGGAAAAAGGTAGCACATAGTTTTCTGAACTTAACAGATTAATGACGAGCGCATCATTCAAAAGTTGGAGCCTTCTTTAAAACTACTTTTTAAATGCAATTTGCTGGTGTTCTAGGCAAACCATTAGAACCACGTTGATCTCCTCAATAATTTGATCCCTTTTCTGGGCACAATAAGATGCGGATCGATATGGTAGAAATAGCTGTTATAGGAATAAAAATCTTAATAATAATGAGTAACAACTACATGCCAAGGACATAAAATTCGCCTCAAGCGGATTTACGGAAGCCAAGAAACGGCGTGCATTGTACTGGCGCCCGTTGTCCTGTGGCAGTGCTTCATGGATTACAATGGAGTTCTTGGTATGTTGAACCTTAACTCTTGAAGCTGTCATCCTGTAACAAGTACGATAAAATAAATAATTACGGGTACTATAGAATTAAACTAAAACAGCGATAAAAACCAGGTCACGATATTTGAACACTGACCCGGTGACCCGGCGCAAAATAGTGACCCATACATCGCTGCTTTGGAATATAGTTAATCAATGATCAAGGAAAAAATATCACAGGATGCAGTCAGCGAAGTCAGTGAGTGGTATTTATTTGCTACAAAAGTCACTTTATCTCAATAATCGTAAAAAAATGTGAAACATTGTATTTTTTAATTCTGAATGAAGTCAGAAAGGGATTTTAGGCAACATTTTGAGTTGCCCCAGCTATGTCCTAGTAAAGACTTTGAAAAATTGCAGCCTAAATACCCTTTCCATGGATGACTAGATCCATGAATCTCTCTTTCTTTCTTGCAGATATATATATATATATATATATATATATATACATATCCACTGCTTTACATATCTTTACGTGTTTTAATTTATGAATAATTCAATTAGAAGTATTGCAGAGATAAAAGGTTAAAAGAATATCAGAATCAGTTGCAAGAATCAGTAAAAATGCATATAAAGTTAGAAGCCTGAGTATCTTTCGTGTGATCAAACAAAATAAAATGTTTCGATTTTTCCAGGACATTCAGTCATAGAAAAGAAAGTGACATATTTTTGATTGTCACTTTTAATTAAGAAGCAATGTCACATAACATAAAAACTATTGTAGATCAATCTTGCGCGAAGCGTATTTTGGTGAACTGATTATGAAGTAGTGAGCTAATAAATTAGGGGCAATTTTTGGATTTTTATCACCCCCGGCACACATGCGTACTACCTATGTTTACTACACACATGCGGTTCGAACAGTGCACATTCCTATTTTAAAAAACGATGAATATTCAAAATGAAAACTAAGCATGACCTATGTTGATGTCTCAATAACTATTCGGCCGACGGCCAGCTCGAAATTCATGACACTGTTTGCACAATCTCAAAACATTTCATCTCCCCGGTAGCAGCGTAGCCAGCGTTTCTGCTGTCCCCTCCTGAATATCAATATTTACCCAACCACTTTATTTCCTCTCGACGTAAACCTAAATATCAGTAGATTATGAGACCAACTTTTTTTAAATGTAGGTTTACCTAATAAATTGATCCGAAAGGCGCGGTATATCGCATGTATCTAGGATATTTATCTTGACATTTCTTACTAATGATTCCCTTCATACTAGATACACAATGCTACATGTACATGCAAATAGGTTCATAGCCTACCTGCACTAAGGGAAGCCGAAGGAGTCCTAGTACTTCTTAGTACTTCTAGTACTACTCTAGTCATAGTACCCACACTATCCTAATGTGTGGGCCAACTATTAATGGGACACACTTCTTCATGGCTAACACATTTCCGTGAGTTATGCCTAGGCATAATTATTATTATGCTTGAATATTTCTGCGCATGTGTCGTGTGCTAATACATGTAATTATTATAATTCTAGATTAACTTAACAATTGCACTGACTTGTAGCTTAAATACTGTCCTTGATTAAAATATCTGCATATATTTTGTTTACAAAACCTCAATTAACGAATGAACTGCATGTCAATCGTTTATACAGTATATCAAAAATCGCATAATATCGTTTATCAAAAATGAACCAGGACTTCAACATGGGAATTACTTTTGAAAATATTAGTTGTAGCTTGCAAATGTCGCTAAGTTGTAAATGAAACGTGTAGCACAGCATGTTTCTTCGAGCAGTATCCGTACCTCCTGTCAGGAGGTAAAATAGTAAAAGTAGCCACGGCTATTATTCGAAGCACTAAGTCTTGGTACCGTATGCATCTTGCACCTATAGACACTTATTGTTTGAGTTTTGCATTATCAGTGTTATAAGTGTTACTACGCAATATCTTCATTTCAAGTATGCCTCCACAAGCGTGCCGCATGAAAAAGTCTAGATAAACAAGCTATCAAAAGCTTCTTAGTGCGTCGCAATGCAAGTTTATATTTAGCACATTGTTCATAATTCCAACGAATGCTGTTGGGAATTTAGTTAATAATCAATGAAATTAAGTCTGGCAAGCTGAATATCCATCAGTTTTCACACGTTGCATGCGTCATATTTCTAAAAGTTGAGAATAAAAACAGAAACAGGAAAGAGCTTGCTTTACTTTGCACAACAGATGTAATCGATAATGAATATGGCCTCAATGCAACTAAAAGTAAAGGAATTTATAAATGCATGAAATCTATTTGCTTAAAACAGATTCAGAAATATCAAGGGTGGAAAATTGGCATCATGGACTAGAGGAAATCTATCTAAAATCAAATCTGAAAACGTTAATACAATTTTACTAGGCCCTATCAATGCGATGCGATTAGCAAATTGCAGACCAAGAAATGCAGAATCCAAATATATAACTGACAATCGCGGTATATCATTTCCTAAACTCCGATAACATCAGAGAGGAATGACACAAATATTGAATATCAATCTTCTAAAAAAACAAAGATTGTTTTAGATTCAGTTTTTACTCTGAAAACATGATAATTAAATATTTGCTTAAAGAATCTAGCCATGATGTTGACTTTTCAGTGTGTAAAGAAAATTCTATATTCCATCAGCTGTTAAACAACAATTGCAAAATTCTTGAAAACTGCCTGATTAAATTTTCGAAATGCATTATTTGTCCACGCATTCACAATGCAACTTTTGAAAGTAGTGTGATTTTAAAATACATTTTACAACACATTAGAAAAAGACACTTCCATCTTCAGATTTCAAAGATTTGATATAAGACCTTCCTGAGTTCCGCCTATAAGCGCGGGTTTGATCTAGTTCAATATAAAACACGGCTGACAGCAACCAAATGACATCTAATAAACCTGTTAAGCCCGATTACGAGCAAAATTCCCTTATGTGACAAGCCCCACCAATCTTTACACGCTTCCAGCCGCACAATGATGGTGTATTGTTATTACGAAAACTGGGAAGACCATAAAGTGAAATGGATGATGAGCACTGTGCGTCATGGTCAGTTGTGGCGGTGATGGCAATACAAAGTCAATGGCTAACTAATTAATGCATGTAGAGACTGAGAGGAAATAACAATATCGACGGCTTTAGTAAAATAAGTTACAGAAACTTAACGGGTAATTTGTCAGATAAATTACAGAGAAGTAGGGATTAATTTGCTTTCAATTAATTTTTTATTTGCAGCTATAGATATTTACCGTGCATATGTATATTATCATTGCCATCCTTCTCTTAACTTAATGCTATTTTGTCAAGGATTTGCTTCCAGCACGCAGATGAAAAAATATTATCCAGACAACCTACGTTGATGTGATGGACCAAAATCGGATGCTTAACCGTTTTTAAGAATATCGTCAATGCTCATCCATTGTGCATCTTGCCTGCAGACTTATTCGTCATTTAAATATCCTTTTTAAGAGATCGCAATGAGATACAAAAAGAAAACATTCCCATCGAAGTTAGAAAAAACATAAGAAAGCTCTCTTTAGTCTCTGCAGTAGCTAACTTGGAGGGAGTTAAGCAAACCTTAATCATTGGGTGATTTATCTTCCATTATCTTGGGGCAATTAAATTTGGTGAAAAAAATAGTTGTTGTGAGAGTCGTTCAACAAATTTGAAAGAAAGAGGTCACATCAATTTGAGGAAAAAGCAATGAATGTAGGCAAAACGGGAAAGCTTGATACTAACGCAAATGACATGAAAAATTAGTTTGCGAATGCTGATGAACAATGCAAGGCTCGTGGATTAAATCTACGGCAAGAAGCCCGAAGTTTGTGTCAAGTGGACTCAGCTCTGTCGTACCTTGATGAGACTATGGGCTATTAGACTTCGCAACTAAGATGTGAAGACCCGATTTAGCTATGTAATATTCCGGTGATTTACAGTTTACAAATCTTCGCAAAAAATTGGGATTGTAAGGCAAAGTAGTTTTTCTCTTGACCAAAGTCCAAAAAAAGGGTGTTTCAGTTTTTTGATATGTAACTGTTTGTAATAAAAGTATTACTTGCAACCTAAGACCAGAGGGTGTTGAAAACAAACACCGGCATTTAAAAAACATGCTCAAGCCTTGAATTCGTCAATGTCACAAATGCTCCCCTGAATGCAAGACATATCCTTACACAGTTCGCATGAAAATTAGTTTTGTGAAGTCAGAGATGAAAAGGTCGAATAGTGCAAACTCCTCTAAAACACGTTTTCAATTATATGTACTAAAAGCGCGCACATTTTACTACAATTGCAATCCACGCGTGTTATTATAGCTATGACTGTAGGCTTTTGTATAGTTTCATTTAATTTCACGAATAATACTCAGGGTATTTATTTACCAATCCAATTGTGCATGCAATATTACAATGTGACTGAATTCAACTAACTAACTGAATCACCTACGTGGTGTACATTAGTCTCAGTTTTGAGTTCAAAATGAGCCGACCAAACCACACTTTCAGTTTGAATGTTATGCTAAGTACGTTGAACATGCCTATCTTTATGACCATTAAAAGAGTTCATTCTTTAAATATAACCAAAATCGTTGAAAAGCTAGTTTTTTGACCACCAGTAGGCTGAAATAAGTTAATTCAGTAATATAATAAGCAATAGAGTCTGTAGGCCATGTAATACTGGTATTTCTTTTTCTGTACGTCCTTAAGTCGCACTTGCAAGGCCTGGCCGATGTTCATATCTGAGACTTACAATTTATTTCTTTAATGCTTCCTAAATACACAAAAGTGTGCGAACGAGGTATCGCTTTACTGCTATCTTGACGATTGAGTTAGGATATTTGGGACTGAAAGATTACAAGATCAGACAGCATTCACTGGAAATACACAAGAAATAGGGTAAAAACGATACAAATTAAAAGATTTGTCATCACTATATAAAAACTAGAAATTAAAGGCATCACATAAGTGAGAGAAACTTATTTTCTGATGTTTAATAAAAATCACTTACATATGAAATCTTTCCACTCATTATGCCAATTGAAGTGGACCAGCAAAGTAGGCCTACTTGCAAAACTACAGATCAGATATGCTTATCAAAATAGAATTTTGGTGCTGGCGTGAACACAGCCCACGATCTAAGAGCTTTATGTTTTGCACTCATTCCGAGACGCCGCGGTGTGATGACAATTTTCCCGTGTGTCTGGCATCGATATTCAGACGTTACGTGACATTTAAGTGATAAGCTCATTATATGGAAATTTAAATTCCACACCCATGTAGCATTCCAGCCAACACAAAACGAGCATTTATAGTACATGTATACATGTAGTAATCATCTATTTGCATCTGTAGAGACTGGAAATTCTTTCTAATTTTTTGTGGGAACTTTGATGATGCGAGTTATGATGTTACTTTGCGAGTATTGACGCATTGGTTGAACATTTGGTTGATAGGCAATTGTATGACTGCTTTTGTAAGGCTGAATTAAAAATATATATAATATCTGTATGTATTTGTTGAATGGAAATCATCATTACAAATAAAAGGAAGGCATAATCAAAAATTAAGATACACATCCATGTCAGGTTGGTCTTGATGGACACAAGTTAGTCAGTTCTTTACTCATACCTTTGGTTGTATTCTTTAATGCAGAAGGAGAAGAAAGACATTGATCGTCGGTCTGTTCGCAAAATTGGCATCAACAATTTTGTAGAATGGTTTTGAAGAAATGCTGGGAAACACTCATGTAGTAGGTTATCCGTTTGTTGAGTCTTCACAAAAAGTTTCAAAGCGCTATTTGTTCGTCGAACACTGAGAGGCTCAAACAAGAAGCAACCGCAATCAGCTCCACAGATGACACGGTGACAACGTCTTTGTAATCTTTCAAGAGCCAGTGCATCTTCTTTATTCAGTCCAACGAATACTGGTGCATTGTACTCAAGAATTGATCTAATAAAGTTGTTGTAGGTTAGACCAAGAATCTTCATGCTCTGGCATTGGGTCAATTCCATTGTTGGGGATCCTGTTCCGCTCGATTTTCTAATGTACATGAACTTAGATTTATTGGTGTTAAGCTTCAAATTTTGCTCCTTGGACCACTTCTTCACATTCTCGATTTCTTCATGTATTATACAATCAGGATCAGATAAAGTTCGTTCATACGGTATTACCAAAACCAGATCATCGGCATATTTGACCATGCACGTTTTAGCATGAATCGGACCAAGGGAGCCAATAAAAACTCCAAACAAGTATGGCCCCAAAATACTGCCTTGAGGTACACCAGACAGTACGTTACTTGAGGAACTACATGTATCATTCAAACACGTGTATTGTTCGCGATCTTGCAAATAGTCTTCAACCCATTTGACAAATTTTACTGGGAGCTTGTCACTTTTCCTCAGAGATTCGATAATTTTCCGATGAGAGATGGCATCAAAAGCATGGGAAAAATCAAACGAAACTATCACCACTCCTTCAACACTGGGTTTTTCTAGGGATTCAGTTGCATAATCATGAATTCTGATGTTGGCCAGACAAGTGGATGAATTGGGACGAAAGCCATATTGGAGCGGGCCATATAGGTCAATAAGGTCGCAATATAATAAGATGCAATTAATGAAATGACCCGTTTTAAAATTAAATGAGTCGATTTTTATCAATTAGCATCAAGTTAGAAGCAACCAAAGTATCATGTTATTACCAGATTGCTAGGCGTCTCGTAAGTCAAGTTAACATTGCAATGAATACATGTCGTGTAATGTCAGTGCATACGAATGCAGGTACCGGAGCAGAAGAAGACTATATCGAAAGAGTAATTCATAATAAGCACGCTAGGAAGCCTGCTCATGATGCCAATTTTATCACTTCATGCATTTTCACCAAAATCATTCACATTCTTCCAATCAACGGAACATTTATTTTCATCAAGGCAAGTTCGATAGCTATTTCGAATAAAGTGAGCCAGATTCTTTAGAATCTATGATCTCATGCATTACTGAACGAGTTTACACGGACATTTACAATACAAGTAGCTAGTTAATCAAATAAGTTTCTTTTATAAACAAGTAAAATTCAAATGGCATGATTATCATTCATTTTTCAAAAATCAAGAGATGATCTCCAGTTGCAGATAGCATGAGAACAAAGTAGGCCTATTAGACTACCAAATATTTTCGCCTCTACACAGTAGCCCATGATCACAGCATAAGATATCTGCATTAAGTAAACAACCAAATGAAATCATTATCAAGTAAGAATCTGGTTTCATCGGCGAGCGGTGCTTTGGCAATAAGTTGATACTCAACATTGACAAATCAAAGATGATGCTTTTTACACCGTCTGATGTGTATGCATCCTTTTCGGGGTCTCCTCCTTTGCCTCAGTTTGATAAATTAAAGATTCTTGCAGTAGTCGTACATAAAGACTTGAGTTGGGGCCCTCATGTCGATTCAACCTGCTCTAAAGCTACCCAGCGTTTCCATGTGATTAGGAAAATGAAGCGACTACTCATTTCGGAAATGGAACTTCATCAGACTTACACGTCTCCAATACGTTTCATCATTGAACATGAGAGTCCGGTCATGGTTGGTGCAAGCAATCTTCAAGATAAAAGGCTTCAAAAATTGATAATAGAGCCCATAAAATGATTTTCAACTTGCACTACAAGAGTTTCAAAATAAAGAAATGCAATTGTTCTAAGTTTGAAATAGAAAGCCGCCGACCACGTCATAGCAAGAAGCTATTCAATCAAATCCAAATGTACAGAACCTACTGTACATTTTGCACCCCAGTATTCCGACGTGATATCGATCTCAGTTTTGTGTTCAATACTACAGAACCTTGAAGCGAAAGAAAACATATTTTCCTTTTGCAACCGACCTCTTCAACGATGATTTAAGAGAGGAAAGCTTTTAGCAACTTTTGCATACCTCATCACAACGATATTTGTCCAGCTATGTTTTTCGTCTACTCTGTCAGTTTATTTTCTTGTAATCGTTCAGTGCGCTTTTCATAATACTTATATTCAAAATTTCTATAAAATTGCTCATATAATTGACATTGCTGATAAAATTGTTACTGTTACCGCCTCCAACGCCGTTTGACGCAAAGATCCTCGTCAGTCTTCCCCACTCATCGTGATCCATTGCTACTTCCTCCAGATGTTGACAACGGCCTCCAGCTTCCTTCTTCATCATTCTCACCAATGTCGGTCGCGGTCTTTCTCGTCGGCGCGTTCCAGTCGATGCACATAGGATAGCCTCCTCGATGTACCGGCCATCCCTCGGTAACATGTGGCCAAACCATCTCCAATCCACCGGCTCTAATTCCTAGCAAGGGAATTTGAGGGAATGTAGGGAATTTTTCTTGCTTTGCGTATGACGTCGTTGCGGACTCTATCTTGCCATCTAACACCGAGAATTCTGCGCAATTCTTTGTTCTCGAAGACGAGAAATTTCCGGGAGATGGTGTCGTTTTCGCACCATGATTCGTGGCCATACGGTAAGACAGGACGAACAAGGCTCTTATACATTCTTAATTTAATGTGAATGGATAGTCTCTTCGAATTCCATATACTCTTCAACCTGTCCATTGTCTGATGTCCTCCCTTCAGGCGGTTGGCAAATTCATCTTCTAATGAGCTTGTGCTGGTTGTATGGTTCCCAGGTATTTGAAGGATGCAGATTCTTTTATCTCTTCACCAAGGCAGGGATGCGGAGTCCTATACTCCGACTCCGGGTGGCAAGTATATAAAGCCTAGTTTTTTGAAAAACAAACCGGTAACCTACATCATAGATCATTATAGTCTTAGCTGAACCTATTTTTAGTGATCATTTCTGTATCAATTATCAACGATTATCGATGAAAGTTTATCAAATGTCGTTTTAAGTTGGATGCATACGACTCGGCTGCTCCCATATTTTTTGATGTGTGCTTCACATGGTTTTTCTCCAGTCATTACCAGGCAGGAAAATCCCACATCTTTCTCCAAAAAAATGAGTAGGCCTACACTTTCGATTTTAATATGCGCTTTAGAGGAACCATACACGATTAACGTGAGGGTGAGAGGTAATGTTCTCAAACAAACTAGTATTTCATTATTGTCTTTGATGTGACCTTTGGCGCTTAGGTGTGATCGAGGCAAGGAAGGCTTGTCTTCTCTACTAAATCACCGAGTGAAAAGACAATCCTGTTTTTCACTATCACGGTTCATTCCCTCAACTATTACAAGCTTTGCATGCACTGCTGTCTCTGTAATTTTGTTTGACGGAGAAAGTTGACATCAAGGCAGTGACAGCTATGCACGAGGATAAATCATTTGTTTGTATCATATTTCGGGTCTAGTTATAGACCGGAGTCCGGAGTCCTATCATTTGATAAGACTCCGATTCCGACTCCGACTCCAGCAAAAATGATAGGACTCCGGGACTCCGACTCCGACTCCAAATCTCTGATTTGAGGTGAGAATGTTCGTGTCCGCGTACTTCGTTCTCATAGTCTCTGTCTTATGAACATTAATTTCGAGTCTGGCGCCTCTTGAGGTGCAGCTCATCCTATCAATCATCCTCTGCAGTTTATTATATTCGCTGAATATAAGGACAACATCATCTACATAGTCGAAGTCAGCAAGAAGTTTGTTTTGACACCAGTTAATTCCATCTTTATCTTGAACAGTAGCCGAGAACAAGAAGTTCATCAGTAAAACAAATATGAGTGGTGAAAGGACACTGCCCTGTAGCACACCGCTATTGACTTCGAATGAGTCAGACAGTTGACCATCCACATTCACACGACACTTGCTTCTATCATGATGTATTCGAACGATATTGACATAAAGCTGACAGAGTAAAAATTGCAAATTATCTTCCCACAGCCGTCCAATATTAAGGAAAGTCTTTATTCTGCTAGACAGTTTCTAAATTAACCTTGTTTCTTTTATTCGCCATTTTATTCCATCTTCTATATGTAATTTTGTCTTGATGTTGTTGAAATTTATTTGATGGTGGATATGATCGTATGACGTGCTTTTACCTCTGATCTTTCATCTCCATCTCAAAGTGTGATCTTCTGTGCTCTTCTATTATTTTTTCCGAATATCCATTCAATGCATATTTCCACAAACATTAAACACAATCAATTCCATGTCCCATAAATTTGATAGGACGTGAACTGTTCTTCTACCAACTGATCTATGAGTTTGAGTGGCGGACAAACGTAGACGTCAGTATTTGATCTTTTCAAGGCACGTCATTCAATCGCATTCCATCATCAAAATGAATTTCAGCAACATCAAGACAACGGCACATATAAAAGATAGAGGAAAAGGGGTAATAAAAGAAACATGGTGGGCGAAAAAACTGTCAGGCAGTAACAAGACTACTTTCAGATATCATACAAGTGTGATTGGGATGATACATTATGATTTTTTACGAGCTATGTCAATTATCCCCTTAAATGATTTCGTAGGCAATTGGAATACATGTACCAAGCAAAACATATATCTCAGTCATTTTAAAAATTGATTCAGGTTATTCATTAAATGTAGATCCTTTTTCCGTGTAGACGATGTAGACACGAAAAATTTAACCGTGATTGCTAAGCCCGTAAACCACAGCCGACCGCAATCGTGGGAACTGTAGCCACAACCAACTGTTTTTAACCGCAACCATTAACCGCTGTTAACCGTAACCACAGTTACAACCGCACATCACTATATACTCTTACATACACTCTACTCTTGTCAATTCTTACTTAGCATTAACCCCAAAATCAATGATGATCTTTAAGCTTGCACAAAAGAAAAAAATTAATCTAATTTGTCGTCGACTGAATAAAGAAATCAGTTAGACCTTCTGTACATTAGTGCGAGACGTATTAGCACGCATTATTAATGCACGTATTAGTGCGAGACCTACTGGCATTATCACCCCCTTATATTCGCGCACGAGTTTCGCGCTATTTTCAATTTGCACATTATTACCAAACATTAGCAAAACGACGATTCTTAAGTAACATATCAAGCCGCCTTTCAAGTGAACGACTGTTGAATATTAACTTTTTGAGTACTTAATATTTAAGTATCACTTCCATTTTCTATAGGCATCTTTAAGGTTAGAACGTAAACAGGCACTTATTGGTGTGAAAGTTGACTTGACATGAAGACATTTCACACCAGAAGTTGTGGTTTTAGGCCTAGTACTTTTCACTAAAGCATAGAAAATCTCATTTCTGTCCAAAATTTCAATCTGTTTACAGTTTAAGTCTTTTATCTGCATTTTATTTACATGGTTTTTGTCTTCTTGCGTTCATTTATATTATTATATTTATATGACACAGACCTGTCATATTTTCAGTCTGCACATTTATTATTATGAATTCATCATCGTCTGTTTCATTTGTTATGGTGATGAACTTGCGTGACATGTCGTGAGTCGACAATCAAGCACTGTTTAATGTACGAGGTCTGTATGGTTCTCGTATGTAGGTCTGTCTGAATCACATGTTGGTTTATCTTTCGGTGGTTATCCATGTCCTTTCCTTTATCAGCGTTACCATTTTGTATCCATTTGTACGGCATCTTAGACATGATCAACTTCAAGTGCTATTTTGTGTTTCAATTATTTACTCGTTTGTAAAGCATTTTCATAATTCTGCAGTCTACACACAACAAATCACTCTGAATTTGCACGCCTTTCCAAGTGAGAAAATACAAAATACAAAACTGAAACACAAAAAAGACATGCTGCATATGATCATAAGAACAACATCCCAACATTGAAACATTCCGTTGCACAGAGCGAAATGACACTTAACCACTTTTTTATGAAGCATTAGTAGTAAGCAAAACTCCACTTCTGGACCGCGCAAGATGGCCGCCATCGCTGACGTCCCCCCTCCCCCTCCCCCTCCCCCTCCCCTCCCCCTCCCCCCTCCCCCTCCCCCTCCCCCTCCCCCTCCCCCTCCCCCTCCCCTCCCCTCCCCCCCCCCTCTGGAACGGCAGAGTGTCGTGGTCGGCCGCCGTGTGCTTCGGGTCTGAGTGTCGTGGTGGACTTGGGCGACCGCCAGGATTAGTCTTGAGGCTATAGTGTGTGATGTTTTTCGTGCTGAATGTTGGGTTGTAAAATGGGCTGTTTCGAGTGGAAGGAGTGGTCGGATGAGAAAACGGAGGTCGGATTCGTATTCAGCGTGAAATTCTGCATCGGTAGGGTGAGTTTCAAGGCAATCGGTGAGAAAAAATTTTCAACATTTTTCGAAAAACGACAGAGTTAGAATTTGAGACGTTTTGGGCTCTAGCTTCAAAACGAAGCATCGGATGGGAAAACGGAGGCCAGATTCGGATTCAGCGTGAAATTCTGCATCGGTAGGGTGAGTTTCAAGTCAATCGGCGAGAAAAATTTTCGCTGACTCCCCCCCCCCTCTGGACAGCTTGCTTCGATTTTGGCTTCCAGTGGACGGATTTTGTCGTGCCATAGCTCGTTTGAAAGCTAAGAGTGAGACAAATTCAGTGAAAGAATCGGCTTGTTCCTATCTGTCTTCGTTTAGATGTGAGACGCCATTTAAGATTTTGGGACATTGGCGAAAAACGACAGAGTTAGAATTTGGGACGTTTTGGGCTCTAGCTTCAAAACGAAGCATCGGATGGGAAAACGGAGGCCAGATTCGGATTCAGCGTGAAATTCTGCATCGGTAGGGTGAGTTTCAAGTCAATCGGAGAGAAAAATTTTCGCTGACTCCCCCCCCTCTGGACAGCTTGCTTCGATTTTGGCTTCCAGTGGACGGATTTTGTCGTGCGATAGCTCGTTTGAAAGCTAAGAGTGAGACAAATTCAGTGAAAGAATCGGCTTGTTCCTATCTGTCTTCATTTAGATGTGAGACGCCATTTAAGATTTTGGGACATTGGCGAAAAACGACAGAGTTAGAATTTGGGACGTTTTGGGCTCTAGCTTCAAAACGAAGCATCGGATGGGAAAACGGATTTCAGATTTGGAATCAGCGTGAAATTCTCTATCTGTATGGTGAGTTTCAAGTCAATCGGCGAGAAAAAGTTTCGCTGACCTCCCCCCTCTGGACAGCTTGCTTCGATTTTGGCTTCCAGTGGACGGATTTTGTCGTGCCATAGCTCGTTTGAAAGCTAAGAGTGAGACAAATTCAGTGAAAGAATCGGCTTGTTCCTATCTGTCTTCATTTAGATGTGAGACGCCATTTAAGATTTTGGGACATTGGCGAAAAACGACAGAGTTAGAATTTGGGACGTTTTGGGCTCTAGCTTCAAAACGAAGCATCGGATGGGAAAACGGATTTCAGATTTGGAATCAGCGTGAAATTCTTTATCTGTATGGTGAGTTTCAAGTCAATCGGAGAGTTTTAAAGTCAATCGGCGAGAAAAATTTTCAACATTTTTCGGAAAAACGACAGTTAGAATTTTTGCGATGGCTGCCTACTGTAGAGCCAAAACGAAGCATCGGATGGGAAAACGGAGGCCAGATTCGGATTTAGCGTCAAATTCTACATGGAAATGGTGTATTTCCAGCTCAATCGGAGCACTAGAACCGGAGATAGACGGGATTTTTAGTGTTTGGATGATGGGTAATACGTCATCAGCTGATCGCCACACACTATATAAGCTGGGAACCGACAGAGACTTGTCATTCAGACGAGAGATTGCCAACGGTAAGTCGTCTCTCTGAGCTCCGATGATAGCTTCGGACATTCCAAATTCCGAGTTTCTGTAAGAAACCGACTTAGAAAATTTCATTGCTGATATCAGCTAAGGCGTCAGACTTAGAGGTTCGCCAGGAGATGGCCTTCGTCTCCAGGCCATAAAAGACTCCAAAACTTTAAAGGCTTGTAACTTTGCTTCTACAAGTCCGTTTGACTTGATTCAAAAAAGGTTCGGTCGCTATTGACCTGCCCTAAGTGATGGACTACTTATAAATTTCATAAGTAGTGCTAAAAAGTTGAAAAATTTAAATTCACTAGTTTTGGAGGTTTTCTGGGGTTTTCGACCCTGCTGAAGTCAATGAAAGCATTTTTAATGATGTCTGAGCCAGTCTTCTCATGCTATAAGCGGCTTTTCACTGAAAGCGAGCAAGACACGGAGAGTTTTGCTGTAATATTCCACTGACAGGGTGTTCCTTCGGGACGGCGGACGATGCCGTAGTGATAAGTGTGGCAAGGGAATGTGTCATATTTGAGACCGTAACCGCTGGGGCAACTCATGTTGGGCATTTGACACAGCTCTCAACGTAGCACTTTGAACGCCAATCGGTTGAGTCTTAGCTATCTTGTCATGGGTGGCCTCTAAACATCTCCATTGCAAAACGCTGGTGAATCAAGCACTCTACGGCTTGCTATCAAGCTGATCAAAGCAATAACTTGGGATGTTTCCTCAAGGTTTTCAAGTATGCTAAGTTCAAATCTGCTATCAGATTTCAAATTTAACTAAGTCTAAGGCAGCTTTGAGGGGTTAGATCCCAGCTACTGTTCACTACCTTTGACTCGGCGTTGCTGTTACCACTTCGGGGCAGTAACAATGATGTCTTCAGCTGTAAAATAGCGGGTATCGGGAAGATCTCTCACTTCTCTAGTGATCAGTACAAGGCCTTCGGGCTGTCGACGGGATCGAGTGCCACTCACTATACTCAAATCTATCATTCCTCACTAAGTGTAAAATCATTGTTTTCCGTTTTTTTCGCTTCAGAAATGCCGAATACAATAATATGAAGACCAGTTTCAAAACTGTGTCAATGCCGGAAGGTATTCCGAGCTGACGCCTTCAAGAAGCACGCTTGTACTAACAAGAAACAGATAGGGGTCGCTCGCTACTATTGCGGAGCCCACAAAGTCAGTCGCTTAAGTGAGCGGCTGGAGGATTGGCACTCACAACACAGCGAGTGTCAAACAGGCGAAGTAGGCGAAGAAGAACGGAGGTTAACTCTTCGCCACTGAGCTCCGTTCTTTGGAGCTACAATCTGCCAAACGAGCAAGAACGGAGTTCACTTTTCACACACTGAGGCCACTTGAGCTACAATCCGCCATTGAAGCGATTGCCGCTGTATCCTCGCTTAGTAGCGAGAGTTCGCTGACCAGAGCAGCGATAGTGAGGAGGAGGAGGAGGTGAGAGCTACAGTCGCAACTTATCGAGGAACGTCGACCTCGATCGCGAGACCCCTACAGCCGTAACTGCAAGTGGAATTGCAAACACAATGTCGCAAATTTTTGTCAAGCGCCCGCCGGTGATCGCCGAAAACGGCGATAGATTAAAGAAAGAGGCGGAGAAGTTGAAGGAGGATGGCCCCTTCTCATACAAGGCAAAGTATGAGACCTAAAGAACGTGGCCTGGAGAGATGAAGAAGGTGAAGGAGAGATTAAGCGAGCGGGATGGCGAGTTGGAGCAGGAGAGGCTCAAGACTCTCGAGGGAAAGCCAGAGAAGAGGCTTTGCTAGCAGAGAGGGAAAAGTAGGGGAGAAGAGATACGAAGGTTGAAGGAGGAAGTGGAGAGACTCCGTGTGCAGATGGCTAAGGTGGTCGAGACGAACCAACGAGCTGCACCGTTCGGCGCAGCTGGTGGATCGCGATCGAAGGGTGCGTTCAGTCGTCTGCACATCCTAATTAGAAAGGGGAGAGTAGCAGAAACTCCTCTCTTGTACGAGCGTGGAAGAGGGGAGAAATGCTACTCCGGTGTGAAGAAAGGGGTGGAGTGTGAGTGTCTACACTTCACCTTCGATCATCGTGATCCGATCTCGTAATTTCCTTTATGAGGAAGCGTACCGAGACGAGATCTGTAATAAAAATGACTAATTAATATTGTAGATGATAACTCACTACTTCTTTCTTTACAGGACATCCAAGAGAAGCGACCACCCCGCCCCGTTGCGGAACGCCGCAGTCGAAACAGCAAGCCTGAGTCCTACCGACACACCCCGAGAACGAACCATCGGCTCTCTTAAGGGCCCCATGGGGCAAGACATGATAGAACCTCCACGCGGTTTGCCCTGGGCAGTCTTCGGACTGGCGAATACTATCATTAAGTTGAATCTGCTATCAGTCAACTTGAACGTTGCAAATGAAGTTCGGTGTAATACTTCCTTTCGACGGGCGTTCCTGTCAAGGGCGGCGCGGTGAAACCCCGTAGCTATGTATACCCGCAAGGACATTCGGCAATGGTCAATCTTGTTTAAACCTCTCTGCGTCATGTTTGCAAGTGATTGCCTCTGTCTCAACGTAGTATGCATTCGCGCCAGGGCGACATTTAGCCAACTGTCGAAGGTTGCCTAAAAGCTTTTCCATTTTGCATACGTTATGAGAACCATGAGTTCTACCTGTCTCTATCAATATGAGACGAATTGATGAATGGAATGAAATGGGAGGACACTCACGCGCCACACGCAACATAACACACTTCTCTCTTCCGTAGTCTAACAAGCTCTTTACACATGGATCGCAGTCGATTGCTATCCCTGTATCAGAAGTGTAAGCTATCTTAATTTTATCTAACACTATTTCATCTACCATCATCACCCATATGAAATGTTATAAGATTTACAAGTTAGACTAAGCGTGCTACTTTTTCCAAATCAAAAGTATACATGTTTATATCATACACTGAAGCCCCATTCAAGTAAGTCAGTATGAAAGCATCTAAGATAATATGAAATAAAAATTTATTATGGCATGTATTTCAAAAGGTCTTCATCGTCAATATCGTCCCAGAGTCTGGCTTCACATAGATAACAAAAACAGTTCACTTGTTTCAATCGTTCTTCCACTGCGAGCCTCACTTTCTCAAAGTACGCTCACTCAGCCACGGTTCGCGGTTGGGAGTTAGGGGTGTACCACTCCCATATTTGATGCAAGTGCGACTTGCTGGTCATCTCCATCACCCCTTCGGCATCATATTGTAAATATTTCCACCGAAGGTCGGGCAACTCCTCTTCATCCTCCTCCGATAATGATAACTTTCGTATATTGTCGAGATTGTATGTCTTCTCCACCTTCGCCTTTCTTGGTGCATTTGGTGTAACGAGCACCTTTGCTGATGTACATTGAGAGGAGAACTCCAATGCGGTATTTGGTGTTGTTGGAGGACTTGTCATGTTGACTGTGAATAATGACTTGATGAAATGTTTTCACTAATTCTGAAGTATCAACAAGCAGCCAATCAGAATGAACAGCCAATGAATGATGAATATGAAAGTATATATGCAAAGTGACATCCGTATCATTTCACTCTGTCTTTTTTGAAGACGTATAAGTGAAGTGTTCTCTAGCGAATTCTATATTTGAGGTTGTACAATTGTGAACTGCTCTCTAGTGAATTCCAAATTTGAGACGTATTATTTGACTGAAGTATCAACCTTAAACTTGATTTCATTGAAATGGTAAGTTGAAAATTTCTTCACTCATCTCCCTCAAACGTGTGGCTAATAGCATTTTCCTCAATTTCAGGCATCAACTTCATCACCAACGCCTCCTTTCTCGAGGAAAGTTTAGAGTCGTTGAGTCAAGGTAGGTTGTAACAATACACTGAGACTTGAACAGAGATGATAGAATGATTTCTCTTTCAGGTGATGTGAGTTCCAGCTCAGGACTCTCGCGACAAGGCAACGAGTGGGAATGTGCCGACTGCGGACATATGTTTACAAGGAAGCACAGTCTCCTTCGACACATCAAACAACGTGTGTGTGTCAACGCAAAGCGGCGTCAATCTCCGGAGGTGAAGTTGATTCTGACGATGACATCTCCTTTCCTTGCGATTTGTGCCCTCTTTCTTTTGATAGTCACTTTCAGCGATCTTCGCACAGACTTCAACACACGCATGCAAATGATCACTACACCAACGGTACCTCTACCATCTCCCTCATTAATGTTTCACATAATAATTTAGTACGCGACTACTGCATGGAGTCCAATACTCAAATAGTAGATTTTCCTGAGTGGCTCCTTCAAAATTCTAACATTATCGAAGCGCTCTTCAACAATTTAGACAATTTTAGAATGAAGGCGCTCATCTACCTTAAACTAAAATATATTAAGATAGATTTTCAAACGGGTCAAGTGACGGAGAGAATACAGTTTCATGTTCCTTCCTCTTCCGCAACCGAAGTTGTAGACTGCGAGTCTTGGCTAAATTTTCACATTCAATGTTTAAAATCAAATGTAGATAAATTCAATCAACGCGACAGCGCTCTCATTTTTGATGGTGTGGACTCAGCCATATTCAAAATTTCACTATTAGAAAGTCATGCAGCTCGAGGTACATTTAGACTACCAAAAACGTTGTATAATAAGAAAGCTGTCATCAATGTCGATTGTAAATCACAGTGTTTCAAATATGCAGTCCTATCCATCCTTCACTATAATGATATCAACGCGCATCGAGATCGCACCTATAGCTATAGACAGTGGGAGGATGAACTAGACTTTGAAGGTTTGTGATAGTAACAACATGAAAATCAAAGATGTAGAAACGTTCGAAAAACATAATAAGATTAAAATTGTCGTTCACGTGTGGGAGAAGGGGTTGAAGGGTGCTCGCTATAATTCACGTTCAACTTGTTATGAACGTGTAGTCAACCTCTTATTAGTAAAACAAGATGATAGCGAGGAATGGCACTACTGTGGTATTCCCAAAATCTCTCGGCTTGTACACTCACTTGGGGCACACTAAAAGAGGGTGAACATTTTGTATGCGACCGCTGCATCCGCTCCTTTTGGAGTAAAGATAAATTTGAAACTCACTATGAATGGTGCAAGCGAGGTAAATTACAAATGGAACGCATGCCCAAAGATAAAATATTTTCACATAGGGATAATGGTGACGAATTAAGTCCCCTGCGTGTCATTTACGCAGACATAGAATGCTACATTGATGATATCATCCACAAGCCAGCAGCCATATCCTGCTATGAAGTATGGCATGACCACTTTAGGAATAGACAAAACAAAATGCATACTTGGCAAGGTGAAGATTGCATTTCAAAATTTCTAGAATTTCTCGATTAAAGCTGCTAAATTTCAACAATCATATGATTCCCCAATTGCAGCGTAAGTCACTACATATGTCAGATGAAGACAAACATAAAATTTGAAAGTTGCACATCTGTCCTAAATGTCATAAAACGTTTGATGACGATAAAATTAAGATAGTTCGTTATCATTATCACATCACTTGTATATTTAGAAACGCACTCTGCTCCTAATGTAACTTTTCACTTAGGTTGAGACGTCGTGTACTACCCGTCATTTTTCATAACTTTAAGGGCTATGACAGTCATATGCTCATAAAAGGAGGGTTGAGCCAGATGGAAAATCGTGGGCAGTTTAATGTTATAGCACAAACGAGAGAAAACATTCATGGCAATGACAGCAAAAGTACCAGTAGATAAAACTAAAGAAAATAGACAGTCTTCTTCGAAATAAAATTTTTAGATTCATTTCAATTCATGTCAGCGTCACTAGCTTCTTCGTTCGAAATCTCAAGTTTCTTCCCCATAGTCAAACTATTGAAGAAACACTTATCCAAACTTAACGGATGACATGATCACTCGCAAAGGGAGTCTTTCCCGTATGCGTATTTTAGCTCAATGTCTAAACTAAATGAAACAACCCTTCCTTCCATTGACAAATTCAAAAACGATTTGACGGGTGAAGATTGTCCAGTAGAGGACTATGAACATGCTCAAGAGGCATGGTTAAAATTTAATTGTAAAACGTTTGGCGATTATATGATCGCTTACTTAGAATTAGATGTCATTTTGCTGGCTGATGTCTTCTTCAGGAATTTCGACGAGTGGCATTAGAAGAAGACAAATTAGATCCTATCCACTTTGTCAGTCTACCAGCCATGTCCTTTAAATCAGCCTTTAAAATGACTGGTGAGACCATTCATCTCTTACAAGACCCGGAGATGTATTATATATTTGAGCGCGGAATACGCGGTGGTCTCACATTTGTAAATAAACATCATATAAAATCTGAAACAGTAGGTGATGATCATATCCACCTAAAGTACTATGACCAAAATAATTTATATGGCAGTTCACATGTCTAAACCACTACCTCATTCCGAGTTTAGTTGGTTAAAATACAAGATGAGCTTGAGTATTACTCCAACCCTTCAAACACTACTGAAGATTCCAGTATGAAGGTTGAATTGGGGATATTATTTTTGAACGTGGTTTTGAATTTATCCAAATAGTATTAAAAATAAAACTGCTGTATTTCCCACTCGCACCTGAATCTGGGTTGAAGTGAACTGACGAATATGTTTTCCCAATTCATGTCACCAATTTCATTAATAACTTAACAGAATGTGTGTGGACAGCCAAGGTACAAACCTATGCCGCACTATCAACTTTTACTCACCCAATATGATAAGAAACTAATTCATCTCGTACACTTCTGCATTACTAAAAATTCTATTTAGAAATGGGCTTCGCTTTCATGAAGTCAGTTCACCGCATTATCAAAATTTAGACTGAAAAGCCTTCCTCAAACCCTACATAGATAGTAACAGTCAAAAACGTGCACTAGCCCAAAATAATATTTGAAAGATTTTTTATAAATATAAGAATAATAGTCTTTTCGGAAAAGACCATGGAGGATGTTAGAAAACGCAATAAACTACAAAACTTAGTCACTGATGATCTCTCTCTCTCTCGATCACAAATTGACCTCCATCACCTCTTTTCATTGATAGAGACATTATCGATGAGGATCTTGTAGGTTTGTTTAAAATGATAAAAATCTGAAGTTGCAGTTGTGCACAAGCCCATCTATATTGGCCAAGCCTGTACTTAGATTACTCTAAAGCTTGAAATGTGACCCAAACTCTTTTTTAAAAATACTAAAACCATGTCCCTCTCGTAAAAGAGGTTTCGTTTGCTGGGTAGTAAGTGGTGATAACAGACTAGTTTCTTTTTAGGAATTACCACTCGCAGTACTAAGATTTAAAATCGCGCGCGCGAAATGATCTCGTAGCTAAGTCATTAGAAAAATATTTCGACACATCTTAACTACAAGATCCCGCTCATCCACTCTCATTTTCCATACGAAATAAGAGCCAATAACTATGGTTGTTTTAAGGATGAAAACAGCAGGTAAGGAAATAGATTGAAATGATTCTCCTCCGCCCTAAAAATGTATTCCATGAAATTAAAAGAATGTGCAGATAGTATTAAGCGTGCTAAAGGAATATCCAAAATCAATTGTCCAAAAAAATGAAAACATCGGTCCTATAAGAAGGCCTATAAAAATAAAAATATAACACTTTGTCAATATGACAATCTTATATCACAAAGTTCTATGACTTGTGAAAACGTACACATTTAAGAAAAACGAGCGCTTTTCTGCATGGGAGGATAAGAGTGGGTGTTGGATAGGACATAAACACATCTACTTCCAACATGGACATCCTGATACAAACATACCTCCAACCCAATAAAGAATAAAACTCACGCTTAACCCATTCAGGAGATGTATTGACATAATCAACTTTTAACTCTCAGTATTTTGATGTTGCTTTTTGTAGATATTACATGGTTGTTTTTATGTATCGCATGAGGATCGTTTCTTCCTTGTGAATATATGCCTTACTAGTTAGCCCATTCCCCCATATATTTCTGTGAAATGGACTTTTTTTGCATTACGCATATTTTTATTTCAATAACAACATATCACAATGACTTCACTTTGTTTTTACACGAGAACACTAACGATGTCTATGAGGGATTTAGTATCTTTCACGTGGATGTCTACACTGCTTGTTAACCATTGGTAAGTTTGATATGCAATAGAGTAGCTAAGAGATTTGTTTGAAGATCGGGGATGTGATTAGAAAAATAGATTCAAACACTTCTTCTGACTGATTCACATATGAAGCGTCTTTATTTACATCGAATGAAAATCGCTGTAAAATGTATTCTTTTTTTATCACAGAACCAGAAATAGGTTTGAGAATCAAACATCTCAACTTTGAAATTGTAAAAGGTATGCTGGTTATGTTTATCAACAGTGTCATGGTGGGTGTTTCTAATACCATAAAAGTATGGTCGACAGCAGGCGAAACACTGTTTCGTAGCATCTCGCTGAATAAACTCTAGAAAGAGTCTTTTTCAACATTTTTTATCCAATTGTACATTTGAATGTCATAACCAGTCTCAGAACTCAAACGCTCGTGATTGATTTTCAATTTGAAAACGAATATGTGGTGTGATCTTTACAGTATAGTTATTACTTTTCGATCTCATGCTTAAACGCTTCCTGTATGTGATCATATAGGTTTTTACTACATGAACTAGACGCTTTTCAACTGTAATGATATAGACGCGGGCATTATTTTGATAGCAAACTTTAGATTCTTCATATGACTGGTAAATTTTCTTGATGCGATCGCCATAGATGTCCACCCACATTCATCATTCAACTGAACTCACGCTTTTAGTGTGATATTCATGAGAAGCATACACCACTCCCGCTTCCAATAATAGGTGTATAATGTCTTACAAAATGACGCACAAGGTTGGAGGTTGAAATAAACTGTTAAGTTTGTCATTATATTTTCTGAATAACCAACTTATTTTTGTCCGCCATAATTTTCTCTCCATACTTCTTACCCACAGTCTCCATTCCATCGTTTTACTAAACTCAATAAGTGATAAAGGTTGTTAAGCACCACGCTTTATTTCAATAATGATGCGATTCTTCGCATTCTACAACATCATTCATCAAATATTTTAAATCTATAATGAAATTTGTTGATTCGATTTGAATAAAAAAAAAATAAATACATTTTTTAACATTTGCAGTAGCAACTTGACGTTAGATGTAGTCCTATGACCAAAACCATTAGATGGTGGATTGAATTCACTATCCCTAACCTCAGTCAGTAAATAAGACCTTTAGTAAAAGAATGAAAGCGGAGAGGAACTGTCTCCCACTCCAATGATAGATAAGTAAATCTCATAAGCTTTCTGAGCGCGACGCTCGCGCATCGACTCGGCTATGGGATGTGTTAACCCACTATTGATCTGCATAATAATTTTGTGGTGGCGAGGTCCAAATGGTCTCATAAGAATCTGGCTTGTTCGCGCTCGACGCAGGTTATACCAGTCACCTCGCAGTTCCACTTTTCCATTCTGATGTTTTAAATTGTATGGGAACTGAAATGCATTAATTCATTCGTTATTCCATCATGGTAGTCGAGGAGTCAATAATCATTTCTTCCACTTCATGTTCACATTCTGATTATTGCTATCATTTAGCAAATACGAGAAACGCCAACCTCCCATTTACTTCTAAATGCAGTGGCGATTTAATT